>JANJGN010000701.1:0-312797 GCA_026770705.1 Isurus oxyrinchus | reverse complement strand
AACATTGAAAAACACCAACAACCTCAAAATTGAAAAAACACCAACAAAGTCAACAACAACCTCAACATTGAAAAACACCAATAAATTCAACAACAACCTCAACATTGAAAAACAGCAACAACCTAAACATTGAAAAACACCAACAAATTCAACAACAACCTCAACATTGAAAAACAACAACATCCTCACATTGAAAAACACCAACAAATTCAACAACAACCTCAACATTGAAAAACACCAACAAATCAACAACAACCTCAGCATTGAAAAACAACAACAACCTCAACATTGAAAAACACCAACAAATTCAACAACAACCTCAACATTGAAAAACAACAACAACCTCAACATTGAAAAATACCAACAAATTCAACAACAACTTCAACATTGAAAAACACCAACAAATTCAACAACAACCTCGAAATTGAAAAACACCAACAAATACAACAACAACCTCAACATTGAAAAACAACAAAAACCTCAACATTGAAAAACACCAACAAATTCAACAACAACCTCAACATTGAAAAACAACAACAACCTCAACATTGCAAAACACCAGCAAATTCAACAACAACCTCAACATTTAAAAACACCAACAAATTCAACAACAACCTCAACATTGAAAAACAACAACAATCTCAACATTGAAAAACACCAACAAATTCAACAACAACATCAACATTGAAAAACAACAACAACCTCAACATTGAAAAACACCAACAAATTCAACAACAACCTCGACATTGAAAAACACCCTCAAATTCAAAATCAACCTCAACATTGAAAAACACCAACAACCTCAAAATTGAAAAAACACCAACAAATTCAACAACAACCTCAACATTTAAAAACAACAACAACCTCAACATTGAAAAACACCAACAAATTCAACAATAACCTCAACATTGAAAAACACCAACAAAATTCAATAACAACCTCAACATTGAAAAACAACAACAACCTAAACATTGAAAAAACACCAACAAATTCAACAACAACCTCAACATTGAAAAACAACAACAACCTCAACATTGAAAATCACCAACAAATTCAAAAACATCCTCAACATTGAAAAACACCAACAAATTCAACAACAACCTCAGCATTGAAAAACAACAACAACCTCAACATTGAAAAACACCAACAAATTCAACAACAACCTCAACATTGAAAAAACAACAACAACCTCAACATTGAAAAACACCAACAAATTCAACAACAACTTCAACATTGAAAAACACCAACAAATTCAGCAACAACCTCGAAATTGAAAAACACCAACAAAATACAACAACAACTCAACATTGAAAAACAACAAAAACCTCAACATTGAAAAACACCAACAAATTCAACAACAACCTCAACATTGAAAAACAACAACAACCTCAACATTGCAAAACACCAGCAAATTCAACAACAACCTCAACATTTAAAAGACACCAACAAATTCAACAACAAACCTCAACATTGAAAAACAACAACAATCTCAACATTGAAAAACACCAACAAATTCAACAACAACCTCAACATTGAAAAAACAACAACAACCTCAACATTGAAAAACACCAACAAATTCAACAACAACCTCGACATTGAAAAACACCCTCAAATTCAAAATCAACCTCAACATTGATCAACACCAACAACCTCAAAATTGAAAAAACACCAAAAAATTCAACAACAACCTCAACATTTAAAAACAACAACAACCTCAACATTGAAAAACACCAACAAATTCAACAACAACCTCAAAATTGAAAACAACAACAAATTCAAACAACAACCTCAACATTGAAAAACACCAACAAACTCAACAACAACCTCAACATTGAAAAAATAACAACAACCTCAACATTGAAAAACACCAACAAATTCAACAACAACCTCAACATTGAAAAACACCAACAAATTCAACAACAAACTCAAGATTGAAAAACACCCACAAATTCAACAACCTCAACATTGAAAACAACAACAACCTCAACATTGAAAAACAACAACAAATTCAACAACAACCTCAACATTGAAAAACACCAACAAATTCAACAAACAACCTCAACACTGAAAAACAACAACAACCTCAACATTGAAAAATACCAACAAATTTCAACAACAACCTCAACATTGAAAAACAACAACAACCTCAACATTGAAAAACACCAACAAATTCTACAACAACCTCAACATTGAAAAACAACAACAACCTCAACATTGAAAAACACCAACAAATTCAACGACAACCTCGAAATTGAAAAACACCAACAAATACAACAACAACCTCAACATTGAAAAACAACAACAATCTCAACATTGAAAAACACCAACAAATTCAACAACAACCTCAACATTGAAAAACAACAACAACCTCACATTGCAAAACACCAACAAATTCAACAACAACCTCGACATTGAAAAACACCCTCAAATTCAAAATCAACCTCAACATTGAAAAACACCAACAACCTCAAAATTGAAAAAACACCAACAAAGTCAACAACAACCTCAACATTGAAAAACACCAATAAATTCAACAACAACCTCAACATTGAAAAACAGCAACAACCTAAACATTGAAAAACACCAACAAAATTCAACAACAACCTCAACATTGAAAAACAACAACATCCTCACATTGAAAAACACCAACAAATTCAACAACAACCTCAACATTGAAAAACACCAACAAATTCAACAACAACCTCAGCATTGAAAAACAACAACAACCTCAACATTGAAAAACACCAACAAATTCAACAACAACCTCAACATTGAAAAAACAACAACCAACCTCAACATTGAAAAACACCAACAAATTCAACAACAACATCAACATTGAAAAACACCAACAAATTCAACAACAACCTCGAAATTGAAAAACACCAACAAATACAACAACAACCTCAACATTGAAAAACAACAAAAACCTCAACATTGAAAAACACCAACAAATTCAACAACAACCTCAACATTGAAAAACAACAACAACCTCAACATTGCAAACACCAGCAAATTCAACAACAACCTCAACATTTAAAAACACCAACAAATTCAACAACAACCTCAACATTGAAAAACAACAACAATCTCAACATTGAAAAACACCAACAAATTCAACAACAACATCAACATTGAAAAACAACAACAACCTCAACATTGAAAAACACCAACAAATTCAACACAACCTCGACATTGAAAAACACCCTCAAATTCAAAATCAACCTCAACATTGAAAAACACCAACAACCTCAAAATTGAAAAACACCAACAAATTCAACAACAACCTCAACATTTAAAAACAACAACAACCTCAACATTGAAAAACACCAACAAATTCAACAATAACCTCAACATTGAAAAACACCAACAAATTTCAATAACAACCTCAACATTGAAAAACAACAACAACCTAAACATTGAAAAACACCAACAAATTCAACAACAACCTCAACATTGAAAAACAACAACAACCTCAACATTGAAAAACACCAACAAATTCAAAAACATCCTCAACATTGAAAAACACCAACAAATTCAACAACAACCTCAGCATTGAAAAACAACAACAACCTCAACATTGAAAAACACCAACAAAGTTCAACAACAACCTCAACATTGAAAAACAACAACAACCTCAACATTGAAAAACACCAACAAATTCAACAACAACTTCAACATTGAAAAACACCAACAAATTCAACAACAACCTCGAAATTGAAAAACACCAACAAATACAACAACAACCTCAACATTGAAAACAACAAAAACCTCAACATTGAAAAACACCAACAAATTCAACAACAACCTCAACATTGAAAAACAACAACAACCTCAACATTGCAAACACCAGCAAATTCAACAACAACCTCAACATTTAAAAACACCAACAAATTCAACAACAACCTCAACATTGAAAAACAACAACAATCTCAACATTGAAAAACACCAACAAATTCAACAACAACCCTCAACATTGAAAAACAACAACAACCTCAACATTGAAAAACACCAACAAATTCAACAACAACCTCGACATTGAAAAACACCCTCAAATACAAAATCAACCTCAACATTGAACAACACCAACAAACCTCAAAATTGAAAAAACACCAAAAATTCAACAACAACCTCAACATTTAAAAACAACAACAACCTCAACATTGAAAAAACCACCAACAAATTCAACAACAACCTCAAAATTGAAAAACAACAACAAATTCAACAACAACCTCAACATTGAAAAACACCAACAAACTCAACAACAACCTCAACATTGAAAAATAACAACAACCTCAACATTGAAAAACACCAACAAATTCAACAACAACCTCAACATTGAAAAACACCAACAAATTCAACAACAAACTGAAGATTGAAAAACACCCACAAATTCAACAACCTCAACATTGAAAAACAACAACAACCTCAACATTGAAAAAACAACAACAAATTCAACAACAACCTCAACATTGAAAAACACCAACAAATTCAACAACAACCTCAACACTGAAAAACAACAACAACCTCAACATTGAAAAATACCAACAAATTCAACAACAACCTCAACATTGAAAAACAACAACAACCTCAACATTGAAAAACACCAACAAATTCTACAACAACCTCAACATTGAAAAACAACAACAACCTCAACATTGAAAAACACCAACAAATTCAACGACAACCTCGAAATTGAAAAACACCAACAAATACAACAACAACCTCAACATTGAAAAACAACAACAATCTCAACATTGAAAAACACCAACAAATTCAACAACAACCTCAACATTGAAAAACAACAACAACCTCAAACATTGCAAAACACCAACAAATTCAACAACAACCTCGACATTGAAAACACCCTCAAATTCAAAATCAACCTCAACATTGAAAAACACCAACAACCTCAAAATTGAAAAAACACCAACAAAGTCAACAACAACCTCAACATTGAAAAACACCAATAAATTCAACAACAACCTCAACATTGAAAAACAGCAACAACCTAAACATTGAAAAACACCAACAAATTCAACAACAACCTCAACATTGAAAAACAACAACATCCTCAACATTGAAAAACACCAACAAATTCAACAACAACCTCAACATTGAAAAACACCAACAAATTCAACAACAACCTCAGCATTGAAAAACAACAAACAAACCTCAACATTGAAAAACACCAACAAATTCAACAACAACCTCAACATTGAAAAACAACAACAACCTCAACATTGAAAAACACAACAAATTCAACAACAACTTCAACATTGAAAAACACCAACAAATTCAACAACAACCTCGAAATTGAAAAACACCAACAAATACAACAACAACCTCAACAATGAAAAACAACAAAAACCTCAACATTGAAAAACACCAACAAATTCAACAACAACCTCAACATTGAAAAACAACAACAACCTCAACATTGCAAAACACCAGCAAATTCAACAACAACCTCAACATTTAAAAACACCAACAAATTCAACAACAACCTCAACATTGAAAAACAACAACAATCTCAACATTGAAAAACACCTAACAAATTCAACAACAACATCAACATTGAAAAACAACAACAACCTCAACATTGAAAAACACCAACAAATTCAACAACAACCTCGACATTGAAAAACACCCTCAAATTCAAAATCAACCTCAACATTGAAAAACACCAATAACCTCAAAAATTGAAAAAACACCAACAAATTCAACAACAACCTCAACATTTAAAAACAACAACAACCTCAACATTGAAAAACACCAACAAATTCAACAACAACCTCAACATTGAAAAACACCAACAAATTCAACAACAACCTCAACGATTGAAAAACAAACAACAACCTAAATATTGAAAAACACGAACAAATCAACAACAACCTCAACATTGAAAAACAACAACAACCTCAACATTGAAAAACACCAACAAATTCAACAACAACCTCAACATTGAAAAACACCAACAAATTCAACAGCAACCTCAGCATTGAAAAACAACAACAACCTCAACATTGAAAAACACCAACAAATTCAACAACAACCTCAACATTGAAAAACAACAACAACCTCAACATTGAAAAACACCAACAAATTCAACAACAACTTCAACATTGAAAAACACCAACAAATTCAACAACAACCTCGAAATTGAAAAACACCAACAAATACAACAACAACCTCAACATTGAAAAACAACAAAAACCTCAACATTGAAAAACACCAACAAAATTCAACAACAACCTCAACATTGAAAAAACAACAACAACCTCAACATTGCAAAACACCAGCAAATTCAACAACAACCTCAACAATTAAAAACACCAACAAATTCAACAACAACCTCAACATTGAAAAACAACAACAATCTCAACATTGAAAAACACCAACAAATTCAACAACAACCTAAACATTGAAAAACAACAACAACCTCAACATTGAAAAACACCAACAAATTCAACAACAACCTCGACATTGAAAAACACCCTCAAATTCAAAATCAACCTCAACATTGAACAACACCAACAACCTCAAAATTGAAAAAACACCAACAAATTCAACAGCAACCTCAACATTTAAAAACAACAACAACCTCAACATTGACAAACACCAACAAATTCAACAACAACCTCGACATTCAAAAACACCAGCAAATTCAACAACAACCTCAACATTGAAATACAACAACAACCTCAACATTGAAAAACACCAAACAAATTCAACAACAACCTCAACATTGAAAACATCAACAAACTCAACATTGAAAAACACCAACAAATTCAACAACAACCTCAACATTGAAAACAACAACAACCTCAACATTGAAAACACCAACAAATTCAACAACAACCTCAGCATTGAAAAACACCAACAAATTCAACACAATCCTCAACATTGAAAAAACAACAACAACCTCAAACATTGAAAAACACCAACAAATTCAAGCAACAACCTCATCATTGAAAAGCACAAACAAATTCAACAACAACCTCAACATTGAAAAACAACAACAACCTCAACATTGAAAAACACCAACAAATTCAACAACAACCTCAACATTGAAAAACAACAACAACTCAACATTGAAAAACACCAACAAATTCAACAACAACCTCAACATTGAAAAACAACAACAACCTCAACATTGAAAAACACCAACAAATTCAACAACAACCTCAACATTGAAAAACACCAACAAATTCAACAACAAACTCAAGATTGAAAAACACCCACAAATTCAACAACCTCAACATTGAAAAACAACAACAACCTCATCATTGAAAAACAACAACAAATTCAACAACAACCTCAACATTGAAAAACACCAAGAAATTCAACACAACCTCAACATTGAAAACACCAAAAAATTCAACAACAACCTCAACATAGAAAAGCACCAACAAATTCAACAACAACCTCAACATTCAAAAACAACAACAACCTCAACATTGAAAAACACCAACAAATTCAACGACAACCTCAACATTGTAAAACAACAACAACCTCAACATTGAAAAACACCAACAAATTCAACAACAACCTCAACATTGAAAAACAACAACAAACTCAACATTGAAAAACACCAACAAATTCAACAACAACCTCAACATTGAAAAACAACAACAACCTCAACATTGAAAAACAACCAAAAAATTCAACAACAACCTCAACATTGAAAACACCAACAAATTCAACAACAACCTCAACATTGAAAAACAACAACAACCTAAACATTGAAAAACACCAACAAATTCAACAACAACCTCAACAATTGAAAAAAAACATCAACCTCAACATTGAAAAACACCACAAAATCAACAACAACCTCACATTTAAAACACCAACAAATTCAACAACAACCTCAACATTGAAAAACACCAACAAATTCAACAACAACCTCAACATTGAAAAACAGCAACACCTCAACATTGAAAAACACCAACAAATTCAACAACAACCTCAACATTGAAAAACACCAATAAATTCAACAACAACCTAAACATTGAAAAACACCAACAAATTCAACAACAAACTCAACATTGAAAAACACCAACAAATTCAACAACAACCTCAACATTGAAAAACAACAACAACCTCAACATTGAAAAACACCAATAAATTCAACAACAACCTCATCATTGAAAAGCACCAACAAATTCAACAACAACCTCAACATTGAAAAACAACAACAACCTCAACGTTGAAAAACACCAACAAATTCAACAACAACCTCAACATTGAAAAACAACAACAACCTCAACATTGAAAAACACCAACAAATTCAACAACAACCTCAACATTGAAAAACAACAACAAACTCAACATTGAAAAAAACAACAACAAATTCAACAACAACCTCAACATTGAAAAACAGCAACAACCTCAACATTGAAAAACACCAACAAATTCAACAACAACCTCAACATTGAAAAACACCAACAAATTCAACAACAACCTCAACATTGAAAAACAACAACAACCTCAACATTGAAAAACACCAACAAATTCAACAACAACCTCATCATTGAAAAGCACCAACAAATTCAACAACAACCTCAACATTGAAAAACAACAACAACCTCAACATTGAAAAAACACCAACAAATTCAACAACAACCTCAACATTGAAAAACAACAACAAACTCAACATTGAAAAACACCAACAAATTCAACAACAACCTCAACATTGAAAACAACAACAACCTCAACATTGAAAAACACCAACAAATTCAACAACAACCTCAACATTGAAAAACAACAACAACCTCAACATTGAAAAACACCAACAAATTCAACAACAACCTCAACATTGAAAAACAACAACAAATTCAACAACAACCTCAACATTGAAAAACTACAACAACCTAAACCTTGAAAAACACCAACAAATTCAACAACAACCTCAACATTGAAAAACAACAACAACCTCAACATTGAAAAACACCAACAAATTCAACAAGAACCTCAACATTGAAAAACAACAACCTCAACATTGCAAAACACCAGCAAATTCAACAACAACCTCAACATTTAAAAACACCAACAAATTCAACAACAACCTCAACATTGAAAAACAACAACAATCTCAACATTGAAAAACACCAACAAATTCAACAACAACCTCAACATTGAAAAACAACAACAACCTCAACATTGAAAAACACCAACAAATTCAACAACAACCTCGACATTGAAAAACACCCTCAAATTCAAAGTCAACCTCAACATTGAAAAACACCAACAACCTCAAAATTGAAAAAACACCAACAAATTCAACAACAACCTCAACATTTAAAAACAACAACAACCTCAACATTGAAAAACACCAACAATTCAACAACAACCTCAACATTGAAAAACACCAACAAATTCAACAACAACCTCAACATTGAAAAACAACAACAACCTCAACATTGAAAAACACCAACAAATTCAACAACAACCTCAACATTGAAAAACACCAACAAATTCAACAACAACCTCAACATTGAAAAACACCAACAACTTCAACAACAACCTCAACATTGAAAAACACCAAAAAATTCAACAACAACCTCAACATTGAAAAGCACCAACAAATTCAACAACAACCTCAACATTCAAAAACAACAACAACCTCAACATTGAAAAACACCAACAAATTCAACAACAACCTCAACATTGTAAAACAACAACAACCTCAACATTGAAAAACACCAACAAATTCAACAACAACCTCAACATTGAAAAACAACAACAAACTCAACATTGAAAAACACCAACAAATTCAACAACAACCTCAACATTGAAAAACAACAACAACCTCAACATTGAAAAACACCAAAAAATTCAACAACAACCTCAACATTGAAAACACCAACAAATTCAACAACAACCTCAACATTGAAAAACAACAACAACCTAAACATTGAAAAACACCAACAAATTCAGCAACAACCTCAACATTGAAAAAAAACATCAACCTCAACATTGAAAAACACCAACAAATTCAACAACAACCTCAACATTTAAAAACACCAACAAATTCAACAACAACCTCAACATTGAAAAACACCAACAAATTCAACAACAACCTCAACATTGAAAAACAGCAACAACCTCAACATTGAAAAACACCAACAAATTCAACAACAACCTCAACATTGAAAAACACCAATAAATTCAACAACAACCTCAACATTGAAAAACACCAACAAATTCAACAACAACCTCATCATTGAAAAGCACCAACAAATTCAACAACAACCTCAACATTGAAAAACAACAACAACCTCAACGTTGAAAAACACCAACAAATTCAACAACAACCTCAACATTGAAAAACAACAACAACCTCAACATTGAAAAACACCAACAAATTCAACAACAACCTCAACATTGAAAAACAACAACAAACTCAACATTGAAAAACACCAACAAATTCAACAACAACCTCAACATTGAAAAACAGCAACAACCTCAAGATTGAAAAACACCAACAAATTCAACAACAACCTCAACATTGAAAAACACCAACAAATTCAACAACAACCTCAACATTGAAAAACAACAACAACCTCAACATTGAAAAACACCAACAAATTCAACAACAACCTCATCATTGAAAAGCACCAACAAATTCAACAACAACCTCAACATTGAAAAACAACAACAACCTCAACATTGAAAAACACCAACAAATTCAACAACAACCTCAACATTGAAAAACAACAACAACCTCAACATTGAAAAACACCAACAAATACAACAACAACCTCAACATTGAAAAACAACAACAAACTCAACATTGAAAAACACCAACAAATTCAACAACAACCTCAACATTGAAAAACAACAACAACCTCAACATTGAAAAACACCAACAAATTCAACAACAACCTCAACATTGAAAAACAACAACAACCTCAACATTGAAAAACACCAACAAATTCAACAACAACCTCAACATTGAAAAACAACAACAAATTCAACAACAACCTCAACATTGAAAAACTACAACAACCTAAACCTTGAAAAAGACCAACAAATTCAACAACAACCTCAACATTGAAAAACAACAACAACCTCAACATTGAAAAACACCAACAAATTCAACAAGAACCTCAACATTGAAAAACAACAACCTCAACATTGCAAAACACCAGCAAATTCAACAACAACCTCAACATTTAAAAACACCAACAAATTCAACAACAACCTCAACATTGAAAAACAACAACAATCTCAACATTGAAAAACACCAACAAATTCAACAACAACCTCAACATTGAAAAACAACAACAACCTCAACATTGAAAAACACCAACAAATTCAACAACAACCTCGACATTGAAAAACACCCTCAAATTCAAAGTCAACCTCAACATTGAAAAACACCAACAACCTCAAAATTGAAAAAACACCAACAAATTCAACAACAACCTCAACATTTAAAAACAACAACAACCTCAACATTGAAAAACACCAACAAATTCAACAACAACCTCAACATTGAAAAACACCAACAAATTCAACAACAACCTCAACATTGAAAAACAACAACAACCTAAACTTTGAAAAACACCAACAAATTCAACAACAACCTCAACATTGAAAAACAACAACAACCTCAACATTGAAAAACACCAACAAATTCAACAACAACCTCAACATTGAAAAACACCAACAAATTCAACAACAACCTCAGCATTGAAAAACAACAACAACCTCAACATTGAAAAACACCAACAAATTCAACAACAACCTCAACATTGAAAAACAACAACAACCTCAACATTGAAAAACACCAACAAATTCAACAACAACTTCAACATTGAAAAACACCAACAAATTCAACAACAACCTCGAAATTGAAAAACACCAACAAATACAACAACAACCTCAACATTGAAAAACAACAAAAACCTCAACATTGAAAAACACCAACAAATTCAACAACAACCTCAACATTGAAAAACAACAACAACCTCAACATTGCAAAACACCAGCAAATTCAACAACAACCTCAACATTTAAAAACACGAACAAATTCAACAACAACCTCAACATTGAAAAACAACAACAATCTCAACATTGAAAAACACCAACAAATTCAACAACAACCTCAACATTGAAAAACAACAACAACCTCAACATTGAAAAACACCAACAAATTCAACAACAACCTCGACATTGAAAAACACCCTCAAATTGAAAATCAACCTCAACATTGAACAACACCAACAACCTCAAAATTGAAAAAACACCAAAAAATTCAACAACAACCTCAACATTTAAAAACAACAACAACCTCAACATTGAAAAACACCAACAAATTCAACAACAACCTCAAAATTGAAAAACAACAACAAATTCAACAACAACCTCAACATTGAAAAGCACCAACAAACTCAACAACAAACTCAACATTGAAAAATAACAACCTCAACATTGAAAAACACCAACAAATTCAACAACAACCTCAACATTGAAAAACACCAACAAATTCAACAACAAACTCAAGATTGAAAAACACCCACAAATTCAACAACCTCAACATTGAAAAACAACAACAACCTCATCATTGAAAAACAACAACAAATTCAACAACAACCTCAACATTGAAAAACACCAACAAATTCAACAACAACCTCAACATTGAAAAACAACAACAACCTCAACATTGAAAAACACCAACAAATTCAACAACAACGTCAACATTGAAAAACAACAACAACCTCAACATTGAAAAACAACAACAAATTCTACAACAACCTCAACATTGAAAAACAACAACAACCTCAACATTGAAAAACACCAACAAATTCAACGACAACCTCGAAATTGAAAAACACCAACAAATACAACAACAACCTCAACATTGAAAAACAACAACAACCTCAACATTGAAAAACACCAACAAATTCAACAACAACCTCAACTTTGAATAACAACAACAACCTCAACATTGCAAAACACCAGCAAATTCAACAACAACCTCAACATTTAAAAACACCAACAAATTCAACAACAACCTCAACATTGAAAAACAACAACAATCTCAACATTGAAAAACACCAACAAATTCAACAACAACCTCAACATTGAAAAACAACAACAACCTCAACATTGAAAAACACCAACAAATTCAACAACAACCTCGACATTGAAAAACACCCTCAAATTCAAAATCAACCTCAACATTGAAAAACACCAACAACCTCAAAATTGAAAAAACACCAACAAATTCAACAACAACCTCAACATTTAAAAACAACAACAACCTCAACATTGAAAAACACCAACAAATTCAACAACAACCTCAACATTGAAAAACACCAACAAATTCAACAACAACCTCAACATTGAAAAACAACAACAACCTAAACATTGAAAAACACCAACAAATTCAACAACAACCTCAACATTGAAAAACAACAACAACCTCAACATTGAAAAACACCAACAAATTCAACAACAACCTCAACATTGAAAAACACCAACAAATTCAACAACAACCTCAACATTGAAAAACACCAACAAATTCAACAACAACCTCAACATTGAAAAACAACAACAAACTCAACATTGAAAAACACCAACAAATTCAACAACAACCTCAACATTGAAAAACAACAACAACCTCAACATTGAAAAACACCAACAAATTCAACAACAACCTCAACATTGAAAAACAACAACAACCTCAACATTGAAAAACACCAACAAATTCAACAACAACCTCAACATTGAAAAACACCAACAAATTCAACAACAACCTCAACATTGAAAAACACCAACAAATTCAACAACAACCTCAACATTGAAAAACAACAACAACCTCAACATTGAAAAACAACAACAACCTCAACATTGAAAAACACCAACAAATTCAACAACAACCTCAACATTGAAAAACAACAACAAATTCAACAACAACCTCAACATTGAAAAACTACAACAACCTAAACCTTGAAAAACACCAACAAATTCAACAACAACCTCAACATTGAAAAACAACAACAACCTCAACATTGAAAAACACCAACAAATTCAACAAGAACCTCAACATTGAAAAACAACAACAACCTCAACATTGCAAAACACCAGCAAATTCAACAACAACCTCAACATTTAAAAACACCAACAAATTCAACAACAACCTCAACTTTGAAAAACAACAACAATCTCAACATTGAAAAACACCAACAAATTCAACAACAACCTCAACATTGAAAAACAACAACAACCTCAACATTGAAAAACACCAACAAATTCAACAACAACCTCGACATTGAAAAACACCCTCAAATTCAAAATCAACCTCAACATTGAAAATCACCAACAACCTCAAAATTGAAAAAACACCAACAAATTCAACAACAACCTCAACATTTAAAAACAACAACAACCTCAACATTGAAAAACACCAACAAATTCAACAACAACCTCAACATTGAAAAACACCAACAAATTGAACAACAACCTCAACATTGAAAAACAACAACAACCTAAACATTGAAAAACACCAACAAATTCAACAACAACCTCAACATTGAAAAACAACAACAACCTCAACATTGAAAAACACCAACAAATTCAACAACAACCTCAACATTGAAAAACACCAACAAATTCAACAACAACCTCAGCATTGAAAAACAACAACAACCTCAACATTGAAAAACACCAACAAATTCAACAACAACCTCAACATTGAAAAACAACAACAAACTCAACATTGAAAAACACCAACAAATTCAACAACAACTTCAACATTGAAAAACACCAACAAATTCAACAACAACCTCGAAATTGAAAAACACCAACAAATACAACAACAACCTCAACATTGAAAAACAACGAAAACCTCAACATTGAAAAACACCAACAAATTCAACAACAACCTCAACATTGAAAAACAACAACAACCTCAACATTGCAAAACACCAGCAAATTCAACAACAACCTCAACATTTAAAAACACCAACAAATTCAACAACAACCTCAACATTGAAAAACAACAACAATCTCAACATTGAAAAACACCAGCAAATTCAACAACAACCTCAACATTGAAAAACAACAACAACCTCAACATTGAAAAACACCAACAAATTCAACAACAACCTCGACATTGAAAAACACCCTCAAATTCAAAATCAACCTCAACATTGAACAACACCAACAACCTCAAAATTGAAAAAACACCAAAAAATTCAACAACAACCTCAACATTTAAAAACAACAACAACCTCAACATTGAAAAACACCAACAAATTCAACAACAACCTCAACATTGAAAAACACCAACAAATTCAACAACAACCTCAACATTGAAAAACAACAACAACCTAAACATTGAAAAACACCAACAAATTCAACAACAACCTCAACATTGAAAAACAACAACAACCTCAACATTGAAAAACACCAACAAATTCAACAACAACCTCAACATTGAAAAACACCAACAAATTCAACAACAACCTCAACATTGAAAAACACCAACAAATTCAACAACAACCTCAACATTGAAAAACAACAACAAACTCAACATTGAAAAACACCAACAAATTCAACAACAACCTCAACATTGAAAAACAACAACAACCTCAACATTGAAAAACACCAACAAATTCAACAACAACCTCAACATTGAAAAACAACAACAACCTCAACATTGAAAAACACCAACAAATTCAACAACAACCTCAACATTGAAAAACACCAACAAATTCAACAACAACCTCAACATTGAAAAACACCAACAAATTCAACAACAACCTCAACATTGAAAAACAACAACAACCTCAACATTGAAAAACAACAACAACCTCAACATTGAAAAACACCAACAAATTCAACAACAACCTCAACATTGAAAAACAACAACAAATTCAACAACAACCTCAACATTGAAAAACTACAACAACCTAAACCTTGAAAAACACCAACAAATTCAACAACAACCTCAACATTGAAAAACAACAACAACCTCAACATTGAAAAACACCAACAAATTCAACAAGAACCTCAACATTGAAAAACAACAACAACCTCAACATTGCAAAACACCAGCAAATTCAACAACAACCTCAACATTTAAAAACACCAACAAATTCAACAACAACCTCAACTTTGAAAAACAACAACAATCTCAACATTGAAAAACACCAACAAATTCAACAACAACCTCAACATTGAAAAACAACAACAACCTCAACATTGAAAAACACCAACAAATTCAACAACAACCTCGACATTGAAAAACACCCTCAAATTCAAAATCAACCTCAACATTGAAAATCACCAACAACCTCAAAATTGAAAAAACACCAACAAATTCAACAACAACCTCAACATTTAAAAACAACAACAACCTCAACATTGAAAAACACCAACAAATTCAACAACAACCTCAACATTGAAAAACACCAACAAATTGAACAACAACCTCAACATTGAAAAACAACAACAACCTAAACATTGAAAAACACCAACAAATTCAACAACAACCTCAACATTGAAAAACAACAACAACCTCAACATTGAAAAACACCAACAAATTCAACAACAACCTCAACATTGAAAAACACCAACAAATTCAACAACAACCTCAGCATTGAAAAACAACAACAACCTCAACATTGAAAAACACCAACAAATTCAACAACAACCTCAACATTGAAAAACAACAACAAACTCAACATTGAAAAACACCAACAAATTCAACAACAACTTCAACATTGAAAAACACCAACAAATTCAACAACAACCTCGAAATTGAAAAACACCAACAAATACAACAACAACCTCAACATTGAAAAACAACGAAAACCTCAACATTGAAAAACACCAACAAATTCAACAACAACCTCAACATTGAAAAACAACAACAACCTCAACATTGCAAAACACCAGCAAATTCAACAACAACCTCAACATTTAAAAACACCAACAAATTCAACAACAACCTCAACATTGAAAAACAACAACAATCTCAACATTGAAAAACACCAGCAAATTCAACAACAACCTCAACATTGAAAAACAACAACAACCTCAACATTGAAAAACACCAACAAATTCAACAACAACCTCGACATTGAAAAACACCCTCAAATTCAAAATCAACCTCAACATTGAACAACACCAACAACCTCAAAATTGAAAAAACACCAAAAAATTCAACAACAACCTCAACATTTAAAAACAACAACAACCTCAACATTGAAAAACACCAACAAATTCAACAACAACCTCAAAATTGAAAAACAACAACAAATTCAACAACAACCTCAACATTGAAAAACACCAACAAACTCAACAACAACCTCAACATTGAAAAATAACAACAACCTCAACATTGAAAAACACCAACAAATTCAACAACAACCTCAACATTGAAAAACACCAACAAATTCAACAACAAACTCAAGATTGAAAAACACAAACAAATTCAACAACCTCAACATTGAAAAACAACAACAACCTCATCATTGAAAAACAACAACAAATTCAACAACAACCTCAACATTGAAAAACACCAACAAATTCAACAACAACCTCAACATTGAAAAACAACAACAACCTCAACATTGAAAAATACCAACAAATTCAACAACAACCTCAACATTGAAAAACAACAACAACCTCAACATTGAAAAACACCAACAAATTCTACAACAACCTCAACATTGAAAAACAACAACAACCTCAACATTGAAAAACACCAACAAATTCAACGACAACCTCGAAATTGAAAAACACCAACAAATACAACAACAACCTCAACATTGAAAAACAACAACAATCTCAACATTGAAAAACACCAACAAATTCAACAACAACCTCAACATTGAAAAACAACAACAACCTCAACATTGCAAAACACCAACAAATTCAACAACAACCTCGACATTGAAAAACACCCTCAAATTCAAAATCAACCTCGACATTGAAAAACACCAACAACCTCAAAATTGAAAAAACACCAACAAAGTCAACAACAACCTCAACATTTAAAAACAACAACAACCTCAACATTGAAAAACACCAACAAATTCAACAACAACCTCAACATTGAAAAACACCAACAAATTCAACAACAACCTCAACATTGAAAAACAACAACAACCTAAACATTGAAAAACACCAACAAATTCAACAACAACCTCAACCTTGAAAAAAAACATCAACCTCAACATTGAAAAACACCAACAAATTCAACAACAACCTCAACATTTAAAAACACCAACAAATTCAACAACAACCTCAACATTGACAAACACCAACAAATTCAACAACAACCTCAACATTGAAAAACAGCAACAACCTCAACATTGAAAAACACCAACAAATTCAACAACAACCTCAACATTGAAAAACACCAATAAATTCAACAACAACCTCAACATTGAAAAACACCAACAAATTCAACAACAAACTCAACATTGAAAAACACCAACAAATTCAACAACAACCTCAACTTTGAAAAACAACAACAACCTCAACATTGAAAAACACCAATAAATTCAACAACAACCTCATCATTGAAAAGCACCAACAAATTCAACAACAACCTCAACATTGAAAAACAACAACAACCTCAACGTTGAAAAACACCAACAAATTCAACAACAACCTCAACATTGAAAAACAACAACAACCTCAACATTGAAAAACACCAACAAATTCAACAACAACCTCAACATTGAAAAACAACAACAAACTCAACATTGAAAAACACCAACAAATTCAGCAACAACCTCAACATTGAAAAACAGCAACAACCTCAACATTGAAAAACACCAACAAATTCAACAACAACCTCAACATTGAAAAACACCAACAAATTCAACAACAACCTCAACATTGAAAAACAACAACAACCTCAACATTGAAAAACACCAACAAATTCAACAACAACCTCATCATTGAAAAGCACCAACAAATTCAACAACAACCTCAACATTGAAAAACAACAACAACCTCAACATTGAAAAACACCAACAAATTCAACAACAACCTCAACATTGAAAAACAACAACAACCTCAACATTGAAAAACACCAACAAATACAACAACAACCTCAACATTGAAAAACAACAACAAACTCAACATTGAAAAACACCAACAAATTCAACAACAACCTCAACATTGAAAAACAACAACAACCTCAACATTGAAAAACACCAACAAATTCAACAACAACCTCAACATTGAAAAACAACAACAACCTCAACATTGAAAAACACCAACAAATTCAACAACAACCTCAGCATTGAAAAACAACAACAAATTCAACAACAACCTCAACATTGAAAAACTACAACAACCTAAACCTTGAAAAACACCAACAAATTCAACAACAACCTCAACATTGAAAAACAACAACAACCTCAACATTGAAAAACACCAACAAATTCAACAAGAACCTCAACATTGAAAAACAACAACAACCTCAACATTGCAAAACACCAGCAAATTCAACAACAACCTCAACATTTAAAAACACCAACAAATTCAACAACAACCTCAACATTGAAAAACAACAACAATCTCAACATTGAAAAACACCAACAAATTCAACAACAACCTCAACATTGAAAAACAACAACAACCTCAACATTGAAAAACACCAACAAATTCAACAACAACCTAGACATTGAAAAACACCCTCAAATTCAAAGTCAACCTCAACATTGAAAAACACCAACAACCTCAAAATTGAAAAAACACCAACAAATTCAACAACAACCTCAACATTTAAAAACAACAACAACCTCAACATTGAAAAACACCAACAAATTCAACAACAACTTCAACATTGAAAAACACCAACAAATTCAACAACAACCTCAACATTGAAAAACAACAACAACCTAAACTTTGAAAAACACCAACAAATTAAACAACAACCTCAACTTTGAAAAACAACAACAACCTCAACATTGAAAAACACCAACAAATTCAACAACAACCTCAACATTGAAAAACACCAACAAATTCAACAACAACCTCAGCATTGAAAAACAACAACAACCTCAACATTGAAAAACACCAACAAATTCAACAACAACCTCAACATTGAAAAACAACAGCAACCTCAACATTGAAAAACACCAACAAATTCAACAACAACTTCAACATTGAAAAACACCAACAAATTCAACAACAACCTCGAAATTGAAAAACACCAACAAATACAACAACAACCTCAACATTGAAAAACAACAAAAACCTCAACATTGAAAAACACCAACAAATTCAACAACAACCTCAACATTGAAAAACAACAACAACCTCAAAATTGAAAAACACCAGCAAATTCAACAACAACCTCAACATTTAAAAACACCAACAAATTCAACAACAACCTCAACATTGAAAAACAACAACAATCTCAACATTGAAAAACACCAACAAATTCAACAACAACCTCAACATTGAAAAACAACAACAACCTCAACATTGAAAAACACCAACAAATTCAACAACAACCTCGACATTGAAAAACACCCTCAAATTGAAAATCAACCTCAACATTGAACAACACCAACAACCTCAAAATTGAAAAAACACCAAAAAATTCAACAACAACCTCAACATTTAAAAACAACAACAACCTCAACATTGAAAAACACCAACAAATTCAACAACAACCTCAAAATTGAAAAACAACAACAAATTCAACAACAACCTCAACATTGAAAAACACCAACAAACTCAACAACAACCTCAACATTGAAAAATAACAACAACCTCAACATTGAAAAACACCAACAAATTCAACAACAACCTCAACATTGAAAAACACCAACAAATTCAACAACAAACTCAAGATTGAAAAACACCCACAAATTCAACAACCTCAACATTGAAAAACAACAACAACCTCATCATTGAAAAACAACAACAAATTCAACAACAACCTCAACATTGAAAAACAACAACAAATTCAACAACAACCTCAACATTGTAAAACAACAACAACCTCAACATTGAAAAACACCAACAAATTCAACAACAACCTCAACATTGAAAAACAACAACAACCTCAACATTGAAAAACACCAACAAATTCTACAACAACCTCAACATTGAAAAACAACAACAACCTCAACATTGAAAAACACCAACAAATTCAACGACAACCTCGAAATTGAAAAACACCAACAAATACAACAACAACCTCAACATTGAAAAACAACAACAACCTCAACATTGAAAAACACCAACAAATTCAACAACAACCTCAACATTGAATAACAACAACAACCTCAACATTGCAAAACACCAGCAAATTGAACAACAACCTCAACATTTAAAAACACCAACAAATTCAACAACAACCTCAACATTGAAAAACAACAACAATCTCAACATTGAAAAACACCAACAAGTTCAACAACAACCTCAACATTGAAAAACAACAACAACCTCAACATTGAAAAACACCAACAAATTCAACAACAACCTCGACATTGAAAAACACCCTCAAATTCAAAATCAACCTCAACATTGAAAAACACCAACAACCTCAAAATTGAAAAAACACCAACAAATTCAACAACAACCTCAACATTTAAAAACAACAACAACCTCAACATTGAAAAACACCAACAAATTCAACAACAACCTCAACATTGAAAAACACCAACAAATTCAACAACAACCTCAACATTCAAAAACAACAACAACCTAAACATTGAAAAACACCAACAAATTCAACAACAACCTCAACATTGAAAAACAACAACAAACTCAACATTGAAAAACACCAACAAATTCAACAACAACCTCAACATTGAAAAACACCAACAAATTCAACAACAACCTCAACATTGAAAAACACCAACAAATTCAACAACAACCTCAACATTGAAAAACAACAACAAACTCAACATTGAAAAACACCAACAAATTCAACAACAACCTCAACATTGAAAAACAACAACAACCTCAACATTGAAAAACACCAACAAATTCAACAACAACCTCAACATTGAAAAACAACAACAACCTCAACATTGAAAAACACCAACAAATTCAACAACAACCTCAACATTGAAAAACAACAACAAATTCAACAACAACCTCAACATTGAAAAACTACAACAACCTAAACCTTGAAAAACACCAACAAATTCAACAACAACTTCAACATTGAAAAACAACAACAACCTCAACATTGAAAAACACCAACAAATTCAACAAGAACCTCAACATTGAAAAACAACAACAACCTCAACATTGCAAAACACCAGCAAATTCAACAACAACCTCAACATTTAAAAACACCAACAAATTCAACAACAACCTCAACTTTGAAAAACAACAACAATCTCAACATTGAAAAACACCAACAAATTCAACAACAACCTCAACATTGAAAAACACCAACAAACTCAACAACAACCTCAACATTGAAAAATAACAACAACCTCAACATTGAAAAACACCAACAAATTCAACAACAAACTCAAGATTGAAAAACACCCACAAATTCAACAACCTCAACATTGAAAAACAACAACAACCTCATCATTGAAAAACAACAACAAATTCAACAACAACCTCAACATTGAAAAACAACAACAAATTCAACAACAACCTCAACATTGAAAAACAACAACAACCTCAACATTGAAAAACACCAACAAATTCAACAACAACCTCAACATTGAAAAACAACAACAACCTCAACATTGAAAAACACCAACAAATTCTACAACAACCTCAACATTGAAAAACAACAACAACCTCAACATTGAAAAACACCAACAAATTCAACGACAACCTCGAAATTGAAAAACACCAACAAATACAACAACAACCTCAAATTTGAAAAACAACAACAACCTCAACATTGAAAAACACCAACAAATTCAACAACAACCTCAACATTGAATAACAACAACAACCTCAACATTGCAAAACACCAGCAAATTCAACAACAACCTCAACATTTAAAAACACCAACAAATTCAACAACAACCTCAACATTGAAAAACAACAACAATCTCAACATTGAAAAACACCAACAAATTCAACAACAACCTCAACATTGAAAAACAACAACAACCTCAACATTGAAAAACACCAACAAATTCAACAACAACCTCGACATTGAAAAACACCCTCAAATTCAAAATCAACCTCTACATTGAAAAACACCAACAACCTCAAAATTGAAAAAACACCAACAAATTCAACAACAACCTCAACATTTAAAAACAACAACAACCTCAACTTTGAAAAACACCAACAAATTCAACAACAACCTCAACATTGAAAAACACCAACAAATTCAACAACAACCTCAACATTCAAAAACAACAACAACCTAAACATTGAAAAACACCAACAAATTCAACAACAACCTCAACATTGAAAAACAACAACAACCTCAACATTGAAAAACACCAACAAATTCAACAACAACCTCAACATTGAAAAACACCAACAAATTCAACAACAACCTCAACATTGAAAAACACCAACAAATTCAACAACAACCTCAACATTGAAAAACAACAACAAACTCAACATTGAAAAACACCAACAAATTCAACAACAACCTCAACATTGAAAAACAACAACAACCTCAACATTGAAAAACATTAACAAATTCAACAACAACCTCAACATTGAAAAACAACAACAACCTCAACATTGAAAAACACCAACAAATTCAACAACAACCTCAACATTGAAAAACAACAACAAATTCAACAACAACCTCAACATTGAAAAACTACAACAACCTAAACCTTGAAAAACACCAACAAATTCAACAACAACCTCAACATTGAAAAACAACAACAACCTCAACATTGAAAAACACCAACAAATTCAACAAGAACCTCAACATTGAAAAACAACAACAACCTCAACATTGCAAAACACCAGCAAATTCAACAACAACCTCAACATTTAAAAACACCAACAAATTCAACAACAACCTCAACTTTGAAAAACAACAACAATCTCAACATTGAAAAACACCAACAAATTCAACAACAACCTCAACATTGAAAAACAACAACAACCTCAACATTGAAAAACACCAACAAATTCAACAACAACCTCGACATTGAAAAACACCCACAAATTCAAAATCAACCTCAACATTGAAAAACACCAACAACCTCAAAATTGAAAAAACACCAACAAATTCAACAACAACCTCAACATTTAAAAACAACAACAACCTCAACATTGAAAAACACCAACAAATTCAACAACAACCTCAACATTGAAAAACACCAACAAATTCAACAACAACCTCAACATTGAAAAACAACAACAACCTCAACATTGAAAAACACCAACAAATTCAACAACAACCTCAACATTGAAAAACAACAACAACCTCAACATTGAAAAACACCAACAAATTCAACAACAACCTCAACATTGAAAAACACCAACAAATTCAACAACAACCTCAGCATTGAAAAACAACAACAACCTCAACATTGAAAAACACCAACAAATTCAACAACAACCTCAACATTGAAAAACAACAACAACCTCAACATTGAAAAACACCAACAAATTCAACAACAACTTCAACATTGAAAAACACCAACAAATTCAACAACAACCTCGAAATTGAAAAACACCAACAAATACAACAACAACCTCAACATTGAAAAACAACAAAAACCTCAACATTGAAAAACACCAACAAATTCAACAACAACCTCAACATTGAAAAACAACAACAACCTCAACATTGCAAAACACCAGCAAATTCAACAACAACCTCAACATTTAAAAACACCAACAAATTCAACAACAACCTCAACATTGAAAAACAACAACAATCTCAACATTGAAAAACACCAACAAATTCAACAACAACCTCAACATTGAAAAACAACAACAACCTCAACATTGAAAAACACCAACATATTCAACAACAACCTCGACATTGAAAAACACCCTCAAATTCAAAATCAACCTCAACATTGAACAACACCAAAAACCTCAAAATTGAAAAAACACCAAAAAATTCAACAACAACCTCAACATTTAAAAACAACAACAACCTCAACATTGAAAAACACCAACAAATTCAACAACAACCTCAAATTGAAAAACAACAACAAATTCAACAACAACCTCAACATTGAAAAACACCAACAAATTCAACAACAACCTCAACATTGAAAAACACCAACAAATTCAACAACAACCTCAACATTGAAAAACAACAACAACCTCAACATTGAAAAACACCAACAAATTCAACAACAACCTCATCATTGAAAAGCACCAACAAATTCAACAACAACCTCAACATTGAAAAACAACAACAACCTCAACATTGAAAAACACCAACAAATTCAACAACAACCTCAACATTGAAAAACAACAACAACCTCAACATTGAAAAACACCAACAAATACAACAACAACCTCAACATTGAAAAACAACAACAAACTCAACATTGAAAAACACCAACAAATTCAACAACAACCTCAACATTGAAAAACAACAACAACCTCAACATTGAAAAACACCAACAAATTCAACAACAACCTCAACATTGAAAAACAACAACAACCTCAACATTGAAAAACACCAACAAATTCAACAACAACCTCAACATTGAAAAACAACAACAAATTCAACAACAACCTCAACATTGAAAAACTACAACAACCTAAACCTTGAAAAACACCAACAAATTCAACAACAACCTCAACATTGAAAAACAACAACAACCTCAACATTGAAAAACACCAACAAATTCAACAAGAACCTCAACATTGAAAAACAACAACAACCTCAACATTGCAAAACACCAGCAAATTCAACAACAACCTCAACATTTAAAAACACCAACAAATTCAACAACAACCTCAACATTGAAAAACAACAACAATCTCAACATTGAAAAACACCAACAAATTCAACAACAACCTCAACATTGAAAAACAACAACAACCTCAACATTGAAAAACACCAACAAATTCAACAACAACCTAGACATTGAAAAACACCCTCAAATTCAAAGTCAACCTCAACATTGAAAAACACCAACAACCTCAAAATTGAAAAAACACCAACAAATTCAACAACAACCTCAACATTTAAAAACAACAACAACCTCAACATTGAAAAACACCAACAAATTCAACAACAACCTCAACATTGAAAAACACCAACAAATTCAACAACAACCTCAACATTGAAAAACAACAACAACCTAAACTTTGAAAAACACCAACAAATTAAACAACAACCTCAACTTTGAAAAACAACAACAACCTCAACATTGAAAAACACCAACAAATTCAACAACAACCTCAACATTGAAAAACACCAACAAATTCAACAACAACCTCAGCATTGAAAAACAACAACAACCTCAACATTGAAAAACACCAACAAATTCAACAACAACCTCAACATTGAAAAACAACAACAACCTCAACATTGAAAAACACCAACAAATTCAACAACAACTTCAACATTGAAAAACACCAACAAATTCAACAACAACCTCGAAATTGAAAAACACCAACAAATACAACAACAACCTCAACATTGAAAAACAACAAAAACCTCAACATTGAAAAACACCAACAAATTCAACAACAACCTCAACATTGAAAAACAACAACAACCTCAACATTGCAAAACACCAGCAAATTCAACAACAACCTCAACATTTAAAAACACCAACAAATTCAACAACAACCTCAACATTGAAAAACAACAACAATCTCAACATTGAAAAACACCAACAAATTCAACAACAACCTCAACATTGAAAAACAACAACAACCTCAACATTGAAAAACACCAACAAATTCAACAACAACCTCGACATTGAAAAACACCCTCAAATTGAAAATCAACCTCAACATTGAACAACACCAACAACCTCAAAATTGAAAAAACACCAAAAAATTCAACAACAACCTCAACATTTAAAAACAACAACAACCTCAACATTGAAAAACACCAACAAATTCAACAACAACCTCAAAATTGAAAAACAACAACAAATTCAACAACAACCTCAACATTGAAAAACAACAACAACCTAAACTTTGAAAAACACCAACAAATTAAACAACAACCTCAACTTTGAAAAACAACAACAACCTCAACATTGAAAAACACCAACAAATTCAACAACAACCTCAACATTGAAAAACACCAACAAATTCAACAACAACCTCAGCATTGAAAAACAACAACAACCTCAACATTGAAAAACACCAACAAATTCAACAACAACCTCAACATTGAAAAACAACAACAACCTCAACATTGAAAAACACCAACAAATTCAACAACAACTTCAACATTGAAAAACACCAACAAATTCAACAACAACCTCGAAATTGAAAAACACCAACAAATACAACAACAACCTCAACATTGAAAAACAACAAAAACCTCAACATTGAAAAACACCAACAAATTCAACAACAACCTCAACATTGAAAAACAACAACAACCTCAACATTGCAAAACACCAGCAAATTCAACAACAACCTCAACATTAAAAAACACCAACAAATTCAACAACAACCTCAACATTGAAAAACAACAACAATCTCAACATTGAAAAACACCAACAAATTCAACAACAACCTCAACATTGAAAAACAACAACAACCTCAACATTGAAAAACACCAACAAATTCAACAACAACCTCGACATTGAAAAACACCCTCAAATTGAAAATCAACCTCAACATTGAACAACACCAACAACCTCAAAATTGAAAAAACACCAAAAAATTCAACAACAACCTCAACATTTAAAAACAACAACAACCTCAACATTGAAAAACACCAACAAATTCAACAACAACCTCAAAATTGAAAAACAACAACAAATTCAACAACAACCTCAACATTGAAAAACACCAACAAACTCAACAACAACCTCAACATTGAAAAATAACAACAACCTCAACATTGAAAAACACCAACAAATTCAACAACAACCTCAACATTGAAAAACACCAACAAATTCAACAACAAACTCAAGATTGAAAAACACCCACAAATTCAACAAGCTCAACATTGAAAAACAACAACAACCTCATCATTGAAAAACAACAACAAATTCAACAACAACCTCAACATTGAAAAACAACAACAAATTCAACAACAACCTCAACATTGTAAAACAACAACAACCTCAACATTGAAAAACACCAACAACTTCAACAACAACCTCAACATTGAAAAACAACAACAACCTCAACATTGAAAAACACCAACAAATTCTACAACAACCTCAACATTGAAAAACAACAACAACCTCAACATTGAAAAACACCAACAAATTCAACGACAACCTCGAAATTGAAAAACACCAACAAATACAACAACAACCTCAACATTGAAAAACAACAACAACCTCAACATTGAAAAACACCAACAAATTCAACAACAACCTCAACATTGAATAACAACAACAACCTCAACATTGCAAAACACCAGCAAATTCAACAACAACCTCAACATTTAAAAACACCAACAAATTCAACAACAACCTCAACATTGAAAAACAACAACAATCTCAACATTGAAAAACACCAACAAGTTCAACAACAACCTCAACATTGAAAAACAACAACAACCTCATCATTGAAAAACACCAACAAATTCAACAACAACCTCGACATTGAAAAACACCCTCAAATTCAAAATCAACCTCAACATTGAAAAACACCAACAACCTCAAAATTGAAAAAACACCAACAAATTCAACAACAACCTCAACATTTAAAAACAACAACAACCTCAACATTGAAAAACACCAACAAATTCAACAACAACCTCAACATTGAAAAACACCAACAAATTCAACAACAACCTCAACATTCAAAAACAACAACAACCTAAACATTGAAAAACACCAACAAATTCAACAGCAACCTCAACATTGAAAAACAACAACAACCTCAACATTGAAAAACACCAACAAATTCAACAACAACCTCAACATTGAAAAACACCAACAAATTCAACAACAACCTCAACATTGAAAAACACCAACAAATTCAACAACAACCTCAACATTGAAAAACAACAACAAACTCAACATTGAAAAACACCAACAAATTCAACAACAACCTCAACATTGAAAAACAACAACAACCTCAACATTGAAAAACACCAACAAATTCAACAACAACCTCAACATTGAAAAACAACAACAACCTCAACATTGAAAAACACCAACAAATTCAACAACAACCTCAACATTGAAAAACAACAACAAATTCAACAACAACCTCAACATTGAAAAACTACAACAACCTAAACCTTGAAAAACACCAACAAATTCAACAACAACTTCAACATTGAAAAACAACAACAACCTCAACATTGAAAAACACCAACAAATTCAACAAGAACCTCAACATTGAAAAACAACAACAACCTCAACATTGCAAAACACCAGCAAATTCAACAACAACCTCAACATTTAAAAACACCAACAAATTCAACAACAACCTCAACTTTGAAAAACAACAACAATCTCAACATTGAAAAACACCAACAAATTCAACAACAACCTCAACATTGAAAAACACCAACAAACTCAACAACAACCTCAACATTGAAAAATAACAACAACCTCAACATTGAAAAACACCAACAAATTCAACAACAAACTCAAGATTGAAAAACACCCACAAATTCAACAACCTCAACTTTGAAAAACAACAACAACCTCATCATTGAAAAACAACAACAAATTCAACAACAACCTCAACATTGAAAAACAACAACAAATTCAACAACAACCTCAACATTGAAAAACAACAACAACCTCAACATTGAAAAACACCAACAAATTCAACAACAACCTCAACATTGAAAAACAACAACAACCTCAACATTGAAAAACACCAACAAATTCTACAACAACCTCAACATTGAAAAACAACAACAACCTCAACATTGAAAAACACCAACAAATTCAACGACAACCTCGAAATTGAAAAACACCAACAAATACAACAACAACCTCAACATTGAAAAACAACAACAACCTCAACATTGAAAAACACCAACAAATTCAACAACAACCTCAACATTGAATAACAACAACAACCTCAACATTGCAAAACACCAGCAAATTCAACAACAACCTCAACATTTAAAAACACCAACAAATTCAACAACAACCTCAACATTGAAAAACAACAACAATCTCAACATTGAAAAACACCAACAAATTCAACAACAACCTCAACATTGAAAAACAACAACAACCTCAACATTGAAAAACACCAACAAATTCAACAACAACCTCGACATTGAAAAACACCCTCAAATTCAAAATCAACCTCAACATTGAAAAACACCAACAACCTCAAAATTGAAAAAACACCAACAAATTCAACAACAACCTCAACATTTAAAAACAACAACAACCTCAACTTTGAAAAACACCAACAAATTCAACAACAACCTCAACATTGAAAAACACCAACAAATTCAACAACAACCTCAACATTCAAAAACAACAACAACCTAAACATTGAAAAACACCAACAAATTCAACAACAACCTCAACATTGAAAAACAACAACAACCTCAACATTGAAAAACACCAACAAATTCAACAACAACCTCAACATTGAAAAACACCAACAAATTCAACAACAACCTCAACATTGAAAAACACCAACAAATTCAACAACAACCTCAACATTGAAAAACAACAACAAACTCAACATTGAAAAACACCAACAAATTCAACAACAACCTCAACATTGAAAAACAACAACAACCTCAACATTGAAAAACACCAACAAATTCAACAACAACCTCAACATTGAAAAACAACAACAACCTCAACATTGAAAAACACCAACAAATTCAACAACAACCTCAACATTGAAAAACAACAACAAATTCAACAACAACCTCAACATTGAAAAACTACAACAACCTAAACCTTGAAAAACACCAACAAATTCAACAACAACCTCAACATTGAAAAACAACAACAACCTCAAAATTGAAAAACACCAACAAATTCAACAAGAACCTCAACATTGAAAAACAACAACAACCTCAACATTGCAAAACACCAGGAAATTCAACAACAACCTCAACATTTAAAAACACCAACAAATTCAACAACAACCTCAACTTTGAAAAACAACAACAATCTCAACCTTGAAAAACACCAACAAATTCAACAACAACCTCAACATTGAAAAACAACAACAACCTCAACATTGAAAAACACCAACAAATTCAACAACAACCTCGACATTGAAAAACACCCACAAATTCAAAATCAACCTCAACATTGAAAAACACCAACAACCTCAAAATTGAAAAAACACCAACAAATTCAACAACAACCTCAACATTTAAAAACAACAACAACCTCAACATTGAAAAACACCAACAAATTCAACAACAACCTCAACATTGAAAAACACCAACAAATTCAACAACAACCTCAACATTGAAAAACAACAACAACCTAAACATTGAAAAACACCAACAAATTCAACAACAACCTCAACATTGAAAAACAACAACAACCTCAACATTGAAAAACACCAACAAATTCAACAACAACCTCAACATTGAAAAACACCAACAAATTCAACAACAACCTCAGCATTGAAAAACAACAACAACCTCAACATTGAAAAACACCAACAAATTCAACAACAACCTCAACATTGAAAAACAACAACAACCTCAACATTGAAAAACACCAACAAATTCAACAACAACTTCAACATTGAAAAACACCAACAAATTCAACAACAACCTCGAAATTGAAAAACACCAACAAATACAACAACAACCTCAACATTGAAAAACAACAAAAACCTCAACATTGAAAAACACCAACAAATTCAACAACAACCTCAACATTGAAAAACAACAACAACCTCAACATTGCAAAACACCAGCAAATTCAACAACAACCTCAACATTTAAAAACACCAACAAATTCAACAACAACCTCAACATTGAAAAACAACAACAATCTCAACATTGAAAAACACCAACAAATTCAACAACAACCTCAACATTGAAAAACAACAACAACCTCAACATTGAAAAACACCAACAAATTCAACAACAACCTCGACATTGAAAAACACCCTCAAATTCAAAATCAACCTCAACATTGAACAACACCAAAAACCTCAAAATTGAAAAAATACCAAAAAATTCAACAACAACCTCAACATTTAAAAACAACAACAACCTCAACATTGAAAAACACCAACAAATTCAACAACAACCTCAAAATTGAAAAACAACAACAAATTCAACAACAACCTCAACATTGAAAAACACCAACAAACTCAACAACAACCTCAACATTGAAAAATAACAGCAACCTCAACATTGAAAAACACCAAGAAATTCAACAAGAACCTCAACATTGAAAAACACCAACAAATTCAACAACAAACTCAAGATTGAAAATCACCCACAAATTCAACAACCTCAACATTGAAAAACAACAACAACTTCATCATTGAAAAACAACAACAAATTCAACAACAACCTCAACATTGAAAAACACCAACAAATTCAACAACAACCTCAACATTGAATAACAACAACAACCTCAACATTGCAAAACACCAGCAAATTCAACAACAACCTCAACATTTAAAAACACCAACAAATTCAACAACAACCTCAACATTGAAAAACAACAACAATCTCAACATTGAAAAACACCAACAAGTTCAACAACAACCTCAACATTGAAAAACAACAACAACCTCATCATTGAAAAACACCAACAAATTCAACAACAACCTCGACATTGAAAAACACCCTCAAATTCAAAATCAACCTCAACATTGAAAAACACCAACAACCTCAAAATTGAAAAAACACCAACAAATTCAACAACAACCTCAACATTTAAAAACAACAACAACCTCAACATTGAAAAACACCAACAAATTCAACAACAACCTCAACATTGAAAAACACCAACAAATTCAACAACAACCTCAACATTCAAAAACAACAACAACCTAAACATTGAAAAACACCAACAAATTCAACAACAACCTCAACATTGAAAAACAACAACAACCTCAACATTGAAAAACACCAACAAATTCAACAACAACCTCAACATTGAAAAACACCAACAAATTCAACAACAACCTCAACATTGAAAAACACCAACAAATTCAACAACAACCTCAACATTGAAAAACAACAACAAACTCAACATTGAAAAACACCAACAAATTCAACAACAACCTCAACATTGAAAAACAACAACAACCTCAACATTGAAAAACACCAACAAATTCAACAACAACCTCAACATTGAAAAACAACAACAACCTCAACATTGAAAAACACCAACAAATTCAACAACAACCTCAACATTGAAAAACAACAACAAATTCAACAACAACCTCAACATTGAAAAACTACAACAACCTAAACCTTGAAAAACACCAACAAATTCAACAACAACTTCAACATTGAAAAACAACAACAACCTCAACATTGAAAAACACCAACAAATTCAACAAGAACCTCAACATTGAAAAACAACAACAACCTCAACATTGCAAAACACCAGCAAATTCAACAACAACCTCAACATTTAAAAACACCAACAAATTCAACAACAACCTCAACTTTGAAAAACAACAACAATCTCAACATTGAAAAACACCAACAAATTCAACAACAACCTCAACATTGAAAAACACCAACAAACTCAACAACAACCTCAACATTGAAAAACAACAACAACCTCATCATTGAAAAACAACAACAAATTCAACAACAACCTCAACATTGAAAAACAACAACAAATTCAACAACAACCTCAACATTGAAAAACAACAACAACCTCAACATTGAAAAACACCAACAAATTCAACAACAACCTCAACATTGAAAAACAACAACAACCTCAACATTGAAAAACACCAACAAATTCTACAACAACCTCAACATTGAAAAACAACAACAACCTCAACATTGAAAAACACCAACAAATTCAACGACAACCTCGAAATTGAAAAACACCAACAAATACAACAACAACCTCAACATTGAAAAACAACAACAACCTCAACATTGAAAAACACCAACAAATTCAACAACAACCTCAACATTGAATAACAACAACAACCTCAACATTGCAAAACACCAGCAAATTCAACAACAACCTCAACATTTAAAAACACCAACAAATTCAACAACAACCTCAACATTGAAAAACAACAACAATCTCAACATTGAAAAACACCAACAAATTCAACAACAACCTCAACATTGAAAAACAACAACAACCTCAACATTGAAAAACACCAACAAATTCAACAACAACCTCGACATTGAAAAACACCCTCAAATTCAAAATCAACCTCAACATTGAAAAACACCAACAACCTCAAAATTGAAAAAACACCAACAAATTCAACAACAACCTCAACATTTAAAAACAACAACAACCTCAACTTTGAAAAACACCAACAAATTCAACAACAACCTCAACATTGAAAAACACCAACAAATTCAACAACAACCTCAACATTCAAAAACAACAACAACCTAAACATTGAAAAACACCAACAAATTCAACAACAACCTCAACATTGAAAAACAACAACAACCTCAACATTGAAAAACACCAACAAATTCAACAACAACCTCAACATTGAAAAACACCAACAAATTCAACAACAACCTCAACATTGAAAAACACCAACAAATTCAACAACAACCTCAACATTGAAAAACAACAACAAACTCAACATTGAAAAACACCAACAAATTCAACAACAACCTCAACATTGAAAAACAACAACAACCTCAACATTGAAAAACACCAACAAATTCAACAACAACCTCAACATTGAAAAACAACAACAACCTCAACATTGAAAAACACCAACAAATTCAACAACAACCTCAACATTGAAAAACAACAACAAATTCAACAACAACCTCAACATTGAAAAACTACAACAACCTAAACCTTGAAAAACACCAACAAATTCAACAACAACCTCAACATTGAAAAACAACAACAACCTCAAAATTGAAAAACACCAACAAATTCAACAAGAACCTCAACATTGAAAAACAACAACAACCTCAACATTGCAAAACACCAGGAAATTCAACAACAACCTCAACATTTAAAAACACCAACAAATTCAACAACAACCTCAACTTTGAAAAACAACAACAATCTCAACCTTGAAAAACACCAACAAATTCAACAACAACCTCAACATTGAAAAACAACAACAACCTCAACATTGAAAAACACCAACAAATTCAACAACAACCTCGACATTGAAAAACACCCACAAATTCAAAATCAACCTCAACATTGAAAAACACCAACAACCTCAAAATTGAAAAAACACCAACAAATTCAACAACAACCTCAACATTTAAAAACAACAACAACCTCAACATTGAAAAACACCAACAAATTCAACAACAACCTCAACATTGAAAAACACCAACAAATTCAACAACAACCTCAACATTGAAAAACAACAACAACCTAAACATTGAAAAACACCAACAAATTCAACAACAACCTCAACATTGAAAAACAACAACAACCTCAACATTGAAAAACACCAACAAATTCAACAACAACCTCAACATTGAAAAACACCAACAAATTCAACAACAACCTCAGCATTGAAAAACAACAAAAACCTCAACATTGAAAAACACCAACAAATTCAACAACAACCTCAACATTGAAAAACAACAACAACCTCAACATTGAAAAACACCAACAAATTCAACAACAACTTCAACATTGAAAAACACCAACAAATTCAACAACAACCTCGAAATTGAAAAACACCAACAAATACAACAACAACCTCAACATTGAAAAACAACAAAAACCTCAACATTGAAAAACACCAACAAATTCAACAACAACCTCAACATTGCAAAACACCAGCAAATTCAACAACAACCTCAACATTTAAAAACACCAACAAATTCAACAACAACCTCAACATTGAAAAACAACAACAATCTCAACATTGAAAAACACCAACAAATTCAACAACAACCTCAACATTGAAAAACAACAACAACCTCAACATTGAAAAACACCAACAAATTCAACAACAACCTCGACATTGAAAAACACCCTCAAATTCAAAATCAACCTCAACATTGAACAACACCAAAAACCTCAAAATTGAAAAAATACCAAAAAATTCAACAACAACCTCAACATTTAAAAACAACAACAACCTCAACATTGAAAAACACCAACAAATTCAACAACAACCTCAAAATTGAAAAACAACAACAAATTCAACAACAACCTCAACATTGAAAAACACCAACAAACTCAACAACAACCTCAACATTGAAAAATAACAGCAACCTCAACATTGAAAAACACCAAGAAATTCAACAAGAACCTCAACATTGAAAAACACCAACAAATTCAACAACAAACTCAAGATTGAAAATCACCCACAAATTCAACAACCTCAACATTGAAAAACAACAACAACTTCATCATTGAAAAACAACAACAAATTCAACAACAACCTCAACATTGAAAAACACCAACAAATTCAACAACAACCTCAACATTGAAAAACAACAACAACCTCAACATTGAAAAATACCAACAAATTCAACAACAACCTCAACATTGAAAAACAACAACAACCTCAACATTGAAAAACACCAACAAATTCTACAACAACCTCAACATTGAAAAACAACAACAACCTCAACATTGAAAAGCACCAACAAATTCAACGACAACCTCGAAATTGAAAAACACCAACAAATACAACAACAACCTCAACATTGAAAAACAACAACAATCTCAACATTGAAAAACACCAACAAATTCAACAACAACCTCAACATTGAAAAACAACAACAACCTCAACATTGCAAAACACCAACAAATTCAACAACAACCTCGACATTGAAAAACACCCTCAAATTCAAAATCAACCTCAACATTGAAAAACACCAACAACCTCAAAATTGAAAAAACACCAACAAAGTCAACAACAACCTCAACATTTAAAAACAACAACAACCTCAGCATTGAAAAACACCAACAAATTCAACAACAACCTCAACATTGAAAAACACCAACAAATTCAACAACAACCTCAACATTGAAAAACAGCAACAACCTAAACATTGAAAAACACCAACAAATTCAACAACAACCTCAACATTGGAAAACAACAACATCCTCAACATTGAAAAACACCAACAAATTCAACAACAACCTCAACATTGAAAAGCACCAACAAATTCAACAACAACCTCAGCATTGAAAAACAACCAGAACCTCAACATTGAAAAACACCAACAAATTCAACAACAACCTCAACATTGAAAAACAACAACAACCTCAACATTGAAAAACACCAACAAATTCAACAACAACTTCAACATTGAAAAACACCAACAAATTCAAAAACAACCTCGAAATTGAAAAACACCAACAAATACAACAACAACCTCAACATTGAAAAACAACAAAAACCTCAACATTGAAAAACACCAACAAATTCAACAACAAGCTCAACATTGAAAAACAACAACAACCTCAACATTGCAAAACACCAGCAAATTCAACAACAACCTCAACATTGAAAAACACCAACAAATTCAACAACAACATCAACATTGAAAAACAACAACAACCTCAACATTGAAAAACACCAACAAATTCAACAACAACCTCGACATTGAAAAACACCCTCAAATTCAAAATCAACCTCAACATTGAAAAACACCAACAACTTCAAAATTGAAAAAACACCAACAAATTCAACAACAACCTCAACATTTAAAAACAACAACAACCTCAACATTGAAAAACACCAACAAATTCAACAACAACCTCAACATTGAAAAACACCAACAAATTCAACAACAACCTCAACATTGAAAAACAACAACAACCTAAACATTGAAAAACACCAACAAATTCAACAACAACCTCAACATTGAAAAACAACAACAACCTCAACATTGAAAAACACCAACAAATTCAACAGCAACCTCAGCATTGAAAAACACCAACAAATTCAACAGCAACCTCAGCATTGAAAAAAAAACAACAACCTCAACATTGAAAAACACCAACAAATTCAACAACAACCTCAACATTGAAAAACAACAACAACCTCAACATTGAAAAACTCCAACAAATTCAACAACAACTTCAACATTGAAAAACACCAACAAATTCAACAACAACCTCGAAATTGAAAAACACCAACAAATACAACAACAACCTCAACATTGAAAAACAACAAAAACCTCAACATTGAAAAACACCAACAAATTCAACAACAACCTCAACATTGAAAAACAACAACAACCTCAACATTGCAAAACACCAGCAAATTCAACAACAACCTCAACATTTAAAAACACCAACAAATTCAACAACAACCTCAACATTGAAAAACAACAACAATCTCAACATTGAAAAACACCAACAAATTCAACAACAACCTAAACATTGAAAAACAACAACAACCTCAACATTGAAAAACACCAACAAATTCAACAACAACCTCGACATTGAAAAACACCCTCAAATTCAAAATCAACCTCAACATTGAACAACACCAACAACCTCAAAATTGAAAAAACACCAACAAATTCAACAGCAACCTCAACATTTAAAAACAACAACAACCTCAACATTGACAAACACCAACAAATTCAACAACAACCTCGACATTGAAAAACACCAGCAAATTCAACAACAACCTCAACATTGAAAAACACCAACAAAATCAACAACAACCTCAACATTGAAAAATAACAACAACCTCAACATTGAAAAACACCAACAAATTCAACAACAACCTCAACATTGAAAAACACCAACAAATTCAACAACAAACTCAAGATTGAAAAACACCCACAAATTCAACAACCTCAACATTGAAAAACAACAACAACCTCATCATTGAAAAACAACAACAAATTCAACAACAACCTCAACATTGAAAAACACCAACAAATTCAACAACAACCTCAACATTGAAAAACAACAACAACCTCAACATTGAAAAACACCAACAAATTCAACAACAACCTCAACATTGAAAAACAACAACAACCTCAACATTGAAAAACACCAACAAATTCTACAACAACCTCAACATGGAAAAACAACAACAACCTCAACATTGAAAAACACCAACAAATTCAACGACAACCTCGAAATTGAAAAACACCAACAAATACAACAACAACCTCAACATTGAAAAACAACAACAATCTCAACATTGAAAAACACCAACAAATTCAACAACAACCTCAACATTGAAAAACAACAACAACCTCAACATTGCAAAACACCAACAAATTCAACAACAACCTCGACATTGAAAAACACCCTCAAATTCAAAATCAACTTCAACATTGAAAAACACCAACAACCTCAAAATTGAAAAAACACCAACAAATTCAACAACAACCTCAACATCTAAAAACAACAACAATCTCAACATTGAAAAACACCAACAAATTCAACAACAACCTCAACATTGAAAAACACCAACAAATTCAACAACAACCTCAACATTGAAAAACAACAAAAACCTAAACATTGAAAAACACCAACAAATTCAACAACAACCTCAACATTGAAAAACAACAACATCCTCAACATTGAAAAACACCAACAAATTCAACAACAACCTCAAAATTGAAAAACACCAACAAATTCAACAACAACCTCAGCATTGAAAAACAACAACAACCTCAACATTGAAAAACACCAACAAATTCAACAACAACCTCAACATTGAAAAACAACAACAACCTCAACATTGAAAAACACCAACAAATTCAACAATAACTTCAACATTGAAAAACACCAACAAATTCAACAACAACCTCGAAATTGAAAAACACCAACAAATACAACAACAACCTCAACATTGAAAAACAACAAAAACCTCAACATTGAAAAACACCAACAAATTCAACAACAACCTCAACATTGAAAAACAACAACAACCTCAACATTGCAAAACACCAGCAAATTCAACAACAACCTCAACATTTAAAAACACCAACAAATTCAACAACAACCTCAACATTGAAAAACAACAACAATCTCAACATTGAAAAACACCAACAAATTCAACAACATCAACATTGAAAAACAACAACAACCTCAACATTGAAAAACACCAACAAATTCAACAACAACCTCGACATTGAAAAACACCCTCAAATTCAAAATCAACCTCAACATTGAAAAACACCAACAACCTCAAAATTGAAAAAACACCAACAAATTCAACAACAACCTCAACATTTAAAAACAACAACAACCTCAACATTGAAAAACACCAACAAATTCAACAACAACCTCAACATTGAAAAACACCAACAAATTCAACAACAACCTCAACATTGAAAAACAACAACAACCTAAACATTGAAAAACACAACAAATTCAACAACAACCTCAACATTGAAAAACAACAACAACCTCAACATTGAAAAACACCAACAAATTCAACAACAACCTCAACATTGAAAAACACCAACAAATTCAACAGCAACCTCAGCATTGAAAAACAACAACAACATCAACATTGAAAAACACCAACAAATTCAACAACAACCTCAACATTGAAAAACAACAACAACCTCAACATTGAAAAACACCAACAAATTCAACAACAACTTCAACATTGAAAAACAACAACAACCTCAACATTGAAAAACACCAACAAATTCAACAATAACCTCAACATTGAAAAACACCAACAAATTCAACAACAACCTCAACATTGAAAAACAGGAACAACCTCAACATTGAAAAACACCAACAAATTCAACAACAACCTCAACATTGAAAAACACCAATAAATTCAACAACAACCTCAACATTGAAAAACACCAACAAATTCAACGACAAACTCAACATTGAAAAAGACCAACAAATTCAACAACAACCGCAACATTGAAAAACAACAACAACCTCAACATTGAAAAACACCAACAAATTCAACAACAACCTCATCATTGAAAAGCACCAACAAATTCAACAACAACCTCAACATTGAAAAACAACAACAACCTCAACATTGAAAAACACCAACAAATTCAACAACCTCAAAATTGAAAAACAACAACAACCTCAACATTGAAAAACACCAACAAATTCAACAACAACCTCAACATTGAAAAACAGCAACAAACTCAACTTTGCAAAACACCAACAAATTCAACAACAACTTCAACATTGAAAAACAACAACAACCTCAACATTGAAAAACACCAACAAATTCAACAACAACCTCAACATTGAAAAACAACAACAACCTCAACATTGAAAAACACCAACAAATTCAACAACAACCTCAACATTGAATAACAACAACAACCTCAACATTGCAAAACACCAGCAAATTCAACAACAACCTCAACATTTAAAAACACCAACAAATTCAACAACAACCTCAACATTGAAAAACAACAACAATCTCAACATTGAAAAACACCAACAAATTCAACAACAACCTCAACATTGAAAAACAACAACAACCTCAACATTGAAAAACACCAACAAATTCAACAACAACCTCGACATTGAAAAACACCCTCAAATTCAAAATCAACCTCAACATTGAAAAACACCAACAACCTCAAAATTGAAAAAACACCAACAAATTCAACAACAACCTCAACATTTAAAAACAACAACAACCTCAACATTGAAAAACACCAACAAATTCAACAACAACCTCAACATTGAAAAACACCAACAAATTCAACAACAACCTCAACATTCAAAAACAACAACAACCTAAACATTGAAAAACACCAACAAATTCAACAACCACCTCAACATTGAAAAACAACAACAACCTCAACATTGAAAAACACCAACAAATTCAACAACAACCTCAACATTGAAAAACACCAACAAATTCAACAACAACCTCAACATTGAAAAACACCAACAAATTCAACAACAACCTCAACATTGAAAAACAACAACAAACTCAACATTGAAAAACACCAACAAATTCAACAACAACCTCAGCATTGAAAAACAACAACAACCTCAACATTGAAAAACACCAACAAATTCAACAACAACCTCAACATTGAAAAACAACAACAATCTCAACATTGAAAAACACCAACAAATTCAACAACAACCTCAACATTGAAAAACAACAACAAATTCAACAACAACCTCAACATTGAAAAACTACAACAACCTAAACCTTGAAAAACACCAACAAATTCAACAACAACCTCAACATTGAAAAACAACAACAACCTCAACATTGAAAAACACCAACAAATTCAACAAGAACCTCAACATTGAAAAACAACAACAACCTCAACATTGCAAAACACCAGCAAATTCAACAACAACCTCAACATTTAAAAACACCAACAAATTCAACAACAACCTCAACTTTGAAAAACAACAACAATCTCAACATTGAAAAACACCAACAAATTCAACAACAACCTCAACATTGAAAAACACCAACAAACTCAACAACAACCTCAACATTGAAAAATAACAACAACCTCAACATTGAAAAACACCAACAAATTCAAGAACAAACTCAAGATTGAAAAACACCCACAAATTCAACAACCTCAACATTGAAAAACAACAACAACCTCATCATTGAAAAACAACAACAAATTCAACAACAACCTCAACATTGAAAAACAACAACAAATTCAACAACAACCTCAACATTGAAAAACAACAACAACCTCAACATTGAAAAACACCAACAAATTCAACAACAACCTCAACATTGAAAAACAACAACAACCTCAACATTGAAAAACACCAACAAATTCTACAACAACCTCAACATTGAAAAACAACAACAACCTCAACATTGAAAAACACCAACAAATTCAATGACAACCTCGAAATTGAAAAACACCAACAAATACAACAACAACCTCAACATTGAAAAACAACAACAACCTCAACATTTAAAAACACCAACAAATTCAACAACAACCTCAACATTGAAAAACAACAACAATCTCAACATTGAAAAACACCAACAAATTCAACAACAACCTCAACATTGAAAAACAACAACAACCTCAACATTGAAAAACACCAACAAATTCAACAACAACCTCGACATAGAAAAATACCCTCACATTCAAAATCAACCTCAACATTGAAAAACACCAACAACCTCAAAATTGAAAAAACACCAACAAATTCAACAACAACCTCAACATTTAAAAACAACAACAACCTCAACATTGAAAAACACCAACAAATTCAACAACAACCTCAACATTGAAAAACACCAACAAATTCAACAACAACCTCAACATTCAAAAACAACAACAACCTAAACATTGAAAAACACCAACAAATTCAACAACAACCTCAACATTGAAAAACAACAACAACCTCAACATTGAAAAACACCAACAAATTCAACAACAACCTCAACATTGAAAAACACCAACAAATTCAACAACAACCTCAACATTGAAAAACATCAACAAATTCAACAACAACCTCAACATTGAAAAACAACAACAAACTCAACATTGAAAAACACCAACAAATTCAACAACAACCTCAACATTGAAAAACAACAACAACCTCAACATTGAAAAACACCAACAAATTCAACAACAACCTCAACATTGAAAAACAACAACAACCTCAACATTGAAAAACACCAACAAATTCAACAACAACCTCAACATTGAAAAACAACAACAAATTCAACAACAACCTCAACATTGAAAAACTACAACAACCTAAACCTTGAAAAACACCAACAAATTCAACAACAACCTCAACATTGAAAAACAACAACAACCTCAACATTGAAAAACACCAACAAATTCAACAAGAACCTCAACATTGAAAAACAACAACAACCTCAACATTGCAAAACACCAGCAAATTCAACAACAACCTCAACATTTAAAAACACCAACAAATTCAACAACAACCTCAACTTTGAAAAACAACAACAATCTCAACATTGAAAAACACCAAGAAATTCAACAACAACCTCAACATTGAAAAACAACAACAACCTCAACATTGAAAAACACCAACAAATTCAACAACAACCTCGACATTGAAAAACACCCACAAATTCAAAATCAACCTCAACATTGAAAAACACCAACATCCTCAAAATTGAAAAAACACCAACAAATTCAACAACAACCTCAACATTTAAAAACAACAACAACCTCAACATTGAAAAACAACAACAAATTCAACAACAACCTCAACATTGAAAAACACCAACAAATTCATCAACAACCTCAACATTGAAAAACAACAACAACCTAAACATTGAAAAACACCAACAAATTCAACAACAACCTCAACATTGAAAAACAACAACAACCTCAACATTGAAAAACACCAACAAATTCAACAACAACCTCAACATTGAAAAACACCAACAAATTCAACAACAACCTCAGCATTGAAAAACAACAACAACCTCAAAATTGAAAAACACCAACAAATTCAACAACAACCTCAACATTGAAAAACAACAACAACCTCAACATTGAAAAACACCAACAAATTCAACAACAACTTGAACATTGAAAAACACCAACAAATTCAACAACAACCTCGAAATTGAAAAACACCAACAAATACAACAACAACCTCAACATTGAAAAACAACAAAAACCTCAACATTGAAAAACACCAACAAATTCAACAACAACCTCAACATTGAAAAACAACAACAACCTCAACATTGCAAAACACCAGCAAATTCAACAACAACCTCAACATTTAAAAACACCAACAAATTCAACAACAACCTCAACATTGAAAAACAACAACAATCTCAACATTGAAAAACACCAACAAATTCAACAACAACCTCAACATTGAAAAACAACAACAACCTCAACATTGAAAAACACCAACAAATTCAACAACAACCTCGACATTGAAAAACACCCTCAAATTCAAAATCAACCTCAACATTGAACAACACCAAAAACCTCAAAATTGAAAAAAACACCAAAAAATTCAACAACAACCTCAACATTTAAAAACAACAACAACCTCAACATTGAAAAACACCAACAAATTCAACAACAACCTCAAAATTGAAAAACAACAACAAATTCAACAACAACCTCAACATTGAAAAACACCAACAAACTCAACAACAACCTCAACATTGAAAAATAACAACAACCTCAACATTGAAAAACACCAACAAATTCAACAACAACCTCAACATTGAAAAACACCAACAAATTCAACAACAAACTCAAGATTGAAAAACACCCACAAATTCAACAACCTCAACATTGAAAAACAACAACAACCTCATCATTGAAAAACAACAACAAATTCAACAACAACCTCAACATTGAAAAACACCAACAAATTCAACAACAACCTCAACATTGAAAAACAACAACAACCTCAACATTGAAAAATACCAACAAATTCAACAACAACCTCAACATTGAAAAACAACAACAACCTCAACATTGAAAAACACCAACAAATTCTACAAGAACCTCAACATTGAAAAACAACAACAACCTCAACATTGAAAAACACCAACAAATTCAACGACAACCTCGAAATTGAAAAACACCAACAAATACAACAACAACCTCAACATTGAAAAACAACAACAATCTCAACATTGAAAAACACCAACAAATTCAACAACAACCTCAACATTGAAAAACAACAACAACCTCAACATTGCAAAACACCAACAAATTCAACAACAACCTCGACATTGAAAAACACCCTCAAATTCAAAATCAACCTCAACATTGAAAAACACCAACAACCTCAAAATTGAAAAAACACCAACAAAGTCAACAACAACCTCAACATTTAAAAACAACAACAACCTCAACATTGAAAAACACCAACAAATTCAACAACAACCTCAACATTGAAAAACACCAACAAATTCAACAACAACCTCAACATTGAAAAACAACAACAACCTAAACATTGAAAAACACCAACAAATTCAACAACAACCTCAACATTGAAAAACACCAACAAATTCAACAACAACCTCAACATTGAAAAACAGCAACAACCTAAACATTGAAAAACACCAACAAATTCAACAACAACCTCAAAATTGAAAAACAACAACATCCTCAACATTGAAAAACACCAACAAATTCAACAACAACCTCAACATTGAAAAGCACCAACAAATTCAACAACAACCTCAGCATTGAAAAACAACAACAACCTCAACATTGAAAAACACCAACAAATTCAACAACAACCTCAACATTGAAAAACAACAACAACCTCAACATTGAAAAACACCAACAAATTCAACAACAACTTCAACATTGAAAAACACCAACAAATTCAACAACAACCTCGAAATTGAAAAACACCAACAAATACAACATCAACCTCAACATTGAAAAACAACAAAAACCTCAACATTGAAAAACACCAACAAATTCAACAACAACCTCAACATTGAAAAACAACAACAACCTCAACATTGCAAAACACCAGCAAATTCAACAACAACCTCAACATTTAAAAACACCAACAAATTCAACAACAACCTCAACATTGAAAAACAACAACAATCTCAACATTGAAAAACACCAACAAATTCAACAACAACATCAACATTGAAAAACAACAACAACCTCAACATTGAAAAACACCAACAAATTCAACAACAACCTCGACATTGAAAAACACCCTCAAATTCAAAATCAACCTCAACATTGAAAAACACCAACAACCTCAAAATTGAAAAAACACCAACAAATTCAACAACAACCTCAACATTTAAAAACAACAACAACCTCAACATTGAAAAACACCAACAAATTCAACAACAACCTCAACATTGAAAAACACCAACAAATTCAACAACAACCTCAACATTGAAAAACAACAACAACCTAAACATTGAAAAACACCAACAAATTCAACAACAACCTCAACATTGAAAAACAACAACAACCTCAACATTGAAAAACACCAACAAATTCAACAACAACCTCAACATTGAAAAACACCAACAAATTCAACAGCAACCTCAGCATTGAAAAACAACAACAACCTCAACATTGAAAAACACCAACAAATTCAACAACAACCTCAACATTGAAAAACAACAACAACCTCAACATTGAAAAACACCAACAAATTCAACAATAACTTCAACATTGAAAAACACCAACAAATTCAACAACAACCTCGAAATTGAAAAACACCAACAAATACAACAACAACCTAAACATTGAAAAACAACAAAAACCTCAACATTGAAAAACACCAAAAAATTCAACAACAACCTCAACATTGAAAAACAACAACAACCTCAACATTGCAAAACACCAGCAAATTCAACAACAACCTCAACATTTAAAAACACCAACAAATTCAACAACAACCTCAACATTGAAAAACAACAACAATCTCAACATTGAAAAACACCAACAAATTCAACAACATCAACATTGAAAAACAACAACAACCTCAACATTGAAAAACACCAACAAATTCAACAACAACCTCGACATTGAAAAACACCCTCAAATTCAAAATCAACCTCAACATTGAAAAACACCAACAACCTCAAAATTGAAAAAACGCCAACAAATTCAACAACAACCTCAACATTTAAAAACAACAACAACCTCAACATTGAAAAACACCAACAAATTCAACAACAACCTCAACATTGAAAAACACCAACAAATTCAACAACAACCTCAACATTGAAAAACAACAACAACCTAAACATTGAAAAACACAACAAATTCAACAACAACCTCAACATTGAAAAACAACAACAACCTCAACATTGAAAAACACCAACAAATTCAACAACAACCTCAACATTGAAAAACACCAACAAATTCAACAACAACCTCAACATTGAAAAACAACAACAACCTCAACATTGAAAAACACCAACAAATTCAACAACAACTTCAACATTGAAAAACAACAACAACCTCAACATTGAAAAACACCAACAAATTCAACAATAACCTCAACATTGAAAAACACCAACAAATTCAACAACAACCTCAACATTGAAAAACAGGAACAACCTCAACATTGAAAAACACCAACAAATTCAACAACAACCTCAACATTGAAAAACACCAATAAATTCAACAACAACCTCAACATTGAAAAACACCAACAAATTCAACGACAAACTCAACATTGAAAAAGACCAGCAAATTCAACAACAACCGCAACATTGAAAAACAACAACAACCTCAACATTGAAAAACACCAACAAATTCAACAACAACCTCATCATTGAAAAGCACCAACAAATTCAACAACAACCTCAACATTGAAAAACAACAACAACCTCAACATTGAAAAACACCAACAAATTCAACAACCTCAAAATTGAAAAACAACAACAACCTCAACATTGAAAAACACCAACAAATTCAACAACAACCTCAACATTGAAAAACAGCAACAAACTCAACTTTGAAAAACACCAACAAATTCAACAACAACTTCAACATTGAAAAACAACAACAACCTCAACATTGAAAAACACCAACAAATTCAACAACAACCTCAACATTGAAAAACAACAACAACCTCAACATTGAAAAACACCAACAAATTCAACAACAACCTCAACATTGAATAACAACAACAACCTCAACATTGCAAAACACCAGCAAATTCAACAACAACCTCAACATTTAAAAACACCAACAAATTCAACAACAACCTCAACATTGAAAAACAACAACAATCTCAACATTGAAAAACACCAACAAATTCAACAACAACCTCAACATTGAAAAACAACAACAACCTCAACATTGAAAAACACCAACAAATTCAACAACAACCTCGACATTGAAAAACACCCTCAAATTCAAAATCAACCTCAACATTGAAAAACACCAACAACCTCAAAATTGAAAAAACACCAACAAATTCAACAACAACCTCAACATTTAAAAACAACAACAACCTCAACATTGAAAAACACCAACAAATTCAACAACAACCTCAACATTGAAAAACACCAACAAATTCAACAACAACCTCAACATTCAAAAACAACAACAACCTAAACATTGAAAAACACCAACAAATTCAACAACAACCTCAACATTGAAAAACAACAACAACCTCAACATTGAAAAACACCAACAAATTCAACAACAACCTCAACATTGAAAAACACCAACAAATTCAACAACAACCTCAACATTTAAAAACACCAACAAATTCAACAACAACCTCAACATTGAAAAACAACAACAACCTCAACATTGAAAAACACCAACAAATTCAACAACAACCTCAGCATTGAAAAACAACAACAACCTCAACATTGAAAAACACCAACAAATTCAACAACAACCTCAACATTGAAAAACAACAACAACCTCAACATTGAAAAACACCAACAAATTCAACAACAACTTCAACATTGAAAAACACCAACAAATTCAACAACAACCTCGAAATTGAAAAACACCAACAAATACAACAACAACCTCAACATTGAAAAACAACAAAAACCTCAACATTGAAAAACACCAACAAATTCAACAACAACCTCAACATTGAAAAACAACAACAACCTCAACATTGCAAAACACCAGCAAATTCAACAACAACGTCAACATTTAAAAACACCAACAAATTCAACAACAACCTCAACATTGAAAAACAACAACAATCTCAACATTGAAAAACACCAACAAATTCAACAACAACATCAACATTGAAAAACAACAACAACCTCAACATTGAAAAACACCAACAAATTCAACAACAACCTCGACATTGAAAAACACCCTCAAATTCAAAATCAACCTCAACATTGAAAAACACCAACAACCTCAAAATTGAAAAAAACACCAACAAATTCAACAACAACCTCAACATTTAAAAACAACAACAACCTCAACATTGAAAAACACCAACAAATTCAACAACAACTTCAACATTGAAAAACACCAACAAATTCAACAACAACCTCAACATTGAAAAACAACAACAACCTAAAAATTGAAAAACACCAACAAATTCAACAACAACCTCAACATTGAAAAACAACAACAACCTCAACATTGAAAAACACCAACAAATTCAACAACAACCTCAACATTGAAAAACACCAACAAATTCAACAGCAACCTCAGCATTGAAAAACAACAACAACCTCAACATTGAAAAACACCAACAAATTCAACAACAACCTCAACATTGAAAAACAACAACAACCTCAACATTGAAAAACACCAACAAATTCAACAATAACTTCAACATTGAAAAACACCAACAAATTCAACAACAACCTCGAAATTGAAAAACACCAACAAATACAACAACAACCTCAACATTGAAAAACAACAAAAACCTCAACATTGAAAAACACCAACAAATTCAACAACAACCTCAACATTGAAAAACAACAACAACCTCAACATTGCAAAACACCAGCAAATTCAACAACAACCTCAACATTTAAAAACACCAACAAATTCAACAACAACCTCAACATTGAAAAACAACAACAATCTCAACATTGAAAAACACCAACAAATTCAACAACATCAACATTGAAAAACAACAACAACCTCAACATTGAAAAACACCAACAAATTCAACAACAACCTCGACATTGACAAACACCCTCAAATTCAAAATCAACCTCAACATTGAAAAACACCAACAACCTCAAAATTGAAAAAACGCCAACAAATTCAACAACAACCTCAACATTTAAAAACAACAACAACCTCAACATTGAAAAACACCAACAAATTCAACAACAACCTCAACATTGAAAAACACCAACAAATTCAACAACAACCTCAACATTGAAAAACAACAACAACCTAAACATTGAAAAACACAACAAATTCAACAACAACCTCAACATTGAAAAACAACAACAACCTCAACATTGAAAAACACCAACAAATTCAACAACAACCTCAACATTGAAAAACACCAACAAATTCAACAACAACCTCAACATTGAAAAACAACAACAACCTCAACATTGAAAAACACCAACAAATTCAACAACAACTTCAACATTGAAAAACAACAACAACCTCAACATTGAAAAACACCAACAAATTCAACAATAACCTCAACATTGAAAAACACCAACAAATTCAACAACAACCTCAACATTGAAAAACAACAACAACCTCAACATTGAAAAACACCAACAAATTCAACAACAACCTCATCATTGAAAAGCACCAACAAATTCAACAACAACCTCAACATTGAAAAACAACAACAACCTCAACATTGAAAAACACCAACAAATTCAACAACCTCAAAATTGAAAAACAACAACAACCTCAACATTGAAAAACACCAACAAATTCAACAACAACCTCAACATTGAAAAACAGCAACAAACTCAACTTTGAAAAACACCAACAAATTCAACAACAACTTCAACATTGAAAAACAACAACAACCTCAACATTGAAAAACACCAACAAATTCAACAACAACCTCAACATTGAAAAACAACAACAACCTCAACATTGAAAAACACCAACAAATTCAACAACAACCTCAACATTGAATAACAACAACAACCTCAACATTGCAAAACACCAGCAAATTCAACAACAACCTCAACATTTAAAAACACCAACAAATTCAACAACAACCTCAACATTGAAAAACAACAACAATCTCAACATTGAAAAACACCAACAAATTCAACAACAACCTCAACATTGAAAAACAACAACAACCTCAACATTGAAAAACACCAACAAATTCAACAACAACCTCGACATTGAAAAACACCCTCAAATTCAAAATCAACCTCAACATTGAAAAACACCAACAACCTCAAAATTGAAAAAACACCAACAAATTCAACAACAACCTCAACATTTAAAAACAACAACAACCTCAACATTGAAAAACACCAACAAATTCAACAACAACCTCAACATTGAAAAACACCAACAAATTCAACAACAACCTCAACATTCAAAAACAACAACAACCTAAACATTGAAAAACACCAACAAATTCAACAACAACCTCAACATTGAAAAACAACAACAACCTCAACATTGAAAAACACCAACAAATTCAACAACAACCTCAACATTGAAAAACACCAACAAATTCAACAACAACCTCAACATTTAAAAACACCAACAAATTCAACAACAACCTCAACATTGAAAAACAACAACAACCTCAACATTGAAAAACACCAACAAATTCAACAACAACCTCAGCATTGAAAAACAACAACAACCTCAACATTGAAAAACACCAACAAATTCAACAACAACCTCAACATTGAAAAACAACAACAACCTCAACATTGAAAAACACCAACAAATTCAACAACAACTTCAACATTGAAAAACACCAACAAATTCAACAACAACCTCGAAATTGAAAAACACCAACAAATACAACAACAACCTCAACATTGAAAAACAACAAAAACCTCAACATTGAAAAACACCAACAAATTCAACAACAACCTCAACATTGAAAAACAACAACAACCTCAACATTGCAAAACACCAGCAAATTCAACAACAACGTCAACATTTAAAAACACCAACAAATTCAACAACAACCTCAACATTGAAAAACAACAACAATCTCAACATTGAAAAACACCAACAAATTCAACAACAACATCAACATTGAAAAACAACAACAACCTCAACATTGAAAAACACCAACAAATTCAACAACAACCTCGACATTGAAAAACACCCTCAAATTCAAAATCAACCTCAACATTGAAAAACACCAACAACCTCAAAATTGAAAAAAACACCAACAAATTCAACAACAACCTCAACATTTAAAAACAACAACAACCTCAACATTGAAAAACACCAACAAATTCAACAACAACTTCAACATTGAAAAACACCAACAAATTCAACAACAACCTCAACATTGAAAAACAACAACAACCTAAAAATTGAAAAACACCAACAAATTCAACAACAACCTCAACATTGAAAAACAACAACAACCTCAACATTGAAAAACACCAACAAATTCAACAACAACCTCAACATTGAAAAACACCAACAAATTCAACAGCAACCTCAGCATTGAAAAACAACAACAACCTCAACATTGAAAAACACCAACAAATTCAACAACAACCTCAACATTGAAAAACAACAACAACCTCAACATTGAAAAACACCAACAAATTCAACAATAACTTCAACATTGAAAAACACCAACAAATTCAACAACAACCTCGAAATTGAAAAACACCAACAAATACAACAACAACCTCAACATTGAAAAACAACAAAAACCTCAACATTGAAAAACACCAACAAATTCAACAACAACCTCAACATTGAAAAACAACAACAACCTCAACATTGCAAAACACCAGCAAATTCAACAACAACCTCAACATTTAAAAAACCCAACAAATTCAACAACAACCTCAACATTGAAAAACAACAACAATCTCAACATTGAAAAACACCAACAAATTCAACAACATCAACATTGAAAAACAACAACAACCTCAACATTGAAAAACACCAACAAATTCAACAACAACCTCGACATTGACAAACACCCTCAAATTCAAAATCAACCTCAACATTGAAAAACACCAACAACCTCAAATTGAAAAAACGCCAACAAATTCAACAACAACCTCAACATTTAAAAACAACAACAACCTCAACATTGAAAAACACCAACAAATTCAACAACAACCTCAACATTGAAAAACACCAACAAATTCAACAACAACCTCAACATTGAAAAACAACAACAACCTAAACATTGAAAAACACAACAAATTCAACAACAACCTCAACATTGAAAAACAACAACAACCTCAACATTGAAAAACACCAACAAATTCAACAACAACCTCAACATTGAAAAACACCAACAAATTCAACAACAACCTCAACATTGAAAAACAACAACAACCTCAACATTGAAAAACACCAACAAATTCAACAACAACTTCAACATTGAAAAACAACAACAACCTCAACATTGAAAAACACCAACAAATTCAACAATAACCTCAACATTGAAAAACACCAACAAATTCAACAACAACCTCAACATTGAAAAACAGGAACAACCTCAACATTGAAAAACACCAACAAATTCAACAACAACCTCAACATTGAAAAACACCAATAAATTCAACAACAACCTCAACATTGAAAAACACCAACAAATTCAACGACAAACTCAACATTGAAAAAGACCAGCAAATTCAACAACAACCGCAACATTGAAAAACAACAACAACCTGAACATTGAAAAACACCAACAAATTCAACAACAACCTCATCATTGAAAAGCACCAACAAATTCAACAACAACCTCAACATTGAAAAACAACAACAACCTCAACATTGAAAAACACCAACAAATTCAACAACCTCAAAATTGAAAAACAACAACAACCTCAACATTGAAAAACACCAACAAATTCAACAACAACCTCAACATTGAAAAACAGCAACAAACTCAACTTTGAAAAACACCAACAAATTCAACAACAACTTCAACATTGAAAAACAACAACAACCTCAACATTGAAAAACACCAACAAATTCAACAACAACCTCAACATTGAAAAACAACAACAACCTCAACATTGAAAAACACCAACAAATTCAACAACAACCTCAACATTGAATAACAACAACTACCTCAACATTGCAAAACACCAGCAAATTCAACAACAACCTCAACATTTAAAAACACCAACAAATTCAACAACAACCTCAACATTGAAAAACAACAACAATCTCAACATTGAAAAACACCAACAAATTCAACAACAACCTCAACATTGAAAAACAACAACAACCTCAACATTGAAAAACACCAACAAATTCAACAACAACCTCGACATTGAAAAACACCCTCAAATTCAAAATCAACCTCAACATTGAAAAACACCAACAACCTCAAAATTGAAAAAACACCAACAAATTCAACAACAACCTCAACATTTAAAAACAACAACAACCTCAACATTGAAAAACACCAACAAATTCAACAACAACCTCAACATTGAAAAACACCAACAAATTCAACAACAACCTCAACATTCAAAAACAACAACAACCTAAACATTGAAAAACACCAACAAATTCAACAACAACCTCAACATTGAAAAACAACAACAACCTCAACATTGAAAAACACCAACAAATTCAACAACAACCTCAACATTGAAAAACACCAACAAATTCAACAACAACCTCAACATTTAAAAACACCAACAAATTCAACAACAACCTCAACATTGAAAAACAACAACAACCTCAACATTGAAAAACACCAACAAATTCAACAACAACCTCGACATTGAAAAACACCCTCAAATTCAAAATCAACCTCAACATTGAAAAACACCAACAACCTCAAAATTGAAAAAAACGCCAACAAATTCAACAACAACCTCAACATTTAAAAACAACAACAACCTCAACATTGAAAAACACCAACAAATTCAACAACAACCTCAACATTGAAAAACACCAACAAATTCAACAACAACCTCAACATTGAAAAACAACAACAACCTAAACATTGAAAAACACAACAAATTCAACAACAACCTCAACATTGAAAAACAACAACAACCTCAACATTGAAAAACACCAACAAATTCAACAAAAACCTCAACATTGAAAAACACCAACAAATTCAACAGCAACCTCAGCATTGAAAAACAACAACAACCTCAACATTGAAAAACACCAACAAATTCAACAACAACCTCAACATTGAAAAACAACAACAACCTCAACATTGAAAAACACCAACAAATTCAACAACAACTTCAACATTGAAAAACAACAACAACCTCAACATTGAAAAACACCAACAAATTCAACAATAACCTCAACATTGAAAAACACCAACAAATTCAACAACAACCTCAACATTGAAAAACAGGAACAACCTCAACATTGAAAAACACCAACAAATTCAACAACAACCTCAACATTGAAAAACACCAATAAATTCAACAACAACCTCAACATTGAAAAACACCAACAAATTCAACGACAAACTCAACATTGAAAAAGACCAGCAAATTCAACAACAACCGCAACATTGAAAAACAACAACAACCTCAACATTGAAAAACACCAACAAATTCAACAACAACCTCATCATTGAAAAGCACCAACAAATTCAACAACAACCTCAACATTGAAAAACAACAACAACCTCAACATTGAAAAACACCAACAAATTCAACAACCTCAAAATTGAAAAACAACAACAACCTCAACATTGAAAAACACCAACAAATTCAACAACAACCTCAACATTGAAAAACAGCAACAAACTCAACTTTGAAAAACACCAACAAATTCAACAACAACTTCAACATTGAAAAAAAACAACAACCTCAACATTGAAAAACACCAACAAATTCAACAACAACCTCAACATTGAAAAACAACAACAACCTCAACATTGAAAAACACCAACAAATTCAACAACAACCTCAACATTGAATAACAACAACAACCTCAACATTGCAAAACACCAGCAAATTCAACAACAACCTCAACATTTAAAAACACCAACAAATTCAACAACAACCTCAACATTGAAAAACAACAACAATCTCAACATTGAAAAACACCAACAAATTCAACAACAACCTCAACATTGAAAAACAACAACAACCTCAACATTGAAAAACACCAACAAATTCAACAACAACCTCGACATTGAAAAACACCCTCAAATTCAAAATCAACCTCAACATTGAAAAACACCAACAACCTCAAAATTGAAAAAACACCAACAAATTCAACAACAACCTCAACATTTAAAAACAACAACAACCTCAACATTGAAAAACACCAACAAATTCAACAACAACCTCAACATTGAAAAACACCAACAAATTCAACAACAACCTCAACATTCAAAAACAACAACAACCTAAACATTGAAAAACACCAACAAATTCAACAACAACCTCAACATTGAAAAACAACAACAACCTCAACATTGAAAAACACCAACAAATTCAACAACAACCTCAACATTGAAAAACACCAACAAATTCAACAACAACCTCAACATTGAAAAACATCAACAAATTCAACAACAACCTCAACATTGTAAAACAACAACAAACTCAACATTGAAAAACACCAACAAATTCAACAACAACCTCAGCATTGAAAAACAACAACAACCTCAACATTGAAAAACACCAACAAATTCAACAACAACCTCAACATTGAAAAACAACAACAATCTCAACATTGAAAAACACCAACAAATTCAACAACAACCTCAACATTGAAAAACAACAACAAATTCAACAACAACCTCAACATTGAAAAACTACAACAACCTAAACCTTGAAAAACAACAAACAAATTCAACAACAACCTCAACATTGAAAAACAACAACAACCTCAACATTGAAAAACACCAACAAATTCAACAAGAACCTCAACATTGAAAAACAACAACAACCTCAACATTGCAAAACACCAGCAAATTCAACAACAACCTCAACATTTAAAAACACCAACAAATTGAACAACAACCTCAACTTTGAAAAACAACAACAATCTCAGCATTGAAAAACACCAACAAATTCAACAACAACCTCAACATTGAAAAACACCAACAAACTCAACAACAACCTCAACATTGAAAAATAACAACAACCTCAACATTGAAAAACACCAACAAATTCAACAACAAACTCAAGATTGAAAAACACCCACAAATTCAACAACCTCAACATTGAAAAACAACAACAACCTCATCATTGAAAAACAACAACAAATTCAACAACAACCTCAACATTGAAAAACAACAACAAATTCAACAACAACCTCAACATTGAAAAACAACAACAACCTCAACATTGAAAAACACCAACAAATTCAACAACAACCTCAACATTGAAAAACAACAACAACCTCAACATTGAAAAACACCAACAAATTCTACAACAACCTCAACATTGAAAAACAACAACAACCTCAACATTGAAAAACACCAACAAATTCAACGACAACCTCGAAATTGAAAAACACCAACAAATACAACAACAACCTCAACATTGAAAAACAACAACAACCTCAACATTGAAAAACACCAACAAATTCAACAACAACCTCAACATTGAATAACAACAACAACCTCAACATTGCAAAACACCAGCAAATTCAACAACAACCTCAACATTTAAAAACACCAACAAATTCAACAACAACCTCAACATTGAAAAACAACAACAATCTCAACATTGAAAAACACCAACAAATTCAACAACAACCTCAACATTGAAAAACAACAACAACCTCAACATTGAAAAACACCAACAAATTCAACAACAACCTCGACATTGAAAAACACCCTCAAATTCAAAATCAACCTCAACATTGAAAAACACCAACAACCTCAAAATTGAAAAAACACCAACAAATTCAACAACAACCTCAACATTTAAAAACAACAACAACCTCAACATTGAAAAACACCAACAAATTCAACAACAACCTCAACATTGAAAAACACCAACAAATTCAACAACAACCTCAACATTCAAAAACAACAACAACCTAAACATTGAAAAACACCAACAAATTCAACAACAACCTCAACATTGAAAAACAACAACAACCTCAACATTGAAAAACACCAACAAATTCAACAACAACCTCAACATTGAAAAACACCAACAAATTCAACAACAACCTCAACATTGAAAAACACCAACAAATTCAACAACAACCTCAACATTGAAAAACAACAACAAACTCAACATTGAAAAACACCAACAAATTCAACAACAACCTCAACATTGAAAAACAACAACAACCTCAACATTGAAAAACACCAACAAATTCAACAACAACCTCAACATTGAAAAACAACAACAACCTCAACATTGAAAAACACCAACAAATTCAACAACAACCTCAACATTGAAAAACAACAACAAATTCAACAACAACCTCAACATTGAAAAACTACAACAACCTAAACCTTGAAAAACACCAACAAATTCAACAACAACCTCAACATTGAAAAACAACAACAACCTCAACATTGAAAAACACCAACAAATTCAACAAGAACCTCAACATTGAAAAACAACAACAACCTCAACATTGCAAAACACCAGCAAATTCAACAACAACCTCAACATTTAAAAACACCAACAAATTCAACAACAACCTCAACTTTGAAAAACAACAACAATCTCAACATTGAAAAACACCAACAAATTCAACAACAACCTCAACATTGAAAAACAACAACAACCTCAACATTGAAAAACACCAACAAATTCAACAACAACCTCGACATTGAAAAACACCCACAAATTCAAAATCAACCTCAACATTGAAAAACACCAACATCCTCAAAATTGAAAAAACACCAACAAATTCAAGAACAACCTCAACATTTAAAAACAACAACAACCTCAACATTGAAAAACACCAACAAATTCAACAACAACCTCAACATTGAAAAACACCAACAAATTCATCAACAACCTCAACATTGAAAAACAACAACAACCTAAACATTGAAAAACACCAACAAATTCAACAACAACCTCAACATTGAAAAACAACAACAACCTCAACATTGAAAAACACCAACAAATTCAACAACAACCTCAACATTGAAAAACACCAACAAATTCAACAACAACCTCAGCATTGAAAAACAACAACAACCTCAAAATTGAAAAACACCAACAAATTCAACAACAACCTCAACATTGAAAAACAACAACAACCTCAACATTGAAAAACACCAACAAATTCAACAACAACTTCAACATTGAAAAACACCAACAAATTCAACAACAACCTCGAAATTGAAAAACACCAACAAATACAACAACAACCTCAACATTGAAAAACAACAAAAACCTCAACATTGAAAAACACCAACAAATTCAACAACAACCTCAACATTGAAAAACAACAACAACCTCAACATTGCAAAACACCAGCAAATTCAACAACAACCTCAACATTTAAAAACACCAACAAATTCAACAACAACCTCAACATTGAAAAACAACAACAATCTCAACATTGAAAAACACCAACAAATTCAACAACAACCTCAACATTGAAAAACAACAACAAATTCAACAACAACCTCAACATTGAAAAACAACAACAACCTCAACATTGAAAAACACCAACAAATTCAACAACAACCTCAACATTGAAAAACAACAACAACCTCAACATTGAAAAACACCAACAAATTCTACAACAACCTCAACATTGAAAAACAACAACAACCTCAACATTGAAAAACACCAACAAATTCAACGACAACCTCGAAATTGAAAAACACCAACAAATACAACAACAACCTCAACATTGAAAAACAACAACAACCTCAACATTGAAAAACACCAACAAATTCAACAACAACCTCAACATTGAATAACAACAACAACCTCAACATTGCAAAACACCAGCAAATTCAACAACAACCTCAACATTTAAAAACACCAACAAATTCAACAACAACCTCAACATTGAAAAACAACAACAATCTCAACATTGAAAAACACCAACAAATTCAACAACAACCTCAACATTGAAAAACAACAACAACCTCAACATTGAAAAACACCAACAAATTCAACAACAACCTCGACATTGAAAAACACCCTCAAATTCAAAATCAACCTCAACATTGAAAAACACCAACAACCTCAAAATTGAAAAAAACACCAACAAATTCAACAACAACCTCAACATTTAAAAACAACAACAACCTCAACATTGAAAAACACCAACAAATTCAACAACAACCTCAACATTGAAAAACACCAACAAATTCAACAACAACCTCAACATTCAAAAACAACAACAACCTAAACATTGAAAAACACCAACAAATTCAACAACAACCTCAACATTGAAAAACAACAACAACCTCAACATTGAAAAACACCAACAAATTCAACAACAACCTCAACATTGAAAAACACCAACAAATTCAACAACAACCTCAACATTGAAAAACACCAACAAATTCAACAACAACCTCAACATTGAAAAACAACAACAAACTCAACATTGAAAAACACCAACAAATTCAACAACAACCTCAACATTGAAAAACAACAACAACCTCAACATTGAAAAACACCAACAAATTCAACAACAACCTCAACATTGAAAAACAACAACAACCTCAACATTGAAAAACACCAACAAATTCAACAACAACCTCAACATTGAAAAACAACAACAAATTCAACAACAACCTCAACATTGAAAAACTACAACAACCTAAACCTTGAAAAACACCAACAAATTCAACAACAACCTCAACATTGAAAAACAACAACAACCTCAACATTGAAAAACACCAACAAATTCAACAAGAACCTCAACATTGAAAAACAACAACAACCTCAACATTGAAAAACACCAACAAATTCAACAACAACCTCAACATTTAAAAACACCAACAAATTCAACAACAACCTCAACTTTGAAAAACAACAACAATCTCAACATTGAAAAACACCAACAAATTCAACAACAACCTCAACATTGAAAAACAACAACAACCTCAACATTGAAAAACACCAACAAATTCAACAACAACCTCGACATTGAAAAACACCCACAAATTCAAAATCAACCTCAACATTGAAAAACACCAACATCCTCAAAATTGAAAAAACACCAACAAATTCAACAACAACCTCAACATTTAAAAACAACAACAACCTCAACATTGAAAAACACCAACAAATTCAACGGCAACCTCAACATTGAAAAACACCAACAAATTCATCAACAACCTCAACATTGAAAAACAACAACAACCTAAACATTGAAAAACACCAACAAATTCAACAACAACCTCAACATTGAAAAACAACAACAACCTCAACATTGAAAAACACCAACAAATTCAACAACAACCTCAACATTGAAAAACACCAACAAATTCAACAACAACCTCAGCATTGAAAAACAACAACAACCAAAAAATTGAAAAACACCAACAAATTCAACAACAACCTCAACATTGAAAAACAACAACAACCTCAACATTGAAAAACAACAACAAATTCAACAACAACTTCAACATTGAAAAACACCAACAAATTCAACAACAACCTCGAAATTGAAAAACACCAACAAATACAACAACAACCTCAACATTGAAAAACAACAAAAACCTCAACATTGAAAAACACCAACAAATTCAACAACAACCTCAACATTGAAAAACAACAACAACCTCAACATTGCAAAACACCAGCAAATTCAACAACAACCTCAACATTTAAAAACACCAACAAATTCAACAACAACCTCAACATTGAAAAACAACAACAATCTCAACATTGAAAAACACCAACAAATTCAACAACAACCTCAACATTGAAAAACAACAACAACCTCAACATTGAAAAACACCAACAAATTCAACAACAACCTCGACATTGAAAAACACCCTCAAATTCAAAATCAACCTCAACATTGAACAACACCAAAAACCTCAAAATTGAAAAAACACCAAAAAATTCAACAACAACCTCAACATTTAAAAACAACAACAACCCCAAAATTGAAAAACACCAACAAATTCAACAACAACCTCAAAATTGAAAAACAACAACAAATTCAACAACAACCTCAACATTGAAAAACACCAACAAACTCAACAACAACCTCAACATTGAAAAATAACAACAACCTCAACATTGAAAAACACCAACAAATTCAACAACAACCTCAACATTGAAAAACACCAACAAATTCAACAACAAACTCAAGATTGAAAAACACCCACAAATTCAACAACCTCAACATTGAAAAACAACAACAACCTCATCATTGAAAAACAACAACAAATTCAACAACAACCTCAACATTGAAAAACACCAACAAATTCAACAACAACCTCAACATTGAAAAACAACAACAACCTCAACATTGAAAAATACCAACAAATTCAACAACAACCTCAACATTGAAAAACAACAACAACCTCAACATTGAAAAACACCAACAAATTCTACAACAACCTCAACATTGAAAAACACCAACAAATTCAACGACAACCTCGAAATTGAAAAACACCAACAAATACAACAACAACCTCAACATTGAAAAACAACAACAATCTCAACATTGAAAAACACCAACAAATTCAACAACAACCTCAACATTGAAAAACAACAACAACCTCAACATTGCAAAACACCAACAAATTCAACAACAACCTCGACATTGAAAAACACCCTCAAATTCAAAATGAACCTCAACATTGAAAAACACCAACAACCTCAAAATTGAAAAAACACCAACAAAGTCAACAACAACCTCAACATTTAAAAACAACAACAACCTCAACATTGAAAAACACCAACAAATTCAACAACAACCTCAACATTGAAAAACACCAACAAATTCAACAACAACCTCAACATTGAAAAACAACAACAACCTAAACATTGAAAAACACCAACAAATTCAACAACAACCTCAACATTGAAAAACACCAACAAATTCAACAACAACCTCAACATTGAAAAACAGCAACAACCTAAACATTGAAAAACACCAACAAATTCAACAACAACCTCAACATTGAAAAACAACAACATCCTCAACATTGAAAAACACCAACAAATTCAACAACAACCTCAACATTGAAAAGCACCAACAAATTCAACAACAACCTCAGATTTGAAAAACAACAACAACCTCAACATTGAAAAACACCAACAAATTCAACAACAACCTCAACATTGAAAAACAACAACAACCTCAACATTGAAAAACACCAACAAATTCAACAACAACTTCAACATTGAAAAACACCAACAAATTCAACAACAACCTCGAAATTGAAAAACACCAACAAATACAACAACAACCTCAACATTGAAAAACAACAAAAACCTCAACATTGAAAAACACCAACAAATTCAACAACAACCTCAACATTGAAAAACAACAACACCCTCCACATTGCAAAACACCAGCAAATTCAACAACAACCTCAACATTTAAAAACACCAACAAATTCAACAACAACCTCAACATTGAAAAACAACAACAATCTCAACATTGAAAAACACCAACAAATTCAACAACAACATCAACATTGAAAAACAACAACAACCTCAACATTGAAAAACACCAACAAATTCAACAACAACCTCGACATTGAAAAACACCCTCAAATTCAAAATCAACCTCAACATTGAAAAACACCAACAACTTCAAAATTGAAAAAACACCAACAAATTCAACAACAACCTCAACATTTAAAAACAACAACAACCTCAACATTGAAAAACACCAACAAATTCAACAACAACCTCAACATTGAAAAACACCAACAAATTCAACAACAACCTCAACATTGAAAAACAACAACAACCTCAACATTGAAAAACACCAACAAATTCAACAACAACCTCAACATTGAAAAACACCAACAAATTCAACAGCAACCTCAGCATTGAAAAACAACAACAACCTCAACATTGAAAAACACCAACAAATTCAACAACAACCTCAACATTGAAAAACAACAACAACCTCAACATTGAAAAACTCCAACAAATTCAACAACAACTTCAACATTGAAAAACACCAACAGATTCAACAACAACCTCGAAATTGAAAAACACCAACAAATACAACAACAACCTCAACATTGAAAAACAACAAAAACCTCAACATTGAAAAACACCAACAAATTCAACAACAACCTCAACATTGAAAAACAACAACAACCTCAACATTGCAAAACACCAGCAAATTCAACAACAACCTCAACATTTAAAAACACCAACAAATTCAACAACAACCTCAACATTGAAAAACAACAACAATCTCAACATTGAAAAACACCAACAAATTCAACAACAACCTAAACATTGAAAAACAACAACAACCTCAACATTGAAAAACACCAACAAATTCAACAACAACCTCGACATTGAAAAACACCCTCAAATTCAAAATCAACCTCAACATTGAACAACACCAACAACCTCAAAATTGAAAAAACACCAACAAATTCAACAGCAACCTCAACATTTAAAAACAACAACAACCTCAACATTGACAAACACCAACAAATTCAACAACAACCTCGACATTGAAAAACACCAGCAAATTCAACAACAACCTCAACATTGAAAAACACCAACAAAATCAACAACAACCTCAACATTGAAAAATAACAACAACCTCAACATTGAAAAACACCAACAAATTCAACAACAACCTCAACATTGAAAAACACCAACAAATTCAACAACAAACTCAAGATTGAAAAACACCCACAAATTCAACAACCTCAACATTGAAAAACAACAACAACCTCATCATTGAAAAACAACAACAAATTCAACAACAACCTCAACATTGAAAAACACCAACAAATTCAACAACAACCTCAACATTGAAAAACAACAACAACCTCAACATTGAAAAATACCAACAAATTCAACAACAACCTCAACATTGAAAAACAACAACAACCTCAACATTGAAAAACACCAACAAATTCTACAACAACCTCAACATTGAAAAACAACAACAACCTCAACATTGAAAAACACCAACAAATTCAACGACAACCTCGAAATTGAAAAACACCAACAAATACAACAACAACCTCAACATTGAAAAACAACAACAATCTCAACATTGAAAAACACCAACAAATTCAACAACAACCTCAACATTGAAAAACAACAACAACCTCAACATTGCAAAACACCAACAAATTCAACAACAACCTCGACATTGAAAAACACCCTCAAATTCAAAATCAACCTCAACATTGAAAAACACCAACAACCTCAAAATTGAAAAATCACCAACAAAGTCAACAACAACCTCAACATTTAAAAACAACAACAACCTCAACATTGAAAAACACCAACAAATTCAACAACAACCTCAACATTGAAAAACACCAACAAATTCAACAACAACCTCAACATTGAAAAACAACAACAACCTAAACATTGAAAAACACCAACAAATTCAACAACAACCTCAACATTGAAAAACACCAACAAATTCAACAACAACCTCAACATTGAAAAACAGCAACAACCTAAACATTGAAAAACACCAACAAATTCAACAGCAACCTCAACATTGAAAAACAACAACATCCTCAACATTGAAAAACACCAACAAATTCAACAACAACCTCAACATTGAAAAGCACCAACAAATTCAACAACAACCTCAGCATTGAAAAACAACAACAACCTCAACATTGAAAAACACCAACAAATTCAACAACAACCTCAACATTGAAAAACAACAACAACCTCAACATTGAAAAACACCAACAAATTCAACAACAACTTCAACATTGAAAAACACCAACAAATTCAACAACAACCTCGAAATTGAAAAACACCAACAAATACAACAACAACCTCAACATTGAAAAACAACAAAAACCTCAACATTGAAAAACACCAACAAATTCAACAACAACCTCAACATTGAAAAACAACAACACCCTCCACATTGCAAAACACCAGCAAATTCAACAACAACCTCAACATTTAAAAACACCAACAAATTCAACAACAACCTCAACATTGAAAAACAACAACAATCTCAACATTGAAAAACACCAACAAATTCAACAACAACATCAACATTGAAAAACAACAACAACCTCAACATTGAAAAACACCAACAAATTCAACAACAACCTCGACATTGAAAAACACCCTCAAATTCAAAATCAACCTCAACATTGAAAAACACCAACAACTTCAAAATTGAAAAAACACCAACAAATTCAACAACAACCTCAACATTTAAAAACAACAACAACCTCAACATTGAAAAACACCAACAAATTCAACAACAACCTCAACATTGAAAAACACCAACAAATTCAACAACAACCTCAACATTGAAAAACAACAACAACCTAAACATTGAAAAACACCAACAAATTCAACAACAACCTCAACATTGAAAAACAACAACAACCTCAACATTGAAAAACACCAACAAATTCAACAACAACCTCAACATTGAAAAACACCAACAAATTCAACAGCAACCTCAGCATTGAAAAACAACAACAACCTCAACATTGAAAAACACCAACAAATTCAACAACAACCTCAACATTGAAAAACAACAACAACCTCAACATTGAAAAACTCCAACAAATTCAACAACAACTTCAACATTGAAAAACACCAACAGATTCAACAACAACCTCGAAATTGAAAAACACCAACAAATACAACAACAACCTCAACATTGAAAAACAACAAAAACCTCAACATTGAAAAACACCAACAAATTCAACAACAACCTCAACATTGAAAAACAACAACAACCTCAACATTGAAAAACACCAACAAATTCAACAACAACCTCAACATTGAAAAACACCAACAAATTCAACAACAACCTCAACATTGAAAAACAACAACAACCTAAACATTGAAAAACACCAACAAATTCAACAACAACCTCAACATTGAAAAACACCAACAAATTCAACAACAACCTCAACATTGAAAAACAGCAACAACCTAAACATTGAAAAACACCAACAAATTCAACAGCAACCTCAACATTGAAAAACAACAACATCCTCAACATTGAAAAACACCAACAAATTCAACAACAACCTCAACATTGAAAAGCACCAACAAATTCAACAACAACCTCAGCATTGAAAAACAACAACAACCTCAACATTGAAAAACACCAACAAATTCAACAACAACCTCAACATTGAAAAACAACAACAACCTCAACATTGAAAAACACCAACAAATTCAACAACAACTTCAACATTGAAAAACACCAACAAATTCAACAACAACCTCGAAATTGAAAAACACCAACAAATACAACAACAACCTCAACATTGAAAAACAACAAAAACCTCAACATTGAAAAACACCAACAAATTCAACAACAACCTCAACATTGAAAAACAACAACACCCTCCACATTGCAAAACACCAGCAAATTCAACAACAACCTCAACATTTAAAAACACCAACAAATTCAACAACAACCTCAACATTGAAAAACAACAACAATCTCAACATTGAAAAACACCAACAAATTCAACAACAACATCAACATTGAAAAACAACAACAACCTCAACATTGAAAAACACCAACAAATTCAACAACAACCTCGACATTGAAAAACACCCTCAAATTCAAAATCAACCTCAACATTGAAAAACACCAACAACTTCAAAATTGAAAAAACACCAACAAATTCAACAACAACCTCAACATTTAAAAACAACAACAACCTCAACATTGAAAAACACCAACAAATTCAACAACAACCTCAACATTGAAAAACACCAACAAATTCAACAACAACCTCAACATTGAAAAACAACAACAACCTAAACATTGAAAAACACCAACAAATTCAACAACAACCTCAACATTGAAAAACAACAACAACCTCAACATTGAAAAACACCAACAAATTCAACAACAACCTCAACATTGAAAAACACCAACAAATTCAACAGCAACCTCAGCATTGAAAAACAACAACAACCTCAACATTGAAAAACACCAACAAATTCAACAACAACCTCAACATTGAAAAACAACAACAACCTCAACATTGAAAAACTCCAACAAATTCAACAACAACTTCAACATTGAAAAACACCAACAGATTCAACAACAACCTCGAAATTGAAAAACACCAACAAATACAACAACAACCTCAACATTGAAAAACAACAAAAACCTCAACATTGAAAAACACCAACAAATTCAACAACAACCTCAACATTGAAAAACAACAACAACCTCAACATTGCAAAACACCAGCAAATTCAACAACAACCTCAACATTTAAAAACACCAACAAATTCAACAACAACCTCAACATTGAAAAACAACAACAATCTCAACATTGAAAAACACCAACAAATTCAACAACAACCTAAACATTGAAAAACAACAACAACCTCAACATTGAAAAACACCAACAAATTCAACAACAACCTCGACATTGAAAAACACCCTCAAATTCAAAATCAACCTCAACATTGAACAACACCAACAACCTCAAAATTGAAAAAACACCAACAAATTCAACAGCAACCTCAACATTTAAAAACAACAACAACCTCAACATTGACAAACACCAACAAATTCAACAACAACCTCGACATTGAAAAACACCAGCAAATTCAACAACAACCTCAACATTGAAAAACACCAACAAAATCAACAACAACCTCAACATTGAAAAATAACAACAACCTCAACATTGAAAAACACCAACAAATTCAACAACAACCTCAACATTGAAAAACACCAACAAATTCAACAACAAACTCAAGATTGAAAAACACCCACAAATTCAACAACCTCAACATTGAAAAACAACAACAACCTCATCATTGAAAAACAACAACAAATTCAACAACAACCTCAACATTGAAAAACACCAACAAATTCAACAACAACCTCAACATTGAAAAACAACAACAACCTCAACATTGAAAAACACCAACAAATTCAACAACAACCTCAACATTGAAGAACAACAACAACCTCAACATTGAAAAACACCAACAAATTCTACAACAACCTCAACATTGAAAAACAACAACAACCTCAACATTGAAAAACACCAACAAATTCAACGACAACCTCGAAATTGAAAAACACCAACAAATACAACAACAACCTCAACATTGAAAAACAACAACAATCTCAACATTGAAAAACACCAACAAATTCAACAACAACCTCAACATTGAAAAACAACAACAACCTCAACATTGCAAAACACCAACAAATTCAACAACAACCTCGACATTGAAAAACACCCTCAAATTCAAAATCAACCTCAACATTGAAAAACACCAACAACCTCAAAATTGAAAAAACACCAACAAATTCAACAACAACCTCAACATTTAAAAACAACAACAACCTCAACATTGAAAAACACCAACAAATTCAACAACAACCTCAACATTGAAAAACATCAACAAATTCAACAACAACCTCAACATTGAAAAACAACAAAAACCTAAACATTGAAAAACACCAACAAATTCAACAACAACCTCAACATTGAAAAACAACAACATCCTCAACATTGAAAAACACCAACAAATTCAACAACAACCTCAAAATTGAAAAACACCAACAAATTCAACAACAACCTCAGCATTGAAAAACAACAACAAACTCAACATTGAAAAACACCAACAAATTCAACAACAACCTCAACATTGAAAAACAACAACAACCTCAACATTGAAAAACACCAACAAATTCGACAATAACTTCAACATTGAAAAACACCAACAAATTCAACAACAACCTCGAAATTGAAAAACACCAACAAATACAACAACAACCTCAACATTGAAAAACAACAAAAACCTCAACATTGAAAAACACCAACAAATTCAACAACAACCTCAACATTGAAAAACAACAACAACCTCAACATTGCAAAACACCAGCAAATTCAACAACAACCTCAACATTTAAAAACACCAACAAATTCAACAACAACCTCAACATTGAAAAACAACAACAATCTCAACATTGAAAAACACCAACAAATTCAACAACATCAACATTGAAAAACAACAACAACCTCAACATTGAAAAACACCAACAAATTCAACAACAACCTCGACATTGAAAAACACCCTCAAATTCAAAATCAACCTCAACATTGAAAAACACCAACAACCTCAAAATTGAAAAAACACCAACAAATTCAGCAACAACCTCAACATTTAAAAACAACAACAACCTCAACATTGAAAAACACCAACAAATTCAACAACAACCTCAACATTGAAAAACACCAACAAATTCAACAACAACCTCAACATTGAAAAACAACAACAACCTAAACATTGAAAAACACAACAAATTCAACAACAACCTCAACATTGAAAAACAACAACAACCTCAACATTGAAAAACACCAACAAATTCAACAACAACCTCAACATTGAAAAACACCAACAAATTCAACAGCAACCTCAGCATTGAAAAACAACAACAACCTCAACATTGAAAAACACCAACAAATTCAACAACAACCTCAACATTGATAAACAACAACAACCTCAACATTGAAAAACACCAACAAATTCAACAACAACTTCAACATTGAAAAACACCAACAAATTCAACAACAACCTCGAAATTGAAAAACACCAACAAATACAACAACAACCTCAACATTGAAAAACAACAAAAACCTCAACATTGAAAAACACCAACAAATTCAACAACAACCTCAACATTGAAAAACAACAACAACCTCAACATTGCAAAACACCAGCAAATTCAACAACAACCTCAACATTTAAAAACACCAACAAATTCAACAACAACCTCAACATTGAAAAACAACAACAATCTCAACATTGAAAAACACCAACAAATTCAACAACAACCTAAACATTGAAAAACAACAACAACCTCGACATTGAAAAACACCAACAAATTCAACAACAACCTCGACATTGAAACACACCCTCAAATTCAAAATCAACCTCAACATTGAACAACACCAACAACCTCAAAATTGAAAAAACACCAACAAATTCAACAGCAACCTCAACATTTAAAAACAACAACAACCTCAACATTGACAAACACCAACAAATTCAACAACAACCTCGACATTGAAAAACACCAACAAATTCAACAACAACCTCAACATTGAAAAACACCAACAAACTCAACAACAACCTCAACATTGAAAAATAACAACAACCTCAACATTGAAAAACACCAACAAATTCAACAACAACCTCAACATTGAAAAACACCAACAAATTCAACAACAAACTCAAGATTGAAAAACACCCACAAATTCAACAACCTCAACATTGAAAAACAACAACAACCTCATCATTGAAAAACAACAACAAATTCAACAACAACCTCAACATTGAAAAACACCAACAAATTCAACTACAACATCAACATTGAAAAACAACAACAACCTCAACATTGAAAAACACCAACAAATTCAACAACAACCTCGACATTGAAAAACACCCTCAAATTCAAAATCAACCTCAACATTGAAAAACACCAACAACCTCAAAATTGAAAAAACACCAACAAATTCAGCAACAACCTCAACATTTAAAAACAACAACAACCTCAACATTGAAAAACACCAACAAATTCAACAACAACCTCAACATTGAAAAACACCAACAAATTCAACAACAACCTCAACATTGAAAAACAACAACAACCTAAACATTGAAAAACACAACAAATTCAACAACAACCTCAACATTGAAAAACAACAACAACCTCAACATTGAAAAACACCAACAAATTCAACAACAACCTCAACATTGAAAAACACCAACAAATTCAACAGCAACCTCAGCATTGAAAAACAACAACAACCTCAACATTGAAAAACACCAACAAATTCAACAACAACCTCAACATTGATAAACAACAACAACCTCAACATTGAAAAACACCAACAAATTCAACAACAACTTCAACATTGAAAAACACCAACAAATTCAACAACAACCTCGAAATTGAAAAACACCAACAAATACAACAACAACCTCAACATTGAAAAACAACAAAAACCTCAACATTGAAAAACACCAACAAATTCAACAACAACCTCAACATTGAAAAACAACAACAACCTCAACATTGCAAAACACCAGCAAATTCAACAACAACCTCAACATTTAAAAACACCAACAAATTCAACAACAACCTCAACATTGAAAAACAACAACAATCTCAACATTGAAAAACACCAACAAATTCAACAACAACCTAAACATTGAAAAACAACAACAACCTCGACATTGAAAAACACCAACAAATTCAACAACAACCTCGACATTGAAACACACCCTCAAATTCAAAATCAACCTCAACATTGAACAACACCAACAACCTCAAAATTGAAAAAACACCAACAAATTCAACAGCAACCTCAACATTTAAAAACAACAACAACCTCAACATTGACAAACACCAACAAATTCAACAACAACCTCGACATTGAAAAACACCAACAAATTCAACAACAACCTCAACATTGAAAAACACCAACAAACTCAACAACAACCTCAACATTGAAAAATAACAACAACCTCAACATTGAAAAACACCAACAAATTCAACAACAACCTCAACATTGAAAAACACCAACAAATTCAACAACAAACTCAAGATTGAAAAACACCCACAAATTCAACAACCTCAACATTGAAAAACAACAACAACCTCATCATTGAAAAACAACAACAAATTCAACAACAACCTCAACATTGAAAAACACCAACAAATTCAACTACAACATCAACATTGAAAAACAACAAGAACCTCAACATTGAAAAACACCAACAAATTCAACAACAACCACAACATTGAAAAACAACAACAACCTCAACATTGAAAAACACCAACAAATTCAACAACAACCTCAACATTGAAAAACAACAACAAACTCAACATTGAAAAACACCAACAAATTCAACAACAACCTCAACATTGAAAAACAACAACAACCTCAACATTGAAAAACACCAACAAATTCAACAATAACCTCAACATTGAAAAACACCAACAAATTCAACAACAACCTCAACATTGAAAAACAGGAACAACCTCAACATTGAAAAACACCAACAAATTCAACAACAACCTCAACATTGAAAAACACCAATAAATTCAACAACAACCTCAACATTGAAAAACACCAACAAATTCAACGACAAACTCAACATTGAAAAAGACCAACAAATTCAACAACAACCGCAACATTGAAAAACAACAACAACCTCAACATTGAAAAACACCAACAAATTCAACAACAACCTCATCATTGAAAAGCACCAACAAATTCAACAACAACCTCAACATTGAAAAACAACAACAACCTCAACATTGAAAAACACCAACAAATTCAACAACCTCAAAATTGAAAAACAACAACAACCTCAACATTGAAAAACACCAACAAATTCAACAACAACCTCAACATTGAAAAACAGCAACAAACTCAACTTTGAAAAACACCAACAAATTCAACAACAACTTCAACATTGAAAAACAACAACAACCTCAACATTGAAAAACACCAACAAATTCAACAACAACCTCAACATTGAAAAACACCAACAAATTCAACAACAACCTCAACATCGAAAAACAACAACAACCTCAACATTGAAAAACACCAACAAATTCAACAACAACCTCATCATTGAAAAGCACCAACAAATTCAACAACAACCTCAACATTGAAAAACAACAACAACCTCAACATTGAAAAACACCAACAAATTCAACAACAACCTCAACATTGAAAAACAACAACAACCTCAACATTGAAAAACACCAACAAATTCAACAACAACCTCAACATTGAAAAACAACAACAAACTCAACATTGAAAAACACCAACAAATTCAACAACAACCTCAACATTGAAAAACAGCAACAACCTCAACATTGAAAAACACCAACAAATTCAACAACAACCTCAACATTGAAAAACAACAACAAATTCAACAACAACCTCAACATTGAAAAACAACAACAACCTCAACATTGAAAAACACCAACAAATTCAACGACAACCTCGAAATTGAAAAACACCAACAAATACAACAACAACCTCAACATTGAAAAACAACAGCAATCTCAACATTGAAAAACACCAACAAATTCAACAACAACCTCAACATTGAAAAAGAACAACAACCTCAACATTGCAAAACACCAACAAATTCAACAACAACCTCGACATTGAAAAACACCCTCAAATTCAAAATCAACCTCAACATTGAAAAACACCAACAACCTCAAAACTGAAAAAACACCAACAAATTCAACAACAACCTCAACATTTAAAAACAACAACAACCTCAACATTGAAAAACACCAACAAATTCAACAACAACCTCAACATTGAAAAACACCAACAAATTCAACAACAACCTCAACATTGAAAAATAACAACAACCTAAACATTGAAAAACACCAACAAATACAACAGCAACCTCAACATTGAAAAACAACAACATCCTCAACATTGAAAAACACCAACAAATTCAACAACAACCTCAAAATTGAAAAACACCAACAAATTCAACAACAACCTCAGCATTGAAAAACAACAACAACCTCGAAATTGAAAAACACCAACAAATTCAACAACAACCTCAACATTGAAAAACAACAACAACCTCAACATTGAAAAACACCAACAAATTCAACAACAACCTCAACATTGAAAAACAACAACAACCTCAACATTGAAAAACACCAACAAATTCAACAACAACCTCAACATTGAAAAACAACAACAAACTCAACATTGAAAAACACCAACAAATTCAACAACAACCTCAACATTGAAAAACAACAACAACCTCAACATTGAAAAACACCAACAAATTCAACAACAACCTCAACATTGAAAAACAAGAACAAATTCAACAACAACCTCAACATTGAAAAACAACAACAACCTCAACATTGAAAAACACCAACAAATTCAACGACAACCTCGAAATTGAAAAACACCAACAAATACAACAACAACCTCAACATTGAAAAACAACAACAATCTCAACATTGAAAAACACCAACAAATTCAACAACAACCTCAACATTGAAAAAGAACAACAACCTCAACATTGCAAAACACCAACAAATTCAACAACAACCTCGACATTGAAAAACACCCTCAAATTCAAAATCAACCTCAACATTGAAAAACACCAACAACCTCAAAACTGAAAAAACACCAACAAATTCAACAACAACCTCAATATTTAAAAACAACAACAACCTCAACATTGAAAAACACCAACAAATTCAACAACAACCTCAACATTGAAAAATAACAACAACCTAAACATTGAAAAACACCAACAAATACAACAGCAACCTCAACATTGAAAAACAACAACATCCTCAACATTGAAAAACACCAACAAATTCAACAACAACCTCAAAATTGAAAAACACCAACAAATTCAACAACAACCTCAGCATTGAAAAACAACAACAACCTCGAAATTGAAAAACACCAACAAATTCAACAACAACCTCAACATTGAAAAACAACAACAACCTCAACATTGAAAAACACCAACAAATTCAACAACAACTTCAACATTGAAAAACACCAACAAATTCAACAACAACCTCGAAATTGAAAAACACCAACAAATACAACAACAACCTCAACATTGAAAAACAACAAAAACCTCAACATTGAAAAACACCAACAAATTCAACAACCTCAACATTGAAAAACAACAACAACCTCAACATTGCAAAACACCAGCAAATTCAACAACAACCTCAACATTTAAAAACACCAACAAATTCAACAACAACCTCAACATTGAAAAACAACAACAATCTCAGCATTGAATAACACCAACAAATTCAACAGCAACATCAACATTGAAAAACAACAACAACCTCAACATTGAAAAACACCAACAAATTCAACAACAACCTCGACATTGAAAAACACCCTCAAATTCAAAATCAACCTCAACATTGAAAAACACCAACAACCTCAAAATTGAAAAAACACCAACAAATTCAACAACAACCTCAACATTTAAAAACAACAACAACCTCAACATTGAAAAACACCAACAAATTCAACAACAACCTCAACATTGAAAAACACCAACAAATTCAACAACAACCTCAACATTGAAAAACAACAACAACCTAAACATTGAAAAGCACAACAAATTCAACAACAACCTCAACATTGAAAAACAACAACAACCTCAACATTGAAAAACACCAACAAATTCAACAACAACCTCAACATTGAAAAACACCAACAAATTCAACAGCAACCTCAGCATTGAAAAACAAGAACAACCTCAACATTGAAAAACACCAACAAATTCAACAACAACCTCAACATTGAAAAACAACAACAACCTCAACATTGAAAAACACCAACAAATTCAACAACAACCTCGAATTTGAAAAACACCAACAAATATAACAACAACCTCAACATTGAAAAACCACAAAAACCTCAACATTGGAAAACACCAACAAATTCAACAACAACCTCAACATTGAAAAACAACAACAACCTCAACATTGCAAAACACCAGCAAATTCAACAACAACCTCAACATTTAAAAACACCAACAAATTCAACAACAACCTCAACATTGAAAAACAACAACAATCTCAACATTGAAAAACACCAACAAATTCAACAACAACCTAAACATTGAAAAACAACAACAACCTCAACATTGAAAAACACCAACAAATTCAACAACAACCTCGACATTGAAAAACACCCTCAAATTCAAAATCAACCTCAACATTGAACAACACCAACAACCTCAAAATTGAAAAAACACCAACAAATTCAACAGCAACCTCAACATTTAAAAACAACAACAACCTCAACATTGACAAACACCAACAAATTCAACAACAACCTCGACATTGAAAAACACCAACAAATTCAACAACAACCTCAACATTGAAAAACACCAACAAACTCAACAACAACCTCAACATTGAAAAATAACAACAACCTCAACATTGAAAAACACCAACAAATTCAACAACAACCTCAACATTGAAAAACACCAACAAATTCAACAACAAACTCAAGATTGAAAAACACCCACAAATTCAACAACCTCAACATTGAAAAACAACAACAACCTCATCATTGAAAAACAACAAATAATTCAACAACAACCTCAACATTGAAAAACACCAACAAATTCAACAACAACATCAACATTGAAAAACAACAAGAACCTCAACATTGAAAAACACCAACAAATTCAACAACAACCACAACATTGAAAAACAACAACAACCTCAACATTGAAAAACACCAACAAATTCAACAACAACCTCAACATTGAAAAACAACAACAAACTCAACATTGAAAAACACCAACAAATTCAACAACAACCTCAACATTGAAAAACAACAACAACCTCAACATTGAAAAACACCAACAAATTCAACAATAACCTCAACATTGAAAAACACCAACAAATTCAACAACAACCTCAACATTGAAAAACAGGAACAACCTCAACATTGAAAAACACCAACAAATTCAACAACAACCTCAACATTGAAAACACCAATAAATTCAACAACAACCTCAACATTGAAAAACACCAACAAATTCAACAACAAACTCAACATTGAAAAAGACCAACAAATTCAACAACAACCTCAACATTGAAAAACAACAACAACCTCAACATTGAAAAACACCAACAAATTCAACAACAACCTCATCATTGAAAAGCACCAACAAATTCAACAACAACCTCAACATTGAAAAACAACAACAACCTCAACATTGAAAAGCACCAACAATTTCAACAACAACCTCAAAATTGAAAAACAACAACAACCTCAACATTGAAAAACACCAACAAATTCAACAACAACCTCAACATTGAAAAACAGCAACAAACTCAACTTTGAAAAACACCAACAAATTCAACAACAACTTCAACATTGAAAAACAACAACAACCTCAACATTGAAAAACACCAACAAATTCAACAACAACCTCAACTTTGAAAAACACCAACAAATTCAACAACAACCTCAACATCGAAAAACAACAACAACCTCAACATTGAAAAACACCAACAAATTCAACAACAACCTCATCATTGAAAAGCACCAACAAATTCAACAACAACCTCAACATTGAAAAACAACAACAACCTCAACATTGAAAAACACCAACAAATTCAACAACAACCTCAACATTGAAAAACAACAACAACCTCAACATTGAAAAACACCAACAAATTCAACAACAACCTCAACATTGAAAAACAACAACAAACTCAACATTGAAAAACACCAACAAATTCAACAACAACCTCAACATTGAAAAACAACAACAAATTCAACAACAACCTCAACATTGAAAAACACCAACAAATTCAACAACAACCTCGAAATTGAAAAACACCAACAAATTCAACAAAAAACTCAACATTGAAAAACACCAACAAATTCAACAACCTCAACATTGAAAAACAACAACAACCTCAACATTGAAAAACACCAACAAATTCAACAACAACCTCAACATTGAAAAGCACCAACAAATTCAACAACAACCTCAACATTGAAAAACAACAACAACCTCAACATTGCAAAACACCAGCAAATTCAACAACAACCTCAACATTTAAAAACACCAACAAATTCAACAACAACCTCAACATTGAAAAACAACAACAATCTCAACATTGAAAAACACCAACAAATTCAACAACAACCTCAACATTGAAAAACAACAACAACCTCAACATTGAAAAACACCAACAAATTCAACAACAACCTCGACATTGAAAAACACCCTCAAATTCAAAATCAACCTCAACATTGAAAAACACCAACAACCTCAAAATTGAAAAAACACCAACAAATTCAACAACAACCTCAACATTTAAAAACAACAACAACCTCAACATTGAAAAACACCAACAAATTCAACAACAACCTCAACATTGAAAAACACCAACAAATTCAACAACAACCTCAACATTCAAAAACAACAACAACCTAAACATTGAAAAACACCAACAAATTCAACAACAACCTCAACATTGAAAAACAACAACAACCTCAACATTGAAAAACACCAACAAATTCAACAACAACCTCAACATTGAAAAACACCAACAAATTCAACAACAACCTCAACATTGAAAAACACCAACAAATTCAACAACAACCTCAACATTGAAAAACAACAACAAACTCAACATTGAAAAACACCAACAAATTCAACAACAACCTCAGCATTGAAAAACAACAACAACCTCAACATTGAAAAACACCAACAAATTCAACAACAACCTCAACATTGAAAAACACCAAAAAATTCAACAACAACCTCAACATTGAAAAACAACAACAACCTAAACATTGAAAAACACCAACAAATTCAACAACAACCTCAACATTGAAAAACAACAACAACCTCAACATTGAAAAACACCAACAAATTCAACAACAACCTCAACATTGAAAAACACCAACAAATTCAACAACAACCTCAGCATTGAAAAACAACAACAACCTCAACATTGAAAAACACCAACAAATTCAACAACAACCTCAACATTGAAAAACAACAACAACCTCAACATTGAAAAACACCAACAAATTCAACAACAACTTCAACATTGAAAAACACCAACAAATTCAACAACAACCTCGAAATTGAAAAACACCAACAAATACAACAACAACCTCAACATTGAAAAACAACAAAAACCTCAACATTGAAAAACACCAACAAATTCAACAACCTCAACATTGAAAAACAACAACAACCTCAACATTGCAAAACACCAGCAAATTCAACAACAACCTCAACATTTAAAAACACCAACAAATTCAACAACAACCTCAACATTGAAAAACAACAACAATCTCAACATTGAAAAACACCAACAAATTCAACAACAACCTCATCATTGAAAAGCACCAACAAATTCAACAACAACCTCAACATTGAAAAACAACAACAACCTCAACATTGAAAAGCACCAACAATTTCAACAACAACCTCAAAATTGAAAAACAACAACAACCTCAACATTGAAAAACACCAACAAATTCAACAACAACCTCAACATTGAAAAACAGCAACAAACTCAACTTTGAAAAACACCAACAAATTCAACAACAACTTCAACATTGAAAAACAACAACAACCTCAACATTGAAAAACACCAACAAATTCAACAACAACCTCAACATTGAAAAACAACAACAACCTCAACATTGAAAAACACCAACAAATTCAACAACAACCTCAACATTGAAAAACAACAACAAACTCAACATTGAAAAACACCAACAAATTCAACAACAACCTCAACATTGAAAAACAACAACAAATTCAACAACAACCTCAACATTGAAAAACACCAACAAATTCAACAACAACCTCGAAATTGAAAAACACCAACAAATTCAACAAAAAACTCAACATTGAAAAACACCAACAAATTCAACAACCTCAACATTGAAAAACAACAACAACCTCAACATTGAAAAACACCAACAAATTCAACAACAACCTCAACATTGAAAAGCACCAACAAATTCAACAACAACCTCAACATTGAAAAACAACAACAACCTCAACATTGCAAAACACCAGCAAATTCAACAACAACCTCAACATTTAAAAACACCAACAAATTCAACAACAACCTCAACATTGAAAAACAACAACAATCTCAACATTGAAAAACACCAACAAATTCAACAACAACCTCAACATTGAAAAACAACAACAACCTCAACATTGAAAAACACCAACAAATTCAACAACAACCTCGACATTGAAAAACACCCTCAAATTCAAAATCAACCTCAACATTGAAAAACACCAACAACCTCAAAATTGAAAAAACACCAACAAATTCAACAACAACCTCAACATTTAAAAACAACAACAACCTCAACATTGAAAAACACCAACAAATTCAACAACAACCTCAACATTGAAAAACACCAACAAATTCAACAACAACCTCAACATTCAAAAACAACAACAACCTAAACATTGAAAAACACCAACAAATTCAACAACAACCTCAACATTGAAAAACAACAACAACCTCAACATTGAAAAACACCAACAAATTCAACAACAACCTCAACATTGAAAAACACCAACAAATTCAACAACAACCTCAACATTGAAAAACACCAACAAATTCAACAACAACCTCAACATTGAAAAACAACAACAAACTCAACATTGAAAAACACCAACAAATTCAACAACAACCTCAGCATTGAAAAACAACAACAACCTCAACATTGAAAAACACCAACAAATTCAACAACAACCTCAACATTGAAAAACACCAAAAAATTCAACAACAACCTCAACATTGAAAAAAAACAACAACCTAAACATTGAAAAACACCAACAAATTCAACAACAACCTCAACATTGAAAAACAACAACAACCTCAACATTGAAAAACACCAACAAATTCAACAACAACCTCAACATTGAAAAACACCAACAAATTCAACAACAACCTCAGCATTGAAAAACAACAACAACCTCAACATTGAAAAACACCAACAAATTCAACAACAACCTCAACATTGAAAAACAACAACAACCTCAAAATTGAAAAACACCAACAAATTCAACAACAACTTCAACATTGAAAAACACCAACAAATTCAACAACAACCTCGAAATTGAAAAACACCAACAAATACAACAACAACCTCAACATTGAAAAACAACAAAAACCTCAACATTGAAAAACACCAACAAATTCAACAACCTCAACATTGAAAAACAACAACAACCTCAACATTGCAAAACACCAGCAAATTCAACAACAACCTCAACATTTAAAAACACCAACAAATTCAACAACAACCTCAACATTGAAAAACAACAACAATCTCAGCATTGAATAACACCAACAAATTCAACAGCAACATCAACATTGAAAAACAACAACAACCTCAACATTGAAAAACACCAACAAATTCAACAACAACCTCGACATTGAAAAACACCCTCAAATTCAAAATCAACCTCAACATTGAAAAACACCAACAACCTCAAAATTGAAAAAACACCAACAAATTCAACAACAACCTCAACATTTAAAAACAACAACAACCTCAACATTGAAAAACACCAACAAATTCAACAACAACCTCAACATTGAAAAACACCAACAAATTCAACAACAACCTCAACATTGAAAAACAACAACAACCTAAACATTGAAAAGCACAACAAATTCAACAACAACCTCAACATTGAAAAACAACAACAACCTCAACATTGAAAAACACCAACAAATTCAACAACAACCTCAACATTGAAAAACACCAACAAATTCAACAGCAACCTCAGCATTGAAAAACAAGAACAACCTCAACATTGAAAAACACCAACAAATTCAACAACAACCTCAACATTGAAAAACAACAACAACCTCAACATTGAAAAACACCAACAAATTCAACAACAACCTCGAAATTGAAAAACACCAACAAATATAACAACAACCTCAACATTGAAAAACCACAAAAACCTCAACATTGGAAAACACCAACAAATTCAACAACAACCTCAACATTGAAAAACAACAACAACCTCAACATTGCAAAACACCAGCAAATTCAACAACAACCTCAACATTTAAAAACACCAACAAATTCAACAACAACCTCAACATTGAAAAACAACAACAATCTCAACATTGAAAAACACCAACAAATTCAACAACAACCTAAACATTGAAAAACAACAACAACCTCAACATTGAAAAACACCAACAAATTCAACAACAACCTCGACATTGAAAAATACCCTCAAATTCAAAATCAACCTCAACATTGAACAACACCAACAACCTCAAAATTGAAAAAACACCAACAAATTCAACAGCAACCTCAACATTTAAAAACAACAACAACCTCAACATTGACAAACACCAACAAATTCAACAACAACCTCGACATTGAAAAACACCAACAAATTCAACAACAACCTCAACATTGAAAAACACCAACAAACTCAACAACAACCTCAACATTGAAAAATAACAACAACCTCAACATTGAAAAACACCAACAAATTCAACAACAACCTCAACATTGAAAAACACCAACAAATTCAACAACAAACTCAAGATTGAAAAACACCCACAAATTCAACAACCTCAACATTGAAAAACAACAACAACCTCATCATTGAAAAACAACAAATAATTCAACAACAACCTCAACATTGAAAAACACCAACAAATTCAACAACAACATCAACATTGAAAAACAACAAGAACCTCAACATTGAAAAACACCAACAAATTCAACAACAACCACAACATTGAAAAACAACAACAACCTCAACATTGAAAAACACCAACAAATTCAACAACAACCTCAACATTGAAAAACAACAACAAACTCAACATTGAAAAACACCAACAAATTCAACAACAACCTCAACATTGAAAAACAACAACAACCTCAACATTGAAAAACACCAACAAATTCAACAATAACCTCAACATTGAAAAACACCAACAAATTCAACAACAACCTCAACATTGAAAAACAGGAACAACCTCAACATTGAAAAACACCAACAAATTCAACAACAACCTCAACATTGAAAAACACCAATAAATTCAACAACAACCTCAACATTGAAAAACACCAACAAATTCAACAACAAACTCAACATTGAAAAAGACCAACAAATTCAACAACAACCTCAACATTGAAAAACAACAACAACCTCAACATTGAAAAACACCAACAAATTCAACAACAACCTCATCATTGAAAAGCACCAACAAATTCAACAACAACCTCAACATTGAAAAACAACAACAACCTCAACATTGAAAAGCACCAACAATTTCAACAACAACCTCAAAATTGAAAAACAACAACAACCTCAACATTGAAAAACACCAACAAATTCAACAACAACCTCAACATTGAAAAACAGCAACAAACTCAACTTTGAAAAACACCAACAAATTCAACAACAACTTCAACATTGAAAAACAACAACAACCTCAACATTGAAAAACACCAACAAATTCAACAACAACCTCAACTTTGAAAAACACCAACAAATTCAACAACAACCTCAACATCGAAAAACAACAACAACCTCAACATTGAAAAACACCAACAAATTCAACAACAACCTCATCATTGAAAAGCACCAACAAATTCAACAACAACCTCAACATTGAAAAACAACAACAATCTCAACATTGAAAAACACCAACAAATTCAACAACAACCTCAACATTGAAAAACAACAACAACCTCAACATTGAAAAACACCAACAAATTCAACAACAACCTCAACATTGAAAAACAACAACAAACTCAACATTGAAAAACACCAACAAATTCAACAACAACCTCAACATTGAAAAACAACAACAAATTCAACAACAACCTCAACATTGAAAAACACCAACAAATTCAACAACAACCTCGAAATTGAAAAACACCAACAAATTCAACAACAAACTCAACATTGAAAAACACCAACAAATTCAACAACCTCAACATTGAAAAACAACAACAACCTCAACATTGAAAAACACCAACAAATTCAACAACAACCTCAACATTGAAAAGCACCAACAAATTCAACAACAACCTCAACATTGAAAAACAACAACAACCTCAACATTGCAAAACACCAGCAAATTCAACAACAACCTCAACATTTAAAAACACCAACAAATTCAACAACAACCTCAACATTGAAAAACAACAACAATCTCAACATTGAAAAACACCAACAAATTCAACAACAACCTCAACATTGAAAAACAACAACAACCTCAACATTGAAAAACACCAACAAATTCAACAACAACCTCGACATTGAAAAACACCCTCAAATTCAAAATCAACCTCAACATTGAAAAACATCAACAACCTCAAAATTGAAAAAACACCAACAAATTCAACAACAACCTCAACATTTAAAAACAACAACAACCTCAACATTGAAAAACACCAACAAATTCAACAACAACCTCAACATTGAAAAACACCAACAAATTCAACAACAACCTCAACATTCAAAAACAACAACAACCTAAACATTGAAAAACACCAACAAATTCAACAACAACCTCAACATTGAAAAACAACAACAACCTCAACATTGAAAAACACCAACAAATTCAACAACAACCTCAACATTGAAAAACACCAACAAATTCAACAACAACCTCAACATTGAAAAACACCAACAAATTCAACAACAACCTCAACATTGAAAAACAACAACAAACTCAACATTGAAAAACACCAACAAATTCAACAACAACCTCAGCATTGAAAAACAACAACAACCTCAACATTGAAAAACACCAACAAATTCAACAACAACCTCAACATTGAAAAACACCAAAAAATTCAACAACAACCTCAACATTGAAAAACAACAACAACCTAAACATTGAAAAACACCAACAAATTCAACAACAACCTCAACATTGAAAAACAACAACAACCTCAACATTGAAAAACACCAACAAATTCAACAACAACCTCAACATTGAAAAACACCAACAAATTCAACAACAACCTCAGCATTGAAAAACAACAACAACCTCAACATTGAAAAACACCAACAAATTCAACAACAACCTCAACATTGAAAAACAACAACAACCTCAACATTGAAAAACACCAACAAATTCAACAACAACTTCAACATTGAAAAACACCAACAAATTCAACAACAACCTCGAAATTGAAAAACACCAACAAATACAACAACAACCTCAACATTGAAAAACAACAAAAACCTCAACATTGAAAAACACCAACAAATTCAACAACAACCTCAACATTGAAAAACAACAACAACCTCAACATTGCAAAACACCTGCAAATTCAACAACAACCTCAACATTTACAAACACCAACAAATTCAACAACAACCTCAACATTGAAAAACAACAACAATCTCAACATTGAAAAACACCAACAAATTCAACAACAACCTCAACATTGAAAAACAACAACAACCTCAACATTGAAAAACACCAACAAATTCAACAACAACCTCGACATTTAAAAACACCATCAAATTCAAAATCAACCTCAACATTGAAAAACACCAACAACCTCAAAATTGAAAAAACACCAACAAATTCAACAACAACCTCAACATTTAAAAACAACAACAACCTCAACATTGAAAAACACCAACAAATTCAACAACAACCTCAACATTTAAAAACACCAACAAATTCAACAACAACCTCAACATTGAAAAACAACAACAACCTAAACATTGAAAAACACCAACAAATTCAACAACAACCTCAACATTGAAAAACAACAACAACCTCAACATTGAAAAACACCAACAAATTCAACAACAACCTCAACATTGAAAAACACCAACAAATTCAACAGCAACCTCAGCATTGAAAAACAACAACAACCTCAACATTGAAAAACACCAACAAATTCAACAACAACCTCAACATTGAAAAACAACAACAACCTCAACATTGAAAAACACCAACAAATTCAACAACAACTTCAACATTGAAAAACACCAACAAATTCAACAACAACCTCGAAATTGAAAAACACCAACACATACAACAACAACCTCAACATTGAAAAACAACAAAAACCTCAACATTGAAAAACACCAACAAATTCAACAACAACCTCAACATTGAAAAACAACAACAACCTCAACATTGCAAAACACCAGCAAATTCAACAACAACCTCAACATTTAAAAACACCAACAAATTCAAAAACAACCTCAACATTGAAAAACAACAACAATCTCAACATTGAAAAACACCAACAAATTCAACAACAACCTCAACATTTAAAAACAACAACAACCTCAACATTGAAAAACACCAACAAATTCAACAACAACCTCGACATTGAAAAACACCAACAAATTCAACAACAACCTCAACATTGAAAAACACCAACAAACTCAACAACAACCTCAACATTGAAAAACAGGAACAACCTCAACATTGAAAAACACCAACAAATTCAACAACAACCTCAACATTGAAAAACACCAACAAATTCAACAACAAACTCAAGATTGAAAAACACCCACAAATTCAACAACCTCAACATTGAAAAACAACAACAAGCTCATCATTGAAAAACAACAACAAATTCAACAACAACCTCAACATTGAAAAACAACAACAACCTCAACATTTAAAAACACCAACAAATTCAACAACAACCTCAACATTGAAAAACAACAACAAACTCAACATTGAAAAACACCAACAAATTCAACAATAACCTCAACATTGAAAAACACCAACAAATTCAACAACAACCTCAACATTGAAAAACAACAACAACCTCAACATTGAAAAACACCAACAAATTCAACAACAACCTCAACATTGAAAAACAACAACAACCTCAACATTGAAAAACACCAACAAATTCAACAACAACCTCAACATTGAAAAACACCAATAAATTCAACAACAACCTCAACATTGAAAAACACCAACAAATTCAACAACAAACTCAACATTCAAAAAGACCAACAAATTCAACAACAACCTCAACATTGAAAAACAACAACAGCCTCAACATTGAAAAACACCAACAAATTCAACAACAACCTCATCATTGAAAAGCACCAACAAATTCAACAACAACCTCAACATTGAAAAACAACAACAACCTCAACATTGAAAAACACCAACAAATTCAACAACAACCTCAACATTGAAAAACAGCAACAACTTCAACATTGAAAAACACCAACAAATTCAACAACAACCTCAACATTGAAAAACAGCAACAAACTCAACTTTGAAAAACACCAACAAATTCAACAACAACTTCAACATTGAAAAACAACAACAACCTCAACATTGAAAAACACCAACAAATTCAACAACAACCTCAACATTGAAAAACACCAACAAATTCAACAACAACCTCAACATCGAAAAACAACAACAACCTGAACATTGAAAAACACCAACAAATTCAACAACAACCTCATCATTGAAAAGGACCAACAAATTCAACATCAACCTCAACATTGAAAAACAACAACAACCTCAACATTGAAAAACACCAACAAATTCAACAACAACCTCAACATTGAAAAACAACAGCAACCTCAACATTGAAAAACACCAACAAATTCAACAACAACCTCAACATTTAAAAACAACAACAAACTCAACATTGAAAAACACCAACAAATTCAACAACAACCTGAACATTGAAAAACAACAACAACCTCAACATTGAAAAACACCAACAAATTCAACAGCAACCTCAACATTGAAAAACACCAACAAATTCAACAACAACCTCAAAATTGAAAAACAACAACAAATTCAACAACAACCTCAACATTGAAAAACACCAACAAATTCAACAACAACCTCGAAATTAAAAAACACCAACAAATTCAACAACAAACTCAACATTGAAAAACACCAACAAATTCAACAACAACCTCAACATTGAAAAACAACAACAACCTCAACATTGAAAAACACCAACAAATTCAACAACAACCTCAACATTGAAAAACACCAACAAATTCAACAACAACCTCAGCATTGAAAAACAACAACAACCTCAACATTGAAAAACACCAACAAATTCAACAACAACCTCAACATTGAAAAACAACAACAACCTCAACATTGAAAAACACCAACAAATTCAACAACAACTTCAACATTGAAAAACACCAACAAATTCAACAACAACCTCGAAATTGAAAAACACCAACAAATACAACAACAACCTCAACATTGAAAAACAACAAAAACCTCAACATTGAAAAACACCAACAAATTCAAAAACAATCTCAACATTGAAAAACAACAACAACCTCAACATCGCAAAACACCAGCAAATTCAACAACAACCTCAACATTTAAAAACAACAACAAATTGAACAACAACCTCAACATTGAAAAACAACAACAATCTCAACATTGAAAAACACCAACAAATTCAACAACAACCTCAACATTGAAAAACAACAACAACCTCAACATTGAAAAACACCAACAAATTCAACAACAACCTCGACAGTGAAAAACACCCTCAAATTCAAAATCAACCTCAACATTGAACAACACCAACAACCTCAAAATTGAAAAAACACCAAAAAATTCAACAACAACCTCAACATTTAAAAACAACAACAACCTCAACATTGAAAAACACCAACAAATTCAACAACAACCTCAAAATTGAAAAACAACAACAAATTCAACAACAACCTCAACATTGAAAAACACCAACAAACTCAACAACAACCTCAACATTGAAAAATAACAACAACCTCAACATTGAAAAACACCAACAAATTCAACAACAACCTCAACATTGAAAAACAACAAAAACCTCAACATTGAAAAACACCAACAAATTCAACAACCTCAACATTGAAAAACAACAACAACCTCAACATTGCAAAACACCAGCAAATTCAACAACAACCTCAACATTTAAAAACACCAACAAATTCAACAACAACCTCAACATTGAAAAACAACAACAATCTCAGCATTGAATAACACCAACAAATTCAACAGCAACATCAACATTGAAAAACAACAACAACCTCAACATTGAAAAACACCAACAAATTCAACAACAACCTCGACATTGAAAAACACCCTCAAATTCAAAATCAACCTCAACATTGAAAAACACCAACAACCTCAAAATTGAAAAAACACCAACAAATTCAACAACAACCTCAACATTTAAAAACAACAACAACCTCAACATTGAAAAACACCAACAAATTCAACAACAACCTCAACATTGAAAAACACCAACAAATTCAACAACAACCTCAACATTGAAAAACAACAACAACCTAAACATTGAAAAGCACAACAAATTCAACAACAACCTCAACATTGAAAAACAACAACAACCTCAACATTGAAAAACACCAACAAATTCAACAACAACCTCAACATTGAAAAACACCAACAAATTCAACAGCAACCTCAGCATTGAAAAACAAGAACAACCTCAACATTGAAAAACACCAAAAAATTCAACAACAACCTCAACATTGAAAAACAACAACAACCTCAACATTGAAAAACACCAACAAATTCAACAACAACCTCGAAATTGAAAAACACCAACAAATATAACAACAACCTCAACATTGAAAAACCACAAAAACCTCAACATTGGAAAACACCAACAAATTCAACAACAACCTCAACATTGAAAAACAACAACAACCTCAACATTGCAAAACACCAGCAAATTCAACAACAACCTCAACATTTAAAAACACCAACAAATTCAACAACAACCTCAACATTGAAAAACAACAACAATCTCAACATTGAAAAACACCAACAAATTCAACAACAACCTAAACATTGAAAAACAACAACAACCTCAACATTGAAAAACACCAACAAATTCAACAACAACCTCGACATTGAAAAACACCCTCAAATTCAAAATCAACCTCAACATTGAACAACACCAACAACCTCAAAATTGAAAAAACACCAACAAATTCAACAGCAACCTCAACATTTAAAAACAACAACAACCTCAACATTGACAAACACCAACAAATTCAACAACAACCTCAACATTGAAAAACAACAACAACCTCAACATTGAAAAACACCAACAAATTCAACAACAACTTCAACATTGAAAAACACCAACAAATTCAACAACAACCTCGAAATTGAAAAACACCAACAAATACAACAACAACCTCAACATTGAAAAACAACAAAAACCTCAACATTGAAAAACACCAACAAATTCAACAACAACCTCAACATTGAAAAACAACAACAACCTCAACATTGCAAAACACCAGCAAATTCAACAACAACCTCAACATTTACAAACACCAACAAATTCAACAACAACCTCAACATTGAAAAACAACAACAATCTCAACATTGAAAAACACCAACAAATTCAACAACAACCTCAACATTGAAAAACAACAACAACCTCAACATTGAAAAACACCAACAAATTCAACAACAACCTCGACATTTAAAAACACCATCAAATTCAAAATCAACCTCAACATTGAAAAACACCAACAACCTCAAAATTGAAAAAACACCAACAAATTCAACAACAACCTCAACATTTAAAAACAACAACAACCTCAACATTGAAAAACACCAACAAATTCAACAACAACCTCAACATTTAAAAACACCAACAAATTCAACAACAACCTCAACATTGAAAAACAACAACAACCTAAACATTGAAAAACACCAACAAATTCAACAACAACCTCAACATTGAAAAACAACAACAACCTCAACATTGAAAAACACCAACAAATTCAACAACAACCTCAACATTGAAAAACACCAACAAATTCAACAGCAACCTCAGCATTGAAAAACAACAACAACCTCAACATTGAAAAACACCAACAAATTCAACAACAACCTCAACATTGAAAAACAACAACAACCTCAACATTGAAAAACACCAATAAATTCAACAACAACCTCAACATTGAAAAACACCAACAAATTCAACAACAAACTCAACATTCAAAAAGACCAACAAATTCAACAACAACCTCAACATTGAAAAACAACAACAGCCTCAACATTGAAAAACACCAACAAATTCAACAACAACCTCATCATTGAAAAGCACCAACAAATTCAACAACAACCTCAACATTGAAAAACAACAACAACCTCAACATTGAAAAACACCAACAAATTCAACAACAACCTCAACATTGAAAAACAACAACAACTTCAACATTGAAAAACACCAACAAATTCAACAACAACCTCAACATTGAAAAACAGCAACAAACTCAACTTTGAAAAACACCAACAAATTCAACAACAACTTCAACATTGAAAAACAACAACAACCTCAACATTGAAAAACACCAACAAATTCAACAACAACCTCAACATTGAAAAACACCAACAAATTCAACAACAACCTCAACATCGAAAAACAACAACAACCTGAACATTGAAAAACACCAACAAATTCAACAACAACCTCATCATTGAAAAGGACCAACAAATTCAACATCAACCTCAACATTGAAAAACAACAACAACCTCAACATTGAAAAACACCAACAAATTCAACAACAACCTCAACATTGAAAAACAACAGCAACCTCAACATTGAAAAACACCAACAAATTCAACAACAACCTCAACATTTAAAAACAACAACAAACTCAACATTGAAAAACACCAACAAATTCAACAACAACCTGAACATTGAAAAACAACAACAAACTCAACATTGAAAAACACCAACAAATTTAACAGCAACCTCAACATTGAAAAACACCAACAAATTCAACAACAACCTCAAAATTGAAAAACAACAACAAATTCAACAACAACCTCAACATTGAAAAACACCAACAAATTCAACAACAACCTCGAAATTAAAAAACACCAACAAATTCAACAACAAACTCAACATTGAAAAACACCAACAAATTCAACAACAACCTCAACATTGAAAAACAACAACAACCTCAACATTGAAAAACACCAACAAATTCAACAACAACCTCAACATTGAAAAACACCAACAAATTCAACAACAACCTCAGCATTGAAAAACAACAACAACCTCAACATTGAAAAACACCAACAAATTCAACAACAACCTCAACATTGAAAAACAACAACAACCTCAACATTGAAAAACACCAACAAATTCAACAACAACTTCAACATTGAAAAACACCAACAAATTCAACAACAACCTCGAAATTGAAAAACACCAACAAATACAACAACAACCTCAACATTGAAAAACAACAAAAACCTCAACATTGAAAAACACCAACAAATTCAAAAACAATCTCAACATTGAAAAACAACAACAACCTCAACATCGCAAAACACCAGCAAATTCAACAACAACCTCAACATTGAAAAACACCAACAAATTCAACAACAACCTCAACATTGAAAAACAACAACAATCTCAACATTGAAAAACACCAACAAATTCAACAACAACCTCAACATTGAAAAACAACAACAACCTCAACATTGAAAAACACCAACAAATTCAACAACAACCTCGACATTGAAAAACACCCTCAAATTCAAAATCAACCTCAACATTGAACAACACCAACAACCTCAAAATTGAAAAAACACCAAAAAATTCAACAACAACCTCAACATTTAAAAACAACAACAACCTCAACATTGAAAAACACCAACAAATTCAACAACAACCTCAAAATTGAAAAACAACAACAAATTCAACAACAACCTCAACATTGAAAAACACCAACAAACTCAACAACAACCTCAACATTGAAAAATAACAACAACCTCAACATTGAAAAACACCAACAAATTCAACAACAACCTCAACATTGAAAAACAACAAAAACCTCAACATTGAAAAACACCAACAAATTCAACAACCTCAACATTGAAAAACAACAACAACCTCAACATTGCAAAACACCAGCAAATTCAACAACAACCTCAACATTTAAAAACACCAACAAATTCAACAACAACCTCAACATTGAAAAACAACAACAATCTCAGCATTGAATAACACCAACAAATTCAACAGCAACATCAACATTGAAAAACAACAACAACCTCAACATTGAAAAACACCAACAAATTCAACAACAACCTCGACATTGAAAAACACCCTCAAATTCAAAATCAACCTCAACATTGAAAAACACCAACAACCTCAAAATTGAAAAAACACCAACAAATTCAACAACAACCTCAACATTTAAAAACAACAACAACCTCAACATTGAAAAACACCAACAAATTCAACAACAACCTCAACATTGAAAAACACCAACAAATTCAACAACAACCTCAACATTGAAAAACAACAACAACCTCAACATTGAAAAACACCAACAAATTCAACAACAACCTCAACATTGAAAAACACCAACAAATTCAACAGCAACCTCAGCATTGAAAAACAAGAACAACCTCAACATTGAAAAACACCAAAAAATTCAACAACAACCTCAACATTGAAAAACAACAACAACCTCAACATTGAAAAACACCAACAAATTCAACAACAACCTCGAAATTGAAAAACACCAACAAATATAACAACAACCTCAACATTGAAAAACCACAAAAACCTCAACATTGGAAAACACCAACAAATTCAACAACAACCTCAACATTGAAAAACAACAACAACCTCAACATTGCAAAACACCAGCAAATTCAACAACAACCTCAACATTTAAAAACACCAACAAATTCAACAACAACCTCAACATTGAAAAACAACAACAATCTCAACATTGAAAAACACCAACAAATTCAACAACAACCTAAACATTGAAAAACAACAACAACCTCAACATTGAAAAACACCAACAAATTCAACAACAACCTCGACATTGAAAAACACCCTCAAATTCAAAATCAACCTCAACATTGAACAACACCAACAACCTCAAAATTGAAAAAACACCAACAAATTCAACAGCAACCTCAACATTTAAAAACAACAACAACCTCAACATTGACAAACACCAACAAATTCAACAACAACCTCAACATTGAAAAACAACAACAACCTCAACATTGAAAAACACCAACAAATTCAACAACAACTTCAACATTGAAAAACACCAACAAATTCAACAACAACCTCGAAATTGAAAAACACCAACAAATACAACAACAACCTCAACATTGAAAAACAACAAAAACCTCAACATTGAAAAACACCAACAAATTCAACAACAACCTCAACATTGAAAAACAACAACAACCTCAACATTGCAAAACACCAGCAAATTCAACAACAACCTCAACATTTACAAACACCAACAAATTCAACAACAACCTCAACATTGAAAAACAACAACAATCTCAACATTGAAAAACACCAACAAATTCAACAACAACCTCAACATTGAAAAACAACAACAACCTCAACATTGAAAAACACCAACAAATTCAACAACAACCTCGACATTTAAAAACACCATCAAATTCAAAATCAACCTCAACATTGAAAAACACCAACAACCTCAAAATTGAAAAAACACCAACAAATTCAACAACAACCTCAACATTTAAAAACAACAACAACCTCAACATTGAAAAACACCAACAAATTCAACAACAACCTCAACATTTAAAAACACCAACAAATTCAACAACAACCTCAACATTGAAAAACAACAACAACCTAAACATTGAAAAACACCAACAAATTCAACAACAACCTCAACATTGAAAAACAACAACAACCTCAACATTGAAAAACACCAACAAATTCAACAACAACCTCAACATTGAAAAACACCAACAAATTCAACAGCAACCTCAGCATTGAAAAACAACAACAACCTCAACATTGAAAAACACCAACAAATTCAACAACAACCTCAACATTGAAAAACAACAACAACCTCAACATTGAAAAACACCAACAAATTCAACAACAACTTCAACATTGAAAAACACCAACAAATTCAACAACAACCTCGAAATTGAAAAACACCAACACATACAACAACAACCTCAACATTGAAAAACAACAAAAACCTCAACATTGAAAAAAACCAACAAATTCAACAACAACCTCAACATTGAAAAACAACAACAACCTCAACATTGCAAAACACCAGCAAATTCAACAACAACCTCAACATTTAAAAACACCAACAAATTCAAAAACAACCTCAACATTGAAAAACAACAACAATCTCAACATTGAAAAACACCAACAAATTCAACAACAACCTCAACATTTAAAAACAACAACAACCTCAACATTGAAAAACACCAACAAGTTCAACAACAACCTCGACATTGAAAAACACCAACAAATTCAACAACAACCTCAACATTGAAAAACACCAACAAACTCAACAACAACCTCAACATTGAAAAACAGGAACAACCTCAACATTGAAAAACACCAACAAATTCAACAACAACCTCAACATTGAAAAACACCAACAAATTCAACAACAAACTCAAGATTGAAAAACACCCACAAATTCAACAACCTCAACATTGAAAAACAACAACAAGCTCATCATTGAAAAACAACAACAAATTCAACAACAACCTCAACATTGAAAAACAACAACCTCAACATTTAAAAACACCAACAAATTCAACAACAACCTCAACATTGAAAAACAACAACAAACTCAACATTGAAAAACACCAACAAATTCAACAATAACCTCAACATTGAAAAACACCAACAAATTCAACAACAACCTCAACATTGAAAAACAACAACAACCTCAACATTGAAAAACACCAACAAATTCAACAACAACCTCAACATTGAAAAACAACAACAACCTCAACATTGAAAAACACCAACAAATTCAACAACAACCTCAACATTGAAAAACACCAATAAATTCAACAACAACCTCAACATTGAAAAACACCAACAAATTCAACAACAAACTCAACATTCAAAAAGACCAACAAATTCAACAACAACCTCAACATTGAAAAACAACAACAGCCTCAACATTGAAAAACACCAAAAAATTCAACAACAACCTAATCATTGAAAAGCACCAACAAATTCAACAACTACCTCAACATTGAAAAACAACAACAACCTCAACATTGAAAAACACCAACAAATTCAACAACAACCTCAACATTGAAAAACAACAACAACCTCAACATTGAAAAACACCAACAAATTCAACAACAACCTAAACATTGAAAAACAGCAACAAACTCAACTTTGAAAAACACCAACAAATTCAACAACAACTTCAACATTGAAAAACAACAACAACCGCAACATTGAAAAACACCAACAAATTCAACAACAACCTCAACATTGAAAAACACCAACAATCTCAACAACAACCTCAACATCGAAAAACAACAACAACCTGAACATTGAAAAACACCAACAAATTCAACAACAACCTCATCATTGAAAAGGACCAACAAATTCAACATCAACCTCAACATTGAAAAACAACAACAACCTCAACATTGAAAAACACCAACAAATTCAACAACAACTTCAACATTGAAAAACAACAACAACCTCAACATTGAAAAACACCAACAAATTCAACAACAACCTCAACATTTAAAAACAACAACAAACTCAACATTGAAAAACACCAACAAATTCAACAACAACCTGAACATTGAAAAACAACAACAACCTCAACATTGAAAAACACCAACAAATTCAACAGCAACCTCAACATTGAAAAACACCAACAAATTCAACAACAACCTCAAAATTGAAAAACAACAACAAATTCAACAACAACCTCAACATTGAAAAACACCAACAAATTCAACAACAACCTCGAAATTAAAAAACACCAACAAATTCAACAACAAACTCAACATTGAAAAACACCAACAAATTCAACAACAACCTCAACATTGAAAAACAACAACAACCTCAACATTGAAAAACACCAACAAATTCAACAACAACCTCAACATTGAAAAACACCAACAAATTCAACAACAACCTCAGCATTGAAAAACAACAACAACCTCAACATTGAAAAACACCAACAAATTCAACAACAACCTCAACATTGAAAAACAACAACAACCTCAACATTGAAAAACACCAACAAATTCAACAACAACTTCAACATTGAAAAACACCAACAAATTCAACAACAACCTCGAAATTGAAAAACACCAACAAATACAACAACAACCTCAACATTGAAAAACAACAAAAACCTCAACATTGAAAAACACCAACAAATTCAAAAACAACCTCAACATTGAAAAACAACAACAACCTCAACATCGCAAAACACCAGCAAATTCAACAACAACCTCAACATTTAAAAACAACAACAAATTGAACAACAACCTCAACATTGAAAAACAACAACAATCTCAACATTGAAAAACACCAACAAATTCAACAACAACCTCAACATTGAAAAACAACAACAACCTCAACATTGAAAAACACCAACAAATTCAACAACAACCTCGACATTGAAAAACACCCTCAAATTCAAAATCAACCTCAACATTGAACAACACCAACAACCTCAAAATTGAAAAAACACCAAAAAATTCAACAACAACCTCAACATTTAAAAACAACAACAACCTCAACATTGAAAAACACCAACAAATTCAACAACAACCTCAAAATTGAAAAACAACAACAAATTCAACAACAACCTCAACATTGAAAAACACCAACAAACTCAACAACAACCTCAACATTGAAAAATAACAACAACCTCAACATTGAAAAACACCAACAAATTCAACAACAACCTCAACATTGAAAAACAACAAAAACCTCAACATTGAAAAACACCAACAAATTCAACAACCTCAACATTGAAAAACAACAACAACCTCAACATTGCAAAACACCAGCAAATTCAACAACAACCTCAACATTTAAAAACACCAACAAATTCAACAACAACCTCAACATTGAAAAACAACAACAATCTCAGCATTGAATAACACCAACAAATTCAACAGCAACATCAACATTGAAAAACAACAACAACCTCAACATTGAAAAACACCAACAAATTCAACAACAACCTCGACATTGAAAAACACCCTCAAATTCAAAATCAACCTCAACATTGAAAAACACCAACAACCTCAAAATTGAAAAAACACCAACAAATTCAACAACAACCTCAACATTTAAAAACAACAACAACCTCAACATTGAAAAACACCAACAAATTCAACAACAACCTCAACATTGAAAAACACCAACAAATTCAACAACAACCTCAACATTGAAAAACAACAACAACCTAAACATTGAAAAGCACAACAAATTCAACAACAACCTCAACATTGAAAAACAACAACAACCTCAACATTGAAAAACACCAACAAATTCAACAACAACCTCAACATTGAAAAACACCAACAAATTCAACAGCAACCTCAGCATTGAAAAACAAGAACAACCTCAACATTGAAAAACACCAACAAATTCAACAACAACCTCAACACTGAAAAACAACAACAACCTCAACATTGAAAAACACCAACAAATTCAACAACAACCTCGAAATTGAAAAACACCAACAAATATAACAACAACCTCAACATTGAAAAACCACAAAAACCTCAACATTGGAAAACACCAACAAATTCAACAACAACCTCAACATTGAAAAACAACAACAACCTCAACATTGCAAAACACCAGCAAATTCAACAACAACCTCAACATTTAAAAACACCAACAAATTCAACAACAACCTCAACATTGAAAAACAACAACAATCTCAACATTGAAAAACACCAACAAATTCAACAACAACCTAAACATTGAAAAACAACAACAACCTCAACATTGAAAAACACCAACAAATTCAACAACAACCTCGACATTGAAAAACACCCTCAAATTCAAAATCAACCTCAACATTGAACAACACCAACAACCTCAAAATTGAAAAAACACCAACAAATTCAACAGCAACCTCAACATTTAAAAACAACAACAACCTCAACATTGACAAACACCAACAAATTCAACAACAACCTCGACATTGAAAAACACCAACAAATTCAACAACAACCTCAACATTGAAAAACACCAACAAACTCAACAACAACCTCAACATTGAAAAATAACAACAACCTCAACATTGAAAAACACCAACAAATTCAACAACAACCTCAACATTGAAAAACACCAACAAATTCAACAACAAACTCAAGATTGAAAAACACCCACAAATTCAACAACCTCAACATTGAAAAACAACAACAACCTCATCATTGAAAAACAACAAATAATTCAACAACAACCTCAACATTGAAAAACACCAACAAATTCAACAACAACATCAACATTGAAAAACAACAAGAACCTCAACATTGAAAAACACCAACAAATTCAACAACAACCACAACATTGAAAAACAACAACAACCTCAACATTGAAAAACACCAACAAATTCAACAACAACCTCAACATTGAAAAACAACAACAAACTCAACATTGAAAAACACCAACAAATTCAACAACAACCTCAACATTGAAAAACAACAACAACCTCAACATTGAAAAACACCAACAAATTCAACAATAACCTCAACATTGAAAAACACCAACAAATTCAACAACAACCTCAACATTGAAAAACAGGAACAACCTCAACATTGAAAAACACCAACAAATTCAACAACAACCTCAACATTGAAAAACACCAATAAATTCAACAACAACCTCAACATTGAAAAACACCAACAAATTCAACAACAAACTCAACATTGAAAAACACCAACAAATTCAACAACAACCTCAACATTGAAAAACAACAACAACCTCAACATTGAAAAACACCAACAAATTCAACAACAACCTCATCATTGAAAAGCACCAACAAATTCAACAACAACCTCAACATTGAAAAACAACAACAACCTCAACATTGAAAAGCACCAACAATTTCAACAACAACCTCAAAATTGAAAAACAACAACAACCTCAACATTGAAAAACACCAACAAATTCAACAACAACCTCAACATTGAAAAACAGCAACAAACTCAACTTTGAAAAACACCAACAAATTCAACAACAACTTCAACATTGAAAAACAACAACAACCTCAACATTGAAAAACACCAACAAATTCAACAACAACCTCAACTTTGAAAAACACCAACAAATTCAACAACAACCTCAACATCGAAAAACAACAACAACCTCAACATTGAAAAACACCAACAAATTCAACAACAACCTCATCATTGAAAAGCACCAACAAATTCAACAACAACCTCAACATTGAAAAACAACAACAACCTCAACATTGAAAAACACCAACAAATTCAACAACAACCTCAACATTGAAAAACAACAACAACCTCAACATTGAAAAACACCAACAAATTCAACAACAACCTCAACATTGAAAAACAACAACAAACTCAACATTGAAAAACACCAACAAATTCAACAACAACCTCAACATTGAAAAACAACAACAAATTCAACAACAACCTCAACATTGAAAAACACCAACAAATTCAACAACAACCTCGAAATTGAAAAACACCAACAAATTCAACAACAAACTCAACATTGAAAAACACCAACAAATTCAACAACCTCAACATTGAAAAACAACAACAACCTCAACATTGAAAAACACCAACAAATTCAACAACAACCTCAACATTGAAAAGCACCAACAAATTCAACAACAACCTCAACATTGAAAAACAACAACAACCTCAACATTGCAAAACACCAGCAAATTCAACAACAACCTCAACATTTAAAAACACCAACAAATTCAACAACAACCTCAACATTGAAAAACAACAACAATCTCAACATTGAAAAACACCAACAAATTCAACAACAACCTCAACATTGAAAAACAACAACAACCTCAACATTGAAAAACACCAACAAATTCAACAACAACCTCGACATTGAAAAACACCATCAAATTCAAAATCAACCTCAACATTGAAAAACACCAACAACCTCAAAATTGAAAAAACACCAACAAATTCAACAACAACCTCAACATTTAAAAACAACAACAACCTCAACATTGAAAAACACCAACAAATTCAACAACAACCTCAACATTGAAAAACACCAACAAATTCAACAACAACCTCAACATTCAAAAACAACAACAACCTAAACATTGAAAAACACCAACAAATTCAACAACAACCTCAACATTGAAAAACAACAACAACCTCAACATTGAAAAACACCAACAAATTCAACAACAACCTCAACATTGAAAAACACCAACAAATTCAACAACAACCTCAACATTGAAAAACACCAACAAATTCAACAACAACCTCAACATTGAAAAACAACAACAAACTCAACATTGAAAAACACCAACAAATTCAACAACAACCTCAGCATTGAAAAACAACAACAACCTCAACATTGAAAAACACCAACAAATTCAACAACAACCTCAACATTGAAAAACACCAAAAAATTCAACAACAACCTCAACATTGAAAAACAACAACAACCTAAACATTGAAAAACACCAACAAATTCAACAACAACCTCAACATTGAAAAACAACAACAACCTCAACATTGAAAAACACCAACAAATTCAACAACAACCTCAACATTGAAAAACACCAACAAATTCAACAACAACCTCAGCATTGAAAAACAACAACAACCTCAACATTGAAAAACACCAACAAATTCAACAACAACCTCAACATTGAAAAACAACAACAACCTCAACATTGAAAAACACCAACAAATTCAACAACAACTTCAACATTGAAAAACACCAACAAATTCAACAACAACCTCGAAATTGAAAAACACCAACAAATACAACAACAACCTCAACATTGAAAAACAACAAAAACCTCAACATTGAAAAACACCAACAAATTCAACAACAACCTCAACATTGAAAAACAACAACAACCTCAACATTGCAAAACACCAGCAAATTCAACAACAACCTCAACATTTACAAACACCAACAAATTCAACAACAACCTCAACATTGAAAAACAACAACAATCTCAACATTGAAAAACACCAACAAATTCAACAACAACCTCAACATTGAAAAACAACAACAACCTCAACATTGAAAAACACCAACAAATTCAACAACAACCTCGACATTTAAAAACACCATCAAATTCAAAATCAACCTCAACATTGAAAAACACCAACAACCTCAAAATTGAAAAAACACCAACAAATTCAACAACAACCTCAACATTTAAAAACAACAACAACCTCAACATTGAAAAACACCAACAAATTCAACAACAACCTCAACATTTAAAAACACCAACAAATTCAACAACAACCTCAACATTGAAAAACAACAACAACCTAAACATTGAAAAACACCAACAAATTCAACAACAACCTCAACATTGAAAAACAACAACAACCTCAACATTGAAAAACACCAACAAATTCAACAACAACCTCAACATTGAAAAACACCAACAAATTCAACAGCAACCTCAGCATTGAAAAACAACAACAACCTCAACATTGAAAAACACCAACAAATTCAACAACAACCTCAACATTGAAAAACAACAACAACCTCAACATTGAAAAACACCAACAAATTCAACAACAACTTCAACATTGAAAAACACCAACAAATTCAACAACAACCTCGAAATTGAAAAACACCAACACATACAACAACAACCTCAACATTGAAAAACAACAAAAACCTCAACATTGAAAAACACCAACAAATTCAACAACAACCTCAACATTGAAAAACAACAACAACCTCAACATTGCAAAACACCAGCAAATTCAACAACAACCTCTACATTTAAAAACACCAACAAATTCAAAAACAACCTCAACATTGAAAAACAACAACAATCTCAACATTGAAAAACACCAACAAATTCAACAACAACCTCAACATTTAAAAACAACAACAACCTCAACATTGAAAAACACCAACAAATTCAACAACAACCTCGACATTGAAAAACACCAACAAATTCAACAACAACCTCAACATTGAAAAACACCAACAAACTCAACAACAACCTCAACATTGAAAAATAACAACAACCTCAACATTGAAAAACACCAACAAATTCAACAACAACCTCAACATTGAAAAACACCAACAAATTCAACAACAACCTCAACATTGAAAAACAACAACAACCTCAACATTGAAAAACACCAACAAATTCAACAACAACCTCGAAATTGAAAAACACCAACAAATATAACAACAACCTCAACATTGAAAAACCACAAAAACCTCAACATTGGAAAACACCAACAAATTCAACAACAACCTCAACATTGAAAAACAACAACAACCTCAACATTGCAAAACACCAGCAAATTCAACAACAACCTCAACATTTAAAAACACCAACAAATTCAACAACAACCTCAACATTGAAAAACAACAACAATCTCAACATTGAAAAACACCAACAAATTCAACAACAACCTAAACATTGAAAAACAACAACAACCTCAACATTGAAAAACACCAACAAATTCAACAACAACCTCGACATTGAAAAACACCCTCAAATTCAAAATCAACCTCAACATTGAACAACACCAACAACCTCAAAATTGAAAAAACACCAACAAATTCAACAGCAACCTCAACATTTAAAAACAACAACAACCTCAACATTGACAAACACCAACAAATTCAACAACACCCTCGACATTGAAAAACACCAACAAATTCAACAACAACCTCAACATTGAAAAACACCAACAAACTCAACAACAACCTCAACATTGAAAAATAACAACAACCTCAACATTGAAAAACACCAACAAATTCAACAACAACCTCAACATTGAAAAACACCAACAAATTCAACAACAAACTCAAGATTGAAAAACACCCACAAATTCAACAACCTCAACATTGAAAAACAACAACAACCTCATCATTGAAAAACAACAAATAATTCAACAACAACCTCAACATTGAAAAACACCAACAAATTCAACAACAACCTCATCATTGAAAAGCACCAACAAATTCAACAACAACCTCAACATTGAAAAACAACAACAACCTCAACATTGAAAAGCACCAACAATTTCAACAACAACCTCAAAATTGAAAAACAACAACAACCTCAACATTGAAAAACACCAACAAATTCAACAACAACCTCAACATTGAAAAACAGCAACAAACTCAACTTTGAAAAACACCAACAAATTCAACAACAACTTCAACATTGAAAAACAACAACAACCTCAACATTGAAAAACACCAACAAATTCAACAACAACCTCAACTTTGAAAAACACCAACAAATTCAACAACAACCTCAACATCGAAAAACAACAACAACCTCAACATTGAAAAACACCAACAAATTCAACAACAACCTCATCATTGAAAAGCACCAACAAATTCAACAACAACCTCAACATTGAAAAACAACAACAACCTCAACATTGAAAAACACCAACAAATTCAACAACAACCTCAACATTGAAAAACAACAACAACCTCAACATTGAAAAACACCAACAAATTCAACAACAACCTCAACATTGAAAAACAACAACAAACTCAACATTGAAAAACACCAACAAATTCAACAACAACCTCAACATTGAAAAACAACAACAAATTCAACAACAACCTCAACATTGAAAAACACCAACAAATTCAACAACAACCTCGAAATTGAAAAACACCAACAAATTCAACAACAAACTCAACATTGAAAAACACCAACAAATTCAACAACCTCAACATTGAAAAACAACAACAACCTCAACATTGAAAAACACCAACAAATTCAACAACAACCTCAACATTGAAAAGCACCAACAAATTCAACAACAACCTCAACATTGAAAAACAACAACAACCTCAACATTGCAAAACACCAGCAAATTCAACAACAACCTCAACATTTAAAAACACCAACAAATTCAACAACAACCTCAACATTGAAAAACAACAACAATCTCAACATTGAAAAACACCAACAAATTCAACAACAACCTCAACATTGAAAAACAACAACAACCTCAACATTGAAAAACACCAACAAATTCAACAACAACCTCGACATTGAAAAACACCATCAAATTCAAAATCAACCTCAACATTGAAAAACACCAACAACCTCAAAATTGAAAAAACACCAACAAATTCAACAACAACCTCAACATTTAAAAACAACAACAACCTCAACATTGAAAAACACCAACAAATTCAACAACAACCTCAACATTGAAAAACACCAACAAATTCAACAACAACCTCAACATTCAAAAACAACAACAACCTAAACATTGAAAAACACCAACAAATTCAACAACAACCTCAACATTGAAAAACAACAACAACCTCAACATTGAAAAACACCAACAAATTCAACAACAACCTCAACATTGAAAAACACCAACAAATTCAACAACAACCTCAACATTGAAAAACACCAACAAATTCAACAACAACCTCAACATTGAAAAACAACAACAAACTCAACATTGAAAAACACCAACAAATTCAACAACAACCTCAGCATTGAAAAACAACAACAACCTCAACATTGAAAAACACCAACAAATTCAACAACAACCTCAACATTGAAAAACACCAAAAAATTCAACAACAACCTCAACATTGAAAAACAACAACAACCTAAACATTGAAAAACACCAACAAATTCAACAACAACCTCAACATTGAAAAACAACAACAACCTCAACATTGAAAAACACCAACAAATTCAACAACAACCTCAACATTGAAAAACACCAACAAATTCAACAACAACCTCAGCATTGAAAAACAACAACAACCTCAACATTGAAAAACACCAACAAATTCAACAACAACCTCAACATTGAAAAACAACAACAACCTCAACATTGAAAAACACCAACAAATTCAACAACAACTTCAACATTGAAAAACACCAACAAATTCAACAACAACCTCGAAATTGAAAAACACCAACAAATACAACAACAACCTCAACATTGAAAAACAACAAAAACCTCAACATTGAAAAACACCAACAAATTCAACAACAACCTCAACATTGAAAAACAACAACAACCTCAACATTGCAAAACACCAGCAAATTCAACAACAACCTCAACATTTACAAACACCAACAAATTCAACAACAACCTCAACATTGAAAAACAACAACAATCTCAACATTGAAAAACACCAACAAATTCAACAACAACCTCAACATTGAAAAACAACAACAACCTCAACATTGAAAAACACCAACAAATTCAACAACAACCTCGACATTTAAAAACACCATCAAATTCAAAATCAACCTCAACATTGAAAAACACCAACAACCTCAAAATTGAAAAAACACCAACAAATTCAACAACAACCTCAACATTTAAAAACAACAACAACCTCAACATTGAAAAACACCAACAAATTCAACAACAACCTCAACATTTAAAAACACCAACAAATTCAACAACAACCTCAACATTGAAAAACAACAACAACCTAAACATTGAAAAACACCAACAAATTCAACAACAACCTCAACATTGAAAAACAACAACAACCTCAACATTGAAAAACACCAACAAATTCAACAACAACCTCAACATTGAAAAACACCAACAAATTCAACAGCAACCTCAGCATTGAAAAACAACAACAACCTCAACATTGAAAAACACCAACAAATTCAACAACAACCTCAACATTGAAAAACAACAACAACCTCAACATTGAAAAACACCAACAAATTCAACAACAACTTCAACATTGAAAAACACCAACAAATTCAACAACAACCTCGAAATTGAAAAACACCAACACATACAACAACAACCTCAACATTGAAAAACAACAAAAACCTCAACATTGAAAAACACCAACAAATTCAACAACAACCTCAACATTGAAAAACAACAACAACCTCAACATTGCAAAACACCAGCAAATTCAACAACAACCTCTACATTTAAAAACACCAACAAATTCAAAAACAACCTCAACATTGAAAAACAACAACAATCTCAACATTGAAAAACACCAACAAATTCAACAACAACCTCAACATTTAAAAACAACAACAACCTCAACATTGAAAAACACCAACAAATTCAACAACAACCTCGACATTGAAAAACACCAACAAATTCAACAACAACCTCAACATTGAAAAACACCAACAAACTCAACAACAACCTCAACATTGAAAAATAACAACAACCTCAACATTGAAAAACACCAACAAATTCAACAACAACCTCAACATTGAAAAACACCAACAAATTCAACAACAACCTCAACATTGAAAAACAACAACAACCTCAACATTGAAAAACACCAACAAATTCAACAACAACCTCGAAATTGAAAAACACCAACAAATATAACAACAACCTCAACATTGAAAAACCACAAAAACCTCAACATTGGAAAACACCAACAAATTCAACAACAACCTCAACATTGAAAAACAACAACAACCTCAACATTGCAAAACACCAGCAAATTCAACAACAACCTCAACATTTAAAAACACCAACAAATTCAACAACAACCTCAACATTGAAAAACAACAACAATCTCAACATTGAAAAACACCAACAAATTCAACAACAACCTAAACATTGAAAAACAACAACAACCTCAACATTGAAAAACACCAACAAATTCAACAACAACCTCGACATTGAAAAACACCCTCAAATTCAAAATCAACCTCAACATTGAACAACACCAACAACCTCAAAATTGAAAAAACACCAACAAATTCAACAGCAACCTCAACATTTAAAAACAACAACAACCTCAACATTGACAAACACCAACAAATTCAACAACACCCTCGACATTGAAAAACACCAACAAATTCAACAACAACCTCAACATTGAAAAACACCAACAAACTCAACAACAACCTCAACATTGAAAAATAACAACAACCTCAACATTGAAAAACACCAACAAATTCAACAACAACCTCAACATTGAAAAACACCAACAAATTCAACAACAAACTCAAGATTGAAAAACACCCACAAATTCAACAACCTCAACATTGAAAAACAACAACAACCTCATCATTGAAAAACAACAAATAATTCAACAACAACCTCAACATTGAAAAACACCAACAAATTCAACAACAACATCAACATTGAAAAACAACAAGAACCTCAACATTGAAAAACACCAACAAATTCAACAACAACCACAACATTGAAAAACAACAACAACCTCAACATTGAAAAACACCAACAAATTCAACAACAACCTCAACATTGAAAAACAACAACAAACTCAACATTGAAAAACACCAACAAATTCAACAACAACCTCAACATTGAAAAACAACAACAACCTCAACATTGAAAAACACCAACAAATTCAACAATAACCTCAACATTGAAAAACACCAACAAATTCAACAACAACCTCAACATTGAAAAACAGGAACAACCTCAACATTGAAAAACACCAACAAATTCAACAACAACCTCAACATTGAAAAACACCAATAAATTCAACAACAACCTCAACATTGAAAAACACCAACAAATTCAACAACAAACTCAACATTGAAAAAGACCAACAAATTCAACAACAACCTCAACATTGAAAAACAACAACAACCTCAACATTGAAAAACACCAACAAATTCAACAACAACCTCATCATTGAAAAGCACCAACAAATTCAACAACAACCTCAACATTGAAAAACAACAACAACCTCAACATTGAAAAGCACCAACAATTTCAACAACAACCTCAAAATTGAAAAACAACAACAACCTCAACATTGAAAAACACCAACAAATTCAACAACAACCTCAACATTGAAAAACAGCAACAAACTCAACTTTGAAAAACACCAACAAATTCAACAACAACTTCAACATTGAAAAACAACAACAACCTCAACATTGAAAAACATCAACAAATTCAACAACAACCTCAACTTTGAAAAACACCAACAAATTCAACAACAACCTCAACATCGAAAAACAACAACAACCTCAACATTGAAAAACACCAACAAATTCAACAACAACCTCATCATTGAAAAGCACCAACAAATTCAACAACAACCTCAACATTGAAAAACAACAACAACCTCAACATTGAAAAACACCAACAAATTCAACAACAACCTCAACATTGAAAAACAACAACAACCTCAACATTGAAAAACACCAACAAATTCAACAACAACCTCAACATTGAAAAACAACAACAAACTCAACATTGAAAAACAACAACAAATTCAACAACAACCTCAACATTGAAAAACAACAACAAATTCAACAACAACCTCAACATTGAAAAACACCAACAAATTCAACAACAACCTCGAAATTGAAAAACACCAACAAATTCAACAACAAACTCAACATTGAAAAACACCAACAAATTCAACAACCTCAACATTGAAAAACAACAACAACCTCAACATTGAAAAACACCAACAAATTCAACAACAACCTCAACATTGAAAAGCACCAACAAATTCAACAACAACCTCAACATTGAAAAACAACAACAACCTCAACATTGCAAAACACCAGCAAATTCAACAACAACCTCAACATTTAAAAACACCAACAAATTCAACAACAACCTCAACATTGAAAAACAACAACAATCTCAACATTGAAAAACACCAACAAATTCAACAACAACCTCAACATTGAAAAACAACAACAACCTCAACATTGAAAAACACCAACAAATTCAACAACAACATCGACATTGAAAAACACCCTCAAATTCAAAATCAACCTCAACATTGAAAAACACCAACAACCTCAAAATTGAAAAAACACCAACAAATTCAACAACAACCTCAACATTTAAAAACAACAACAACCTCAACATTGAAAAACACCAACAAATTCAACAACAACCTCAACATTGAAAAACACCAACAAATTCAACAACAACCTCAACATTCAAAAACAACAACAACCTAAACATTGAAAAACACCAACAAATTCAACAACAACCTCAACATTGAAAAACAACAACAACCTCAACATTGAAAAACACCAACAAATTCAACAACAACCTCAACATTGAAAAACACCAACAAATTCAACAACAACCTCAACATTGAAAAACACCAACAAATTCAACAACAACCTCAACATTGAAAAACAACAACAAACTCAACATTGAAAAACACCAACAAATTCAACAACAACCTCAGCATTGAAAAACAACAACAACCTCAACATTGAAAAACACCAACAAATTCAACAACAACCTCAACATTGAAAAACACAAAAAATTCAACAACAACCTCAACATTGAAAAACAACAACAACCTAAACATTGAAAAACACCAACAAATTCAACAACAACCTCAACATTGAAAAACAACAACAACCTCAACATTGAAAAACACCAACAAATTCAACAACAACCTCAACATTGAAAAACACCAACAAATTCAACAACAACCTCAGCATTGAAAAACAACAACAACCTCAACATTGAAAAACACCAACAAATTCAACAACAACCTCAACATTGAAAAACAACAACAACCTCAACATTGAAAAACACCAACAAATTCAACAACAACTTCAACATTGAAAAACACCAACAAATTCAACAACAACCTCGAAATTGAAAAACACCAACAAATACAACAACAACCTCAACATTGAAAAACAACAAAAACCTCAACATTGAAAAACACCAACAAATTCAACAACAACCTCAACATTGAAAAACAACAACAACCTCAACATTGCAAAACACCAGCAAATTCAACAACAACCTCAACATTTACAAACACCAACAAATTCAACAACAACCTCAACATTGAAAAACAACAACAATCTCAACATTGAAAAACACCAACAAATTCAACAACAACCTCAACATTGAAAAACAACAACAACCTCAACATTGAAAAACACCAACAAATTCAACAACAACCTCGACATTTAAAAACACCATCAAATTCAAAATCAACCTCAACATTGAAAAACACCAACAACCTCAAAATTGAAAAAACACCAACAAATTCAACAACAACCTCAACATTTAAAAACAACAACAACCTCAACATTGAAAAACACCAACAAATTCAACAACAACCTCAACATTTAAAAACACCAACAAATTCAACAACAACCTCAACATTGAAAAACAACAACAACCTAAACATTGAAAAACACCAACAAATTCAACAACAACCTCAACATTGAAAAACAACAACAACCTCAACATTGAAAAACACCAACAAATTCAACAACAACCTCAACATTGAAAAACACCAACAAATTCAACAGCAACCTCAGCATTGAAAAACAACAACAACCTCAACATTGAAAAACACCAACAAATTCAACAACAACCTCAACATTGAAAAACAACAACAACCTCAACATTGAAAAACACCAACAAATTCAACAACAACTTCAACATTGAAAAACACCAACAAATTCAACAACAACCTCGAAATTGAAAAACACCAACACATACAACAACAACCTCAACATTGAAAAACAACAAAAACCTCAACATTGAAAAACACCAACAAATTCAACAACAACCTCAACATTGAAAAACAACAACAACCTCAACATTGCAAAACACCAGCAAATTCAACAACAACCTCAACATTTAAAAACACCAACAAATTCAAAAACAACCTCAACATTGAAAAACAACAACAATCTCAACATTGAAAAACACCAACAAATTCAACAACAACCTCAACATTTAAAAACAACAACAACCTCAACATTGAAAAACACCAACAAATTCAACAACAACCTCGACATTGAAAAACACCAACAAATTCAACAACAACCTCAACATTGAAAAACACCAACAAACTCAACAACAACCTCAACATTGAAAAATAACAACAACCTCAACATTGAAAAACACCAACAAATTCAACAACAACCTCAACATTGAAAAACACCAACAAATTCAACAACAAACTCAAGATTGAAAAACACCCACAAATTCAACAACCTCAACATTGAAAAACAACAACAAGCTCATCATTGAAAAACAACAACAAATTCAACAACAACCTCAACATTGAAAAACAACAACAACCTCAACATTTAAAAACACCAACAAATTCAACAACAACCTCAACATTGAAAACCAACAACAAACTCAACATTGAAAAACACCAACAAATTCAACAATAACCTCAACATTGAAAAACACCAACAAATTCAACAACAACCTCAACATTGAAAAACAACAACAACCTCAACATTGAAAAACACCAACAAATTCAACAACAACCTCAACATTGAAAAACAACAACAACCTCAACATTGAAAAACACCAACAAATTCAACAACAACCTCAACATTGAAAAACACCAATAAATTCAACAACAACCTCAACATTGAAAAACACCAACAAATTCAACAACAAACTCAACATTCAAAAAGACCAACAAATTCAACAACAACCTCAACATTGAAAAACAACAACAGCCTCAACATTGAAAAACACCAACAAATTCAACAACAACCTCATCATTGAAAAGCACCAACAAATTCAACAACAACCTCAACATTGAAAAACAACAACAACCTCAACATTGAAAAACACCAACAAATTCAACAACAACCTCAACATTGAAAAACAACAACAACCTCAACATTGAAAAACACCAACAAATTCAACAACAACCTCAACATTGAAAAACAGCAACAAACTCAACTTTGAAAAACACCAACAAATTCAACAACAACTTCAACATTGAAAAACAACAACAACCTCAACATTGAAAAACACCAACAATTTCAACAACAACCTCAACATTGAAAAACACCAACAAATTCAACAACAACCTCAACATCGAAAAACAACAACAACCTGAACATTGAAAAACACCAACAAATTCAACAACAACCTCATCATTGAAAAGGACCAACAAATTCAACATCAACATCAACATTGAAAAACAACAACAACCTCAACATTGAAAAACACCAACAAATTCAACAACAACCTCAACATTGAAAAACAACAACAACCTCAACATTGAAAAACACCAACAAATTCAACAACAACCTCAACATTTAAAAACAACAACAAACTCAACATTGAAAAACACCAACAAATTCAACAACAACCTGAACATTGAAAAACAACAACAACCTCAACATTGAAAAACACCAACAAATTCAACAGCAACCTCAACATTGAAAAACACCAACAAATTCAACAACAACCTCAAAATTGAAAAACAACAGCAAATTCAACAACAACCTCAACATTGAAAAACACCAACAAATTCAACAACAACCTCGAAATTAAAAAACACCAACAAATTCAACAACAAACTCAACATTGAAAAACACCAACAAATTCAACAACAACCTCAACATTGAAAAACAACAACAACCTCAACATTGAAAAACACCAACAAATTCAACAACAACCTCAACATTGAAAAACACCAACAAATTCAACAACAACCTCAGCATTGAAAAACAACAACAACCTCAACATTGAAAAACACCAACAAATTCAACAACAACCTCAACATTGAAAAACAACAACAACCTCAACATTGAAAAACACCAACAAATTCAACAACAACTTCAACATTGAAAAACACCAACAAATTCAACAACAACCTCGAAATTGAAAAACACCAACAAATACAACAACAACCTCAACATTGAAAAACAACAAAAACCTCAACATTGAAAAACACCAACAAATTCAAAAACAACCTCAACATTGAAAAACAACAACAACTTCAACATCGCAAAACACCAGCAAATTCAACAACAACCTCAACATTTAAAAACAACAACAAATTGAACAACAACCTCAACATTGAAAAATAACAACAATCTCAACATTGAAAAACACCAACAAATTCAACAACAACCTCAACATTGAAAAACAACAACAACCTCAACATTGAAAAACACCAACAAATTCAACAACAACCTCGACATTGAAAAACACCCTCAAATTCAAAATCAACCTCAACATTGAACAACACCAACAACCTCAAAATTGAAAAAACACCAAAAAATTCAACAACAACCTCAACATTGAAAAACAACAACAACCTCAACATTGAAAAACACCAACAAATTCAACAACAACCTCAAAATTGAAAAACAACAACAAATTCAACAACAACCTCAACATTGAAAAACACCAACAAACTCAACAACAACCTCAACATTGAAAAATAACAACAACCTCAACATTGAAAAACACCAACAAATTCAACAACAACCTCAACATTGAAAACCACCAACAAATTCAACAACAAACTCAAGATTGAAAAACACCCACAAATTCAACAACCTCAACATTGAAAAACAACAACAACCTCATCATTGAAAAACAACAACAAATTCAACAACAACCTCAACATTGAAAAACACCAACAAATTCAACAACAACCTCAACATTGAAAAACAACAACAACCTCAACATTGAAAAATACCAACAAATTCAACAACAACCTCAACATTGAAAAACACCAACAAATTCTACAACAACCTCAACATTGAAAAACAACAACAACCTCAACATTGAAAAACACCAACAAATTCAACGACAACCTCGAAATTGAAAAACACCAACAAATACAACAACAACCTCAACATTGAAAAACAACAACAATCTCAACATTGAAAAACACCAACAAATTCAACAACAACCTCAACATTGAAAAACAACAGCAACCTCAACATTGCAAAACACCAACAAATTCAACAACAACCTCGACATTGAAAAACACCCTCAAATTCAAAATCAACCTCAACATTGAAAAACACCAACAACCTCAAAATTGAAAAAACACCAACAAAGTCAACAACAACCTCAACATTTAAAAACAACAACAACCTCAACATTGAAAAACACCAACAAATTCAACAACAACCTCAACATTGAAAAACACCAACAAATTCAACAACAACCTCAACATTGAAAAACAGCAACAACCTAAACATTGAAAAACACCAACAAATTCAACAACAACCTCAACATTGAAAAACACCAACAAATTCAACAACAACCTCAACATTGAAAAACACCAACAAATTCAAAAACAACCTCAGCATTGAAAAACAACAACAACCTCAACATTGAAAAACACCAACAAATTCAACAACAACCTCAACATTGAAAAACAACAACAACCTCAACATTGAAAAACACCAACAAATTCAACAACAACTTCAACATTGAAAAACACCAACAAATTCAACAACAACCTCGAAATTGAAAAACACCAACAAATACAACAACAACCTCAACATTGAAAAACAACAAAAACCTCAACATTGAAAAACACCAACAAATTCAACAACAACCTCAACATTGAAAAACAACAACAACCTCAACATTGGAAAACACCAGCAAATTCAACAACAACCTCAACATTTAAAAACACCAACAAATTCAACAACAACCTCAACATTGAAAAACACCCTCAAATTCAAAATCAACCTCAACATTGAAAAACACCAACAACCTCAAAATTGAAAAAACACCAACAAATTCAACAACAACCTCAACATTTAAAAACAACAACAACCTCAACATTGAAAAACACCAACAAATTCAACAACAACCTCAACATTGAAAAACACCAACAAATTCAACAACAAGCTCAACATTGAAAAACAACAACAACCTAAACATTGAAAAACACCAACAAATTCAACAACAACCTCAACATTGAAAAACAACAACAACCTCAACATTGAAAAACACCAACAAATTCAACAACAACCTCAACATTGAAAAACACCAACAAATTCAACAGCAACATCAGCATTGAAAAACAACAACAACCTCAACATTGAAAAACACCAACAAATTCAACAACAACCTCAACATTGAAAAACAACAACAACCTCAACATTGAAAAACACCAACAAATTCAACAACAACTTCAACATTGAAAAACACCAACAAATTCAACAACAACCTCGAAATTGAAAAACACCAACAAATACAACAACAACCTCAACATTGAAAAACAACAAAAACCTCAACATTGAAAAACACCAACAAATTCAACAACAACCTCAACATTGAAAAACAACAACATCCTCAACATTGCAAAACACCAGCAAATTCAACAACAACCTCAACATTTAAAAACACCAACAAATTCAACAACAACCTCAACATTGAAAAACAACAACAATCTCAACATTGAAAAACACCAACAAATTCAACAACAACCTCAACATTGAAAAACAACAACAACCTCAACATTGAAAAACACCAACAAATTCAACAACAACCTCGACATTGAAAAACACCCTCAAATTCAAAATCAACCTCAACATTGAACAACACCAACAACCTCAAAATTGAAAAAACACCAACAAATTCAACAGCAACCTCAACATTTAAAAACAACAACAACCTCAACATTGACAAACACCAACAAATTCAACAACAACCTCGACATTGAAAAACACCAGCAAATTCAACAACAACCTCAACATTGAAAAACACCAACAAACTCAACAACAACCTCAACATTGAAAAATAACAACAACCTCAACATTGAAAAACACCAACAAATTCAACAACAACCTCAACATTGAAAAACACCAACAAATTCAACAACAAACTCAAGATTGAAAAACACCCACAAATTCAACAACCTCAACATTGAAAAACACGAACAACCTCATCATTGAAAAACAACAACAAATTCAACAACAACCTCAACATTGAAAAACACCAACAAATTCAACAACAACCTCAACATTGAAAAACAACAACAACCTCAACATTGAAAAACACCAATAAATTCAACAACAACCTCAACATTGAAAAAGAACAACAACCTCAACATTGAAAAACACCAACAAATTCTACAACAACCTCAACATTGAAAAACAACAACAACCTCAACATTGAAAAACACCAACAAATTCAACGACAACCTCGAAATTGAAAAACACCAACAAATACAACAACAACCTCAACATTGAAAAACAACAACAATCTCAACATTGAAAAACACCAACAAATTCAACAACAACCTCAACATTGAAAAACAACAACAACCTCAACATTGCAAAACACCAACAAATTCAACAACAACCTCGACATTGAAAAACACCCTCAAATTCAAAATCAACCTCAACATTGAAAAACACCAACAACCTCAAAAATGAAAAAACACCAACAAATTCAACAACAACCTCAACATTTAAAAACAACAACAACCTCAACATTGAAAAACACCAACAAATTCAACAACAACCTCAACATTGAAAAACACCAACAAATTCAACAACAACCTCAACATTGAAAAACAACAACAACCTAAACATTGAAAAACACCAACAAATTCAACAACAACCTCAACATTGAAAAACAACAACATCCTCAACATTGAAAAACACCAACAAATTCAACAACAACCTCAACATTGAAAAACACCAACAAATTCAACAACAACCTCAGCATTGAAAAACAACAACAACCTCAACATTGAAAAACACCAACAAATTCAACAACAACCTCAACATTGAAAAACAACAACAACCTCAACATTGAAAAACACCAACAAATTCAACAACAACTTCAACATTGAAAAACACCAACAAATTCAACAACAACCTCGAAATTGAAAAACACCAACAAATACAACAACAACCTCAACATTGAAAAACAACAAAAACCTCAACATTGAAAAACACCAACAAATTCAACAACAACCTCAACATTGAAAAACAACAACAACCTCAACATTGCAAAACACCAGCAAATTCAACAACAACCTCAACATTTAAAAACACCAACAAATTCAACAACAACCTCAACATTGAAAAAAAACAACAATCTCAACATTGAAAAACACCAACAAATTCAACAACAACATCAACATTGAAAAACAACAACAACCTCAAAATTGAAAAACACCAACAAATTCAACAACAACCTCGACATTGAAAAACACCCTCAAATTCAAAATCAACCTCAACATTGAAAAACACCAACAACCTCAAAATTGAAAAAACACCAACAAATTCAACAACAACCTCAACATTTAAAAACAACAACAACCTCAACATTGAAAAACACCAACAAATTCAACAACAACCTCAACATTGAAAAACACCAACAAATTCAACAACAACCTCAACATTGAAAAACAACAACAACCTAAACATTGAAAAACACAACAAATTCAACAACAACCTCAACATTGAAAAACAACAACAACCTCAACATTGAAAAACACCAACAAATTCAACAACAACCTCAACATTGAAAAACACCAACAAATTCAACAGCAACCTCAGCATTGAAAAACAACAACAACCTCAACATTGAAAAACACCAACAAATTCAACAACAACCTCAACATTGAAAAACAACAACAACCTCAACATTGAAAAACACCAACAAATTCAACAACAACTTCAACATAGAAAAACACCAACAAATTCAACAACAACCTCGAAATTGAAAAACACCAACAAATACAACAACAACCTCAACATTGAAAAACAACAACAACCTCAACATTGCAAAACACCAGCAAATTCAACAACAACCTCAACATTTAAAAACACCAACAAATTCAACAACAACCTCAACATTGAAAAACAACAACAATCTCAACATTGAAAAACACCAACAAATTCAACAACAACATAAACATTGAAAAACAACAACAACCTCAACATTGAAAAACACCAACAAATTCAACAACAACCTCGACATTGAAAAACACCCTCAAATTCAAAATCAACCTCAACATTGAACAACACCAACAACCTCAAAATTGAAAAAACACCAACAAATTCAACAGCAACCTCAACATTTAAAAACAACAACAACCTCAACATTGACAAACACCAACAAATTCAACAACAACCTCGACATTGAAAAACACCAACAAATTCAACAACAACCTCAACATTGTAAAACACCAACAAACTCAACAACAACCTCAACATTGAAAAATAACAACAACCTCAACATTGAAAAACACCAACAAATTCAACAACAACCTCAACATTGAAAAACACCAACAAATTCAACAACAAACTCAAGATTGAAAAACACCCACAAATTCAACAACCTCAACATTGAAAAACAACAACAACCTCATCATTGAAAAACAACAACAAATTCAACAACAACCTCAACATTGAAAAACACCAACAAATTCAACAACAACATCAACATTGAAAAACAACAACAACCTCAACATTGAAAAACACCAACAAATTCAACAACAACCACAACATTGAAAAACAACAACAACCTCAACATTGAAAAACACCAACAAATTCAACAACAACCTCAACATTGAAAAACAACAACAAACTCAACATTGAAAAACACCAACAAATTCAACAACAACCTCAACATTGAAAAACAACAACAACCTCAACATTGAAAAACACCAACAAATTCAACAATAACCTCAACATTGAAAAACACCAACAAATTCAACAACAACCTCAACATTGAAAAACAGGAACAACCTCAACATTGAAAAACACCAACAAATTCAACAACAACCTCAACATTGAAAAACACCAATAAATTCAACAACAACCTCAACATTGAAAAACACCAACAAATTCAACAACAACCTCAACATTGAAAAAGAACAACAACCTCAACATTGAAAAACACCAACAAATTCTACAACAACCTCAACATTGAAAAACAACAACAACCTCAACATTGAAAAACACCAACAAATTCAACGACAACCTCGAAATTGAAAAACACCAACAAATTCAACAACAACCTCGAAATTGAAAAACACCAACAAATACAACAACAACCTCAACATTGAAAAACAACAAAAACCTCAACATTGAAAAACACCAACAAATTCAACAACAACCTCAACATTGAAAAACAACAACAACCTCAACATTGCAAAACACCAGCAAATTCAACAACAACCTCAACATTTAAAAACACCAACAAATTCAACAACAACCTCAACATTGAAAAACAACAACAATCTCAACATTGAAAAACACCAACAAATTCAACAACAACCTAAACATTGAAAAACAACAACAACCTCAGCATTGAAAAACACCAACAAATTCAACAACAACCTCGACATTGAAAAACACCCTCAAATTCAAAATCAACCTCAACATTGAACAACACCAACAACCTCAAAATTGAAAAAACACCAACAAATTCAACAGCAACCTCAACATTTAAAAACAACAACAACCTCAACATTGACAAACACCAACAAATTCAACAACAACCTCGACATTGAAAAACACCAACAAATTCAACAACAACCTCAACATTGAAAAACACCAACAAACTCAACAACAACCTCAACATTGAAAAATAACAACAACCTCAACATTGAAAAACACCAACAAATTCAACAACAACCTCAACATTGAAAAACACCAACAAATTCAACAACAAACTCAAGATTGAAAAACACCCACAAATTCAACAACCTCAACATTGAAAAACAACAACAACCTCATCATTGAAAAACAACAACAAATTCAACAACAACCACAACATTGAAAAACAACAACAACCTCAACATTGAAAAACACCAACAAATTCAACAACAACCTCAACATTGAAAAACAACAACAAACTCAACATTGAAAAACACCAACAAATTCAACAACAACCTCAACATTGAAAAACAACAACAACCTCAACATTGAAAAACACCAACAAATTCAACAATAACCTCAACATTGAAAAACACCAACAATTTCAACAACAACCTCAACATTGAAAAACAGGAACAACCTCAACATTGAAAAACACCAACAAATTCAACAACAACCTCAACATTGAAAAACACCAATAAATTCAACAACAACCTCAACATTGAAAAACACCAACAAATTCAACAACAACCTCAACATTGAAAAAGAACAACAACCTCAACATTGAAAAACACCAACAAATTCTACAACAACCTCAACATTGAAAAACAACAACAACCTCAACATTGAAAAACACCAACAAATTCAACGACAACCTCGAAATTGAAAAACACCAACAAATACAAAAACAACCTCAACATTGAAAAACAACAACAATCTCAACATTGAAAAACACCAACAAATTCAACAACAACCTCAACATTGAAAAACAACAACAACCTCAACATTGCAAAACACCAACAAATTCAACAACAACCTCAACATTGAAAAACAACAACAAACTCAACATTGAAAAACACCAACAACCTCAAAAATGAAAAAACACCAACAAATTCAACAACAACCTCAACATTTAAAAACAACAACAACCTCAACATTGAAAAACACCAACAAATTCAACAACAACCTCAACATTGAAAAACACCAACAAATTCAACAACAACCTCAACATTGAAAAACAACAACAACCTAAACATTGAAAAACACCAACAAATTCAACAACAACCTCAACATTGAAAAACAACAACATCCTCAACATTGAAAAACACCAACAAATTCAACAACAACCTCAACATTGAAAAACACCAACAAATTCAACAACAACCTCAGCATTGAAAAACAACAACAACCTCAACATTGAAAAACACCAACAAATTCAACAACAACCTCAACATTGAAAAACAACAACAACCTCAACATTGAAAAACACCAACAAATTCAACAACAACTTCAACATTGAAAAACACCAACAAATTCAACAACAACCTCGAAATTGAAAAACACCAACAAATACAACAACAACCTCAACATTGAAAAACAACAAAAACCTCAACATTGAAAAACACCAACAAATTCAACAACAACCTCAACATTGAAAAACAACAACAACCTCAACATTGCAAAACACCAGCAAATTCAACAACAACCTCAACATTTAAAAACACCAACAAATTCAACAACAACCTCAACATTGAAAAACAACAACAATCTCAACATTGAAAAACACCAACAAATTCAACAACAACATCAACATTGAAAAACAACAACAACCTCAAAATTGAAAAACACCAACAAATTCAACAACAACCTCGACATTGAAAAACAACCTCAAATTCAAAATCAACCTCAACATTGAAAAACACCAACAACCTCAAAATTGAAAAAACACCAACAAATTCAACAACAACCTCAACATTTAAAAACAACAACAACCTCAACATTGAAAAACACCAACAAATTCAACAACAACCTCAACATTGAAAAACACCAACAAATTCAACAACAACCTCAACATTGAAAAACACAACAAATTCAACAACAACCTCAACATTGAAAAACAACAACAACCTCAACATTGAAAAACACCAACAAATTCAACAACAACCTCAACATTGAAAAACAACAACAACCTCAACATTGAAAAACACCAACAAATTCAACAACAACTTCAACATTGAAAAACACCAACAAATTCAACAACAACCTCGAAATTGAAAAACACCAACAAATACAACAACAACCTCAACATTGAAAAACAACAAAAACCTCAACATTGAAAAACACCAACAAATTCAACAACAACCTCAACATTGAAAAACAACAACAACCTCAACATTGCAAAACACCAGCAAATTCAACAACAACCTCAACATTTAAAAACACCAACAAATTCAACAACAACCTCAACATTGAAAAACAACAACAATCTCAACATTGAAAAACACCAACAAATTCAACAACAACCTAAACATTGAAAAACAACAACAACCTCAACATTGAAAAACACCAACAAATTCAACAACAACCTCGACATTGAAAAACACCCTCAAATTCAAAATCAACTTCAACATTGAACAACACCAACAACCTCAAAATTGATAAAACACCAACAAATTCAACAGCAACCTCAACATTTAAAAACAACAACAACCTCAACATTGACAAACACCAACAAATTCAACAACAACCTCGACATTGAAAAACACCAACAAATTCAAAAACAACCTCAACATTGAAAAACACCAACAAACTCAACAACAACCTCAACATTGAAAAATAACAACAACCTCAACATTGAAAAACACCAACAAATTCAACAACAACCTCAACATTGAAAAACACCAACAAATTCAACAACAAACTCAAGATTGAAAAACACCCACAAATTCAACAACCTCAACATTGAAAAACAACAACAACCTCATCATTGAAAAACAACAACAATTTCAACAACAACCTCAACATTGAAAAACACCAACAAATTCAACAACAACATCAACATTGAAAAACAACAACAACCTCAACATTGAAAAACACCAACAAATTCAACAACAACCACAACATTGAAAAACAACAACAACCTCAACATTGAAAAACACCAACAAATTCAACAACAACCTCAACATTGAAAAACAACAACAAACTCAACATTGAAAAACACCAACAAATTCAACAACAACCTCAACATTGAAAAACAACAACAACCTCAACATTGAAAAACACCAACAAATTCAACAATAACCTCAACATTGAAAAACACCAACAAATTCAACAACAACCTCAACATTGAAAAACAGGAACAACCTCAACATTGAAAAACACCAACAAATTCAACAACAACCTCAACATTGAAAAACACCAATAAATTCAACAACTACCTCAACATTGAAAAACACCAACAAATTCAACAACAAACTCAACATTGAAAAAGACCAACAAATTCAACAACAACCTCAACATTGAAAAACAACAACAACCTCAACATTGAAAAACACCAACAAATTCAACAACAACCTCATCATTGAAAAGCACCAACAAATTCAACAACAACCTCAACATTGAAAAACAACAACAACCTCAACATTGAAAAACACCAACAAATTCAACAACAACCTCAACATTGAAAAACAACAACAACCTCAACATTGAAAAACAACAACAATCTCAACATTGAAAAACACCAACAAATTCAACAACAACCTCAACATTGAAAAACAACAACAACCTCAACATTGAAAAACACCAACAAATTCAACAACAACCTCGACATTTAAAAACACCATCAAATTCAAAATCAACCTCAACATTGAAAAACACCAACAACCTCAAAATTGAAAAAACACCAACAAATTCAACAAAAACCTCAACATTTAAAAACAACAACAACCTCAACATTGAAAAACACCAACAAATTCAACAACAACCTCAACATTTAAAAACACCAACAAATTCAACAACAACCTCAACATTGAAAAACAACAACAACCTAAACATTGAAAAACACCAACAAATTCAACAACAACCTCAACATTGAAAAACAACAACAACCTCAACATTGAAAAACACCAACAAATTCAACAACAACCTCAACATTGAAAAACACCAACAAATTCAACAGCAACCTCAGCATTGAAAAACAACAACAACCTCAACATTGAAAAACACCAACAAATTCAACAACAACCTCAACATTGAAAAACAACAACAACCTCAACATTGAAAAACACCAACAAATTCAACAACAACTTCAACATTGAAAAACACCAACAAATTCAACAACAACCTCGAAATTGAAAAACACCAACACATACAACAACAACCTCAACATTGAAAAACAACAAAAACCTCAACATTGAAAAACACCAACAAATTCAACAACAACCTCAACATTGAAAAACAACAACAACCTCAACATTGCAAAAAACCAGCAAATTCAACAACAACCTCAACATTGAAAAACACCAACAAATTCAAAAACAACCTCAACATTGAAAAACAACAACATTCTCAACATTGAAAAACACCAACAAATTCAACAACAACCTCAACATTTAAAAACAACAACAACCTCAACATTGAAAAACACCAACAAATTCAACAACAACCTCGACATTGAAAAACACCAACAAATTCAACAACAACCTCAACATTGAAAAACACCAACAAACTCAACAACAACCTCAACATTGAAAAATAACAACAACCTCAACATTGAAAAACACCAACAAATTCAACAACAACCTCAACATTGAAAAACACCAACAAATTCAACAACAAACTCAAGATTGAAAAACACCCACAAATTCAACAACCTCAACATTGAAAAACAACAACAAGCTCATCATTGAAAAACAACAACAAATTCAACAACAACCTCAACATTGAAAAACAACAACAACCTCAACATTTAAAAACACCAACAAATTCAACAACAACCTCAACATTGAAAAACAACAACAAACTCAACATTGAAAAACACCAACAAATTCAACAATAACCTCAACATTGAAAAACACCAACAAATTCAACAACAACCTCAACATTGAAAAACAACAACAACCTCAACATTGAAAAACACCAACAAATTCAACAACAACCTCAACATTGAAAAACAACAACAACCTCAACATTGAAAAACACCAACAAATTCAACAACAACCTCAACATTGAAAAACACCAATAAATTCAACAACAACCTCAACATTGAAAAACACCAACAAATTCAACAACAAACTCAACATTGAAAAAGACCAACAAATTCAACAACAACCTCAACATTGAAAAACAACAACAACCTCAACATTGAAAAACACCAACAAATTCAACAACAACCTCATCATTGAAAAGCACCAACAAATTCAACAACAACCTCAACATTGAAAAACAACAACAACCTCAACATTGAAAAACACCAACAAATTCAACAACAACCTCAACATTGAAAAACACCAACAAATTCAACAACAACCTCAACATCGAAAAACAACAACAACCTGAACATTGAAAAACACCAACAAATTCAACAACAACCTCATCATTGAAAAGGACCAACAAATTCAACATCAACCTCAACATTGAAAAACAACAACAACCTCAACATTGAAAAACACCAACAAATTCAACAACAACCTCAACATTGAAAAACAACAACAACCTCAACATTGAAAAACACCAACAAATTCAACAACAACCTCAACATTGAAAAACAACAACAAACTCAACATTGAAAAACACCAACAAATTCAACAGCAACCTGAACATTGAAAAACAACAACAACCTCAACATTGAAAAACACCAACAAATTCAACAGCAACCTCAACATTGAAAAACACCAACAAATTCAACAACAACCTCAAAATTGAAAAACAACAACAAATTCAACAACAACCTCAACATTGAAAAACACCAACAAATTCAACAACAACCTCGAAATTAAAAAACACCAACAAATTCAACAACAAACTCAACATTGAAAAACACCAACAAATTCAACAACAACCTCAACATTGAAAAACAACAACAACCTCAACATTGAAAAACACCAACAAATTCAACAACAACCTCAACATTGAAAAACACCAACAAATTCAACAACAACCTCAGCATTGAAAAACAACAACAACCTCAACATTGAAAAACACCAACAAATTCAACAACAACCTCAACATTGAAAAACAACAACAACCTCAACATTGAAAAACACCAACAAATTCAACAACAACTTCAACATTGAAAAACACCAACAAATTCAACAACAACCTCGAAATTGAAAAACACCAACAAATACAACAACAACCTCAACATTGAAAAACAACAAAAACCTCAACATTGAAAAACACCAACAATTTCAAAAACAACCTCAACATTGAAAAACAACAACAACCTCAACATTGCAAAACACCAGCAAATTCAACAACAACTTCAACATTTAAAAACAACAACAAATTGAACAACAACCTCAACATTGAAAAACAACAACAATCTCAAGATTGAAAAACACCAACAAATTCAACAACAACCTCAACATTGAAAAACAACAACAACCTCAACATTGAAAAACACCAACAAATTCAACAACAACCTCGACATTGAAAAACACCCTCAAATTCAAAATCAACCTCAACATTGAACAACACCAACAACCTCAAAATTGAAAAAACACCAAAAAATTCAACAACAACCTCAACATTTAAAAACAACAACAACCTCAACATTGAAAAACACCAACAAATTCAACAACAACCTCAAAATTGAAAAACAACAACAAATTCAACAACAACCTCAACATTGAAAAACACCAACAAACTCAACAACAACCTCAACATTGAAAAATAACAACAACCTCAACATTGAAAAACACCAACAAATTCAACAACAACCTCAACATTGAAAACCACCAACAAATTCAACAACAAACTCAAGATTGAAAAACACCCACAAATTCAACAACCTCAACATTGAAAAACAACAACAACCTCATCATTGAAAAACAACAACAAATTCAACAACAACCTCAACATTGAAAAACACCAACAAATTCAACAACATCCTCAACATTGAAAAACAACAACAACCTCAACATTGAAAAATACCAACAAATTCAACGACAACCTCAACATTGAAAAACACCAACAAATTCTACAACAACCTCAACATTGAAAAACAACAACAACCTCAACATTGAAAAACACCAACAAATTCAACGACAACCTCGAAATTGAAAAACACCAACAAATACAACAACAACCTCAACATTGAAAAACAACAACAATCTCAACATTGAAAAACACCAACAAATTCAACAACAACCTCAACATTGAAAAACAACAGCAACCTCAACATTGCAAAACACCAACAAATTCAACAACAACCTCGACATTGAAAAACACCCTCAAATTCAAAATCAACCTCAACATTGAAAAACACCAACAACCTCAAAATTGAAAAAACACCAACAAAGTCAACAACAACCTCAACATTTAAAAACAACAACAACCTCAACATTGAAAAACACCAACAAATTCAACAACAACCTCAACATTGAAAAACACCAACAAATTCAACAACAACCTCAACATTGAAAAACAGCAACAACCTAAACATTGAAAAACACCAACAAATTCAACAACAACCTCAACATTGAAAAACACCAACAAATTCAACAACAACATCAACATTGAAAAACACCAACAAATTCAAAAACAACCTCAGCATTGAAAAACAACAACAACCTCAACATTGAAAAACACCAACAAATTCAACAACAACCTCAACATTGAAAAACAACAACAACCTCAACATTGAAAAACACCAACAAATTCAACAACAACTTCAACATTGAAAAACACCAACAAATTCAACAACAACCTCGAAATTGAAAAACACCAACAAATACAACAACAACCTCAACATTGAAAAACAACAAAGACCTCAACATTGAAAAACACCAACAAATTCAACAACAACCTCAACATTGAAAAACAACAACAACCTCAACATTGCAAAACACCAGCAAATTCAACAACAACCTCAACATTTAAAAACACCAACAAATTCAACAACAACCTCAACATTGAAAAACAACAACAATCTCAACATTGAAAAACACCAACAAATTCAACAACAACATCAACATTGAAAAACAACAACAACCTCAACATTGAAAAACACCAACAAATTCAACAACAACCTCGACATTGAAAAACACCCTCAAATTCAAAATCAACCTCAACATTGAAAAACACCAACAACCTCAAAATTGAAAAAACACCAACAAATTCAACAACAACCTCAACATTTAAAAACAACAACAACCTCAACATTGAAAAACACCAACAAATTCAACAACAGCCTCAACATTGAAAAACACCAACAAATTCAACAACAACCTCAACATTGAAAAACAACAACAACCTAAACATTGAAAAACACCAACAAATTCAACAACAACCTCAACATTGAAAAACAACAACAACCTCAACATTGAAAAACACCAACAAATTCAACAACAACCTCAACATTGAAAAACACCAACAAATTCAACAGCAACCTCAGCATTGAAAAACAACAACAACCTCAACATTGAAAAACACCAACAAATTCAACAACAACCTCAACATTGAAAAACAACAACAACCTCAACATTGAAAAACACCAACAAATTCAACAACAACTTCAACATTGAAAAACACCAACAAATTCAACAACAACCTCGAAATTGAAAAACACCAACAAATACAACAACAACCTCAACATTGAAAAACAACAACAACCTCAACATTGAAAAACAACAAAAACCTCAACATTGAAAAACACCAACAAATTCAACAACAACCTCAACATTGAAAAACAACAACAACCTCAACATTGCAAAACACCAGCAAATTCAACAACAACCTCAACATTTAAAAACACCAACAAATTCAACAACAACCTCAACATTGAAAAACAACAACAATCTCAACATTGAAAAACACCAACAAATTCAACAACAACGTCAACATTGAAAAGCAACAACAACCTCAACATTGAAAAACACCAACAATATCAGCAACAACCTCGACATTGAAAAACACCCTCAAAGTCAAAATCAACCTCAACATTGAACAACACCAACAACCTCAAAATTGAAAAAACACCAACAAATTCAACAGCAACCTCAACATTGAAAAACAACAACAACCTCAACATTGACAAACACCAACAAATTCAACAACAACCTCGACATTGAAAAACACCAGCAAATTCAACAACAACCTCAACATTGAAAAACACCAACAAACTCAACAACAACCTCAACATTGAAAAATAACAACAACCTCAACATTGAAAAACACCAACAAATTCAACAACAACCTCAACATTGAAAAACACCAACAAATTCAACAACAACCTCAACATTGAAAAACAACAACAACCTCAACATTGAAAAACACCAATAAATTCAACAACAACCTCAACATTGAAAAACAACAACAACCTCAACATTGAAAAACACCAACAAATTCAACGACAACCTCGAAATTGAAAAACACCAACAAATACAACAACAACCTCAACATTGAAAAACAACAACAATCTCAACATTGAAAAACACCAACAAATTCAACAACAACCTCAACATTGAAAAACAACAACAACCTCAACATTGCAAAACACCAACAAATTCAACAACAACCTCGACATTGAAAAACACCCTCAAATTCAAAATCAACCTCAACATTGAAAAACACCAACAACCTCAAAAATGAAAAAACACCAACAAATTCAACAACAACCTCAACATTTAAAAACAACAACAACCTCAACATTGAAAAACACCAACAAATTCAACAACAACCTCAACATTGAAAAACACCAACAAATTCAACAACAACCTCAACATTGAAAAACAACAACAACCTAAACATTGAAAAACACCAACAAATTCAACAACAACCTCAACATTGAAAAACAACAACATCCTCAACATTGAAAAACACCAACAAATTCAACAACAACCTCAACATTGAAAAACACCAACAAATTCAACAACAACCTCAGCATTGAAAAACAACAACAACCTCAACATTGAAAAACACCAACAAATTCAACAACAACCTCAACATTGAAAAACAACAACAACCTCAACATTGAAAAACACCAACAAATTCAACAACAACTTCAACATTGAAAAACACCAACAAATTCAACAACAACCTCGAAATTGAAAAACACCAACAAATACAACAACAACCTCAACATTGAAAAACAACAAAAACCTCAACATTGAAAAACACCAACAAATTCAACAACAACCTCAACATTGAAAAACAACAACAACCTCAACATTGCAAAACACCAGCAAATTCAACAACAACCTCAACATTTAAAAACACCAACAAATTCAACAACAACCTCAACATTGAAAAACAACAACAATCTCAACATTGAAAAACACCAACAAATTCAACAACAACATCAACATTGAAAAACAACAACAACCTCAAAATTGAAAAACACCAACAAATTCAACAACAACCTCGACATTGAAAAACACCCTCAAATTCAAAATCAACCTCAACATTGAAAAACACCAACAACCTCAAAATTGAAAAAACACCAACAAATTCAACAACAACCTCAACATTTAAAAACAACAACAACCTCAACATTGAAAAACACCAACAAATTCAACAACAACCTCAACATTGAAAAACACCAACAAATTCAACAACAACCTCAACATTGAAAAACAACAACAACCTAAACATTGAAAAACACAACAAATTCAACAACAACCTCAACATTGAAAAACAACAACAACCTCAACATTGAAAAACAACAACAAATTCAACAACAACCTCAACATTGAAAAACACCAACAAATTCAACAGCAACCTCAGCATTGAAAAACAACAACAACCTCAACATTGAAAAACACCAACAAATTCAACAACAACCTCAACATTGAAAAACAACAACAACCTCAACATTGAAAAACACCAACAAATTCAACAACAAATTCAACATTGAAAAACACCAACAAATTCAACAACAACCTCGACATTGAAAAACACCCTCAAATTCAAAATCAACCTCAACATTGAACAACACCAACAACCTCAAAATTGAAAAAACACCAACAAATTCAACAGCAACCTCAACATTTAAAAACAACAACAACCTCAACATTGACAAAGACCAGCAAATTCAACAACAACCTCGACATTGAAAAACACCAACAAATTCAACAATAACCTCAACATTGAAAAACACCAACAAACTCAACAACAACCTCAACATTGAAAAATAACAACAACCTCAACATTGAAAAACACCAACAAATTCAACAACAACCTCAACATTGAAAAACACCAACAAATTCAACAACAAACTCAAGATTGAAAAACACCCACAAATTCAACAACCTCAACATTGAAAAACAACAACAACCTCATCATTGAAAAACAACAACAAATTCAACAACAACCTCAACATTGAAAAACACCAACAAATTCAACAACAACATCAACATTGAAAAACAACAAGAACCTCAACATTGAAAAACACCAACAAATTCAACAACAACCACAACATTGAAAAACAACAACAACCTCAACATTGAAAAACACCAACAAATTCAACAACAACCTCAACATTGAAAAACAACAACAAACTCAACATTGAAAAACAACAACAAATTCAACAACAACCTCAACATTGAAAAACAACAACAACCTCAACATTGAAAAACACCAACAAATTCAACATCACCTCAACATTGAAAACCACCAACAAATTCAACAACAACCTCAACATTGAAAAACAGGAACAACCTCAACATTGAAAAACACCAACAAATTCAACAACAACCTCAACATTGAAAAACACCAATAAATTCAACAACAACCTCAACATTGAAAAACACCAACAAATTCAACAACAACCTCAACATTGAAAAACAACAACAACCTCAACATTGCAAAACACCAGCAAATTCAACAACAACCTCAACATTTAAAAACAACAACAAATTCAACAACAACCTCAACAATGAAAAACAACAACAATCTCAACATTGAAAAACACCAACAAATTCAACAACAACCTCAACATTGAAAAACAACAACAACCTCAACATTAAAAAACACCAGCAAATTCAACAACAACCTCGACATTGAAAAACACCCTCAAATTCAAAATCAACCTCAACATTGAAAAACACCAACAACCTCAAAATTGAAAAAACACCAACAAATTCAACAACAACCTCAACATTTAAAAACAACAACAACCTCAACATTGAAAAACACCAACAAATTCAACAACAACCTCAACATTGAAAAACACCAACAAATTCAACAACAACCTCTACATTGAAAAACAACAACAACCTAAACATTGAAAAACACCAACAAATTCAACAACAACCTCAACATCGAAAAACAACAACAACCTCAACATTGAAAAACACCAACAAATTCAACAACAACCTCAACATTGAAAAACACCAACAAATTCAACAGCAACCTCAGCATTGAAAAACAACAACAACCTGAACATTGAAAAACACCAACAAATTCAACAACAACCTCAACATTGAAAAACAACAACAACCTCAACATTGAAAAACACCAACAAATTCAACAACAACTTCAACATTGAAAAACACCAACAAATTCAACAACAACCGCGAAATTGAAAAACACCAACAAATACAACAACAACCTCAACATTGAAAAACAACCAAAACCCCTACATTGAAAAACACCAACAAATTCAACAACAACCTCAACATTGAAAAACAACAACCTCAACATTGCAAAACACCAGCAAATTCAACAACAACCTCAACATTTAAAAACACCAACAAATTCAACAACAACCTCAACATTGAAAAACAACAACAATCTCAACATTGAAAAACACCAACAAATTCAACAACAACCTCAACATTGAAAAACAACAACAACCTCAACATTGAAAAACACCAACAAATTCAACAACAACCTCGACATTGAAAAACACCCTCAAATTCAAAATCAACCTCAACATTGAACAACACCAACAACCTCAAAATTGAAAAAAGACCAACAAATTCAACAACAACCTCAACATTTAAAAACAACAACAACCTCAACATTGAAAAACACCAACAAATTCAACAACAACCTCAACATTGAAAAACACCAACAAATTCAACAGCAACCTCAGCATTGAAAAACAACAACAACCTCAACATTGAAAAACACCAACAAATTCAACAACAACCTCAACATTGAAAAACAACAACAACCTCAACATTGAAAAACACCAACAAATTCAACAACAACTTCAACATTGAAAAACACCAACAAATTCAACAACAACCTCGAAATTGAAAAACACCAACAAATACAACAACAACCTCAACATTGAAAAACAACAAAAACCTCAACATTGAAAAACACCAACAAATTCAACAACAACCTCAACATTGAAAAACAACAACAACCTCAACATTGCAAAACACCAGCAAATTCAACAACAACCTCAACATTTAAAAACACCAACAAATTCACAAAAACCTCAACATTGAAAAACAACAACAATCTCAACATTGAAAAACACCAACAAATTCAACAACAACCTAAACATTGAAAAACAACAACAACCTCAACATTGAAAAACACCAACAAATTCAACAACAACCTCGACATTGAAAAACACCCTCAAATTCAAAATCAACCTCAACATTGAACAACACCAACAACCTCAAAATTGAAAAAACACCAACAAATTCAACAGCAACCTCAACATTTAAAAACAACAACAACCTCAACATTGACAAAGACCAACAAATTCAACAACAACCTCGACATTGAAAAACACCAACAAATTCAACAACAACCTCAACATTGAATAACACCAACAAACTCAACAACAACCTCAACATTGAAAAATAACAACAACCTCAACATTGAAAAACACCAACAAATTCAACAACAACCTCAACATTGAAAAACACCAACAAATTCAACAACAAACTCAAGATTGAAAAACACCCACAAATTCAACAACCTCAACATTGAAAAACAACAACAACCTCATCATTGAAAAACAACAACAAATTCAACAACAACCTCAACATTGAAAAACACCAACAAATTCAACAACAACATCAACATTGAAAAACAACAAGAACCTCAACATTGAAAAACACCAACAAATTCAACAACAACCACAACATTGAAAAACAACAACAACCTCAACATTGAAAAACACCAACAAATTCAACAACAACCTCAACATTGAAAAACAACAACAAACTCAACATTGAAAAACAACAACAAATTCAACAACAACCTCAACATTGAAAAACAACAACAACCTCAACATTGAAAAACACCAACAAATTCAACATAACCTCAACATTGAAAACCACCAACAAATTCAACAACAACCTCAACATTGAAAAACAGGAACAACCTCAACATTGAAAAACACCAACAAATTCAACAACAACCTCAACATTGAAAAACACCAATAAATTCAACAACAACCTCAACATTGAAAAACACCAACAAATTCAACAACAAACTCAACATTGAAAAAGACCAACAAATTCAACAACAACCTCAACATTGAAAAACAACAACAACCTCAACATTGAAAAACACCAACAAATTCAACAACAACCTCATCATTGAAAAGCACCAACAAATTCAACAACAACCTCAACATTGAAAAACAACAACAACCTCAACATTGAAAAACACCAACAAATTCAACAACAACCTCAACATTGAAAAACAACAACAACCTCAACATTGAAAAACACCAACAAATTCAACAACAACCTCAACATTGAAAAACAGCAACAAACTCAACTTTGAAAAACACCAACAAATTCAACAACAACTTCAACATTGAAAAACAACAACAACCTCAACATTGAAAAACACCAACAAATTCAACAACAACCTCAACATTGAAAAACACCAACAAATTCAACAACAACCTCAACATCGAAAAACAACAACAACCTCTACATTGAAAAACACCAACAAATTCAACAACAACCTCATCAATGAAAAGCACCAACAAATTCAACAAAACCTCAACATTGGAAAACAACAACAACCTCAACATTGAAAAACACCAACAAATTCAACAACAACCTCAACATTGAAAAACAACAACAACCTCAACATTGAAAAACACCAACAAATTCAACAACAACCTCAACATTGAAAAACAACAACAAATTCAACAACAACCTCAACATTGAAAAACACCAACAAATTCAACAACAACCTCGAAATTGAAAAACACCAACAAATTCAACAACAAACTCAACATTGAAAAACACCAACAAATTCAACAACCTCAACATTGAAAAACAACAACAACCTCAACATTGAAAAACACCAACAAATTCAACAGCAACCTCAACATTGAAAAGCACCAACAAATTCAACAACAACCTCAACATTGAAAAACAACAACAACCTCAACATTGCAAAACACCAGCAAATTCAACAACAACCTCAACATTTAAAAACACCAACAAATTCAACAACAACCTCAACATTGAAAAACAACAACAATCTCAACATTGAAAAACACCAACAAATTCAACAACAACCTCAACATTGAAAAACAACAACAACCTCAACATTGAAAAACACCAACAAATTCAACAACAACCTCGACATTGAAAAACACCCTCAAATTCAAAATCAACCTCAACATTGAAAAACACCAACAACCTCAAAATTGAAAAAACACCAACAAATTCAACAACAACCTCAACATTTAAAAACAACAACAACCTCAACATTGAAAAACACCAACAAATTCAACAACAACCTCAACATTGAAAAACACCAAAAAATTCAACAACAACCTCAACATTGAAAAACAACAACAACCTAAACATTGAAAAACACCAACAAATTAAACAACAACCTCAACATTGAAAAACAACAACAACCTCAACATTGAAAAACACCAACAAATTCAACAACAACCTCAACATTGAAAAACACCAACAAATTCAACAACAACCTCAGCATTGAAAAACAACAACAACCTCAACATTGAAAAACACCAACAAATTCAACAACAACCTCAACATTGAAAAACAACAACAACCTCAACATTGAAAAACACCAACAAATTCAACAACAACTTCAACATTGGAAAACACCAACAAATTCAACAACAACCTCGAAATTGAAAAACACCAACAAATACAACAACAACCTCAACATTGAAAAACAACAAAAACCTCAACATTGAAAAACACCAACAAATTCAACAACAACCTCAACATTGAAAAACAACAACAACCTCAACATTGAAAAACACCAACAAATTCAACAACAACCTCAACATTTAAAAACAACAACAAATTCAACAACAACCTCAACAATGAAAAACAACAACAATCTCAACATTGAAAAACACCAACAAATTCAACAACAACCTCAACATTGAAAAACAACAACAACCTCAACATTGAAAAACACCAACAAATTCAACAACAACCTCGACATTTAAAAACACCCTCAAATTCAAAATCAACCTCAACATTGAAAAACACCAACAACCTCAAAATTGAAAAAACACCAACAAATTCAACAACAACCTCAACATTTAAAAACAACAACAACCTCAACATTGAAAAACACCAACAAATTCAACAACAACCTCAACATTGAAAAACACCAACAAATTCAACAACAACCTCAACATTGAAAAACAACAACAACCTAAACATTGAAAAACACCAACAAATTCAACAACAACCTCAACATTGAAAAACAACAACAACCTCAACATTGAAAAACACCAACAAATTCAACAACAACCTCAACATTGAAAAACACCAACAAATTCAACAGCAACCTCAGCATTGAAAAACAACAACAACCTCAACATTGAAAAACACCAACAAATTCAACAACAACCTCAACATTGAAAAACAACAACAACCTCAACATTGAAAAACACCAACAAATTCAACAACAACTTCAACATTGAAAAACACCAACAAATTCAACAACAACCTCGAAATTGAAAAACACCAACAAATACAACAACAACCTCAACATTGAAAAACAACCAAAACCTCTACATTGAAAAACACCAACAAATTCAACAACAACCTCAAGATTGAAAAACAACAACAACCTCAACATTGCAAAACACCAGCAAATTCAACAACAACCTCAACATTTAAAAACACCAACAAATTCAACAACAACCTCAACATTGAAAAACAACAACAATCTCAACATTGAAAAACACCAACAAATTCAACAACAACCTCAGCATTGAAAAACAACAACAACCTCAACATTGAAAAACACCAACAAATTCAACAACAACCTCGACATTGAAAAACAACCTCAAATTCAAAATCAACCTCAACATTGAACAACACCAACAACCTCAAAATTGAAAAAAGACCAACAAATTCAACAACAACCTCAACATTTAAAAACAACAACAACCTCAACATTGAAAAACACCAACAAATTCAACAACAACCTCGACATTGAAAAACACCAACAAATTCAACAACAACCTCAACATTGAAAAACACCAACAAACTCAACAACAACCTCAACATTGAAAAATAACAACAACCTCAACATTGAAAAACACCAACAAATTCAACAACAACCTCAACATTGAAAAACACCAACAAATTCAACAACAAACTCAAGTTTGAAAAACACCCACAAATTCAACAACCTCAACATTGAAAAACAACAACAACCTCATCATTGAAAAACACAAAAAATTCAACAACAACCTCAACATTGAAAAACACCAACAAATTCAACAACACCAACATTGAAAAACAACAACAACCTCAACATTGAAAAACACCAACAAATTCAACAACAACCTCAACATTGAAAAACAACAACAACCTCAACATTGAAAAACACCAACAAATTCAACAACAACCTCAACATTGAAAAACAACAACAAACTCAACATTGAAAAACACCAACAAATTCAACAATAACCTCAACATTGAAAAACACCAACAAATTCAACAACAACCTCAACATTGAAAAACAACAACAACCTCAACATTGAAAAACACCAACAAATTCAACAACAACCTCAACATTGAAAAACAACAACAACCTCAACATTGAAAAACACCAACAAATTCAACAATAACCTGAACATTGAAAAACACCAACAAATTCAACAACAACCTCAACATTGAAAAACAGCATCAACCTCAACATTGAAAAACACCAACAAATTCAACAACAACCTCAACATTGAAAAACACCAATAAATTCAACAACAACCTCAACATTGAAAAACACCAACAAATTCAACAACAAACTCAACATTGAAAAAGACCAACAAATTCAACAACAACCTTAACATTGAAAAACAACAACAACCTCAACATTGAAAAACACCAACAAATTCAACAACAACCTCATCATTGAAAAGCACCAACAAATTCAACAACAACCTCAACATTGAAAAACAACAACAACCTCAACATCGAAAAACACCAACAAATTCAACAACAACCTCAACATTGAAAAACAACAACAACCTCAACATTGAAAAACACCAACAAATTCAACAACAACCTCAAAATTGAAAAACAGCAACAAACTCAACTTTGAAAAACACCAACAAATTCAACAACAACTTCAACATTGAAAAACAACAACAACCTCAACATTGAAAAACACCAACAAATTCAACAACAACCTCAACATTGAAAAACACCAACAAATTCAACAACAACCTCAACATCGAAAAACAACAACAACCTCAACATTGAAAAACACCAACAAATTCAACAACAACCTCATCATTGAAAAGCACCAACAAATTCAACATCAACCTCAACATTGAAAAACAACAACAACCTCAACATTAAAAAACACCAACAAATTCAACAACAACCTCAACATTGAAAAACAACAACAACCTCAACATTGAAAAACACCAACAAATTCAACAACAACCTCAACATTGAAAAACAACAACAAACTCAACATTGAAAAACACCAACAAATTCAACAACAACCTCAACATTGAAAAACAACAACAAGCTCAACATTGAAAAACACCAACAAATTCAACAGCAACCTCAACATTGAAAAACACCAACAAATTCAACAACAACCTCAAAATTGAAAAACAACAACAAATTCAACAACAACCTCAACATTGAAAAACACCAACAAATTCAACAACAACCTCGAAATTGAAAAACACCAACAAATTCAACAACAAACTCAACATTGAAAAACACCAACAAATTCAACAACAACCTCAGCATTGAAAAACAACAACAACCTCAACATTGAAAAACACCAACAAATTCAACAACAACCTCAACATTGAAAAGCACCAACAAATTCAACAACAACCTCAACATTGGAAAACAACAACAACCTCAACATTGAAAAACACCAACAAATTCAACAACAACCTCAACATTGAAAAACAACAACAACCTCAACATTGAAAAACACCAACAAATTCAACAACAACCTCAACATTGAAAAACAACAACAAACTCAACATTGAAAAACACCAACAAATTCAACAACAACCTCAACATTGAAAAACAACAACAACCTCAACATTGAAAAACACCAACAAATTCAACAACAACCTCAACATTGAAAAACAACAACAAATTCAACAACAACCTCAACATTGAAAAACAACAACAACCTCAACATTGAAAAACACCAACAAATTCAACAACAACCTCAACATTGAAAAACACCAACAAATTCAACAACAAGCTCAGCATTGAAAAACAACAACAACCTCAACATTGAAAAACACCAACAAATTCAACAACAACCTCGACATTGAAAAACAACCTCAAATTCAAAATCAACCTCAACATTGAACAACACCAACAACCTCAAAATTGAAAAAAGACCAACAAATTCAACAACAACCTCAACATTTAAAAACAACAACAACCTCAACATTGAAAAACACCAACAAATTCAACAACAACCTCGACATTGAAAAACACCAACAAATTCAACAACAACCTCAACATTGAAAAACACCAACAAACTCAACAACAACCTCAACATTGAAAAATAACAACAACCTCAACATTGAAAAACACCAACAAATTCAACAACAACCTCAACATTGAAAAACACCAACAAATTCAACAACAAACTCAAGTTTGAAAAACACCCACAAATTCAACAACCTCAACATTGAAAAACAACAACAACCTCATCATTGAAAAACACAAAAAATTCAACAACAACCTCAACATTGAAAAACACCAACAAATTCAACAACACCAACATTGAAAAACAACAACAACCTCAACATTGAAAAACACCAACAAATTCAACAACAACCTCAACATTGAAAAACAACAACAACCTCAACATTGAAAAACACCAACAAATTCAACAACAACCTCAACATTGAAAAACAACAACAAACTCAACATTGAAAAACACCAACAAATTCAACAATAACCTCAACATTGAAAAACACCAACAAATTCAACAACAACCTCAACATTGAAAAACAACAACAACCTCAACATTGAAAAACACCAACAAATTCAACAACAACCTCAACATTGAAAAACAACAACAACCTCAACATTGAAAAACACCAACAAATTCAACAATAACCTGAACATTGAAAAACACCAACAAATTCAACAACAACCTCAACATTGAAAAACAGCATCAACCTCAACATTGAAAAACACCAACAAATTCAACAACAACCTCAACATTGAAAAACACCAATAAATTCAACAACAACCTCAACATTGAAAAACACCAACAAATTCAACAACAAACTCAACATTGAAAAAGACCAACAAATTCAACAACAACCTCAACATTGAAAAACAACAACAACCTCAACATTGAAAAACACCAACAAATTCAACAACAACCTCATCATTGAAAAGCACCAACAAATTCAACAACAACCTCAACATTGAAAAACAACAACAACCTCAACATTGAAAAACACCAACAAATTCAACAACAACCTCAACATTGAAAAACAACAACAACCTCAACATTGAAAAACACCAACAAATTCAACAACAACCTCAAAATTGAAAAACAGCAACAAACTCAACTTTGAAAAACACCAACAAATTCAACAACAACTTCAACATTGAAAAACAACAACAACCTCAACATTGAAAAACACCAACAAATTCAACAACAGCCTCAACATTGAAAAACACCAACAAATTCAACAACAACCTCAACATCGAAAAACAACAACAACCTCAACATTGAAAAACACCAACAAATTCAACAACAACCTCATCATTGAAAAGCACCAACAAATTCAACATCAACCTCAACATTGAAAAACAACAACAACCTCAACATTAAAAAACACCAACAAATTCAACAACAACCTCAACATTGAAAAACAACAACAACCTCAACATTGAAAAACACCAACAAATTCAACAACAACCTCAACATTGAAAAACAACAACAAACTCAACATTGAAAAACACCAACAAATTCAACAACAACCTCAACATTGAAAAACAACAACAACCTCAACATTGAAAAACACCAACAAATTCAACAGCAACCTCAACATTGAAAAACACCAACAAATTCAACAACAACCTCAAAATTGAAAAACAACAACAAATTCAACAACAACCTCAACATTGAAAAACACCAACAAATTCAACAACAACCTCGAAATTGAAAAACACCAACAAATTCAACAACAAACTCAACATTGAAAAACACCAACAAATTCAACAACAACCTCAGCATTGAAAAAGAACAACAGCCTCAACATTGAAAAACACCAACAAATTCAACAACAACCTCAACATTGAAAAGCACCAACAAATTCAACAACAACCTCAACATTGGAAAACAACAACAACCTCAACATTGAAAAACACCAACAAATTCAACAACAACCTCAACATTGAAAAACAACAACAACCTCAACATTGAAAAACACCAACAAATTCAACAACAACCTCAACATTGAAAAACACCAACAAACTCAACATTGAAAAACACCAACAAATTCAACAACAACCTCAACATTGAAAAACAACAACAACCTCAACATTGAAAAACACCAACAAATTCAACAACAACCTCAACATTGAAAAACAACAACAAATTCAACAACAACCTCAACATTGAAAAACAACAACAACCTAAACCTTGAAAAACACCAACAAATTCAACAACAACCTCAACATTGAAAAACAACAACATCCTCAACATTGAAAAACACCAACAAATTCAACAACAACCTCAACATTGAAAAACACCAACAAATTCAACAACAAGCTCAGCATTGAAAAACAACAACAACCTCAACATTGAAAAACAGCAACAAATTCAACAACAACCTCAACATTGAAAAACAACAACAACCTCAACATTGAAAAACACCAACAAATTCCACAACAAATTCAACATTGAAAAACACTAACAAATTCAACAACAACCTCGAAATTGAAAAACACCAACAAATACAACAACAACCTCAACATTGAAAAACAACAACAAACTCAACATTGAAAAACACCAACAAATTCAACAACAACCTCAACATTGAAAAACACCAACAAATTCAACAACAACCTCAACATTGAAAAACACCAACAAACTCAACAACAACCTCAACATTGAAAAATAACAACACCCTCAACATTGAAAAACACCAACAAATTCAACAACAACCTCAACATTGAAAAACACCAACAAATTCAACAACAAACTCAAGATTGAAAAACACCCACAAATTCAACAACCTCAACATTGAAAAACAACAACAACCTCATCATTGAAAAACAACAACAAATTCAACAACAACCTCAACATTGAAAAACAACAACAACCTCAACATGGAAAAACACCAACAAATTCAACAACAACCTCAAAATTGAAAAACATCAACAAATTCAACAACAACCTCAGCATTGAAAAACAACAACAACCTCCTCATTGAAAAGCACCAACAAATTCAACAACAACCTCAACATTGAAAAACAACAACAACCTCAACATTGAAAAACACCAACAAATTCAACAACAACCTCAACATTGAAAAACAACAACAACCTCAACATTGAAAAACACCAACAAATTCAACAACAACCTCAACATTGAAAAACAGCAACAAACTCAACTTTGAAAAACACCAACAAATTCAACAACAACTTCAACATTGAAAAACAACAACAACCTCAACATTGAAAAACACCAACAAATTCAACAACAACCTCAACATTGAAAAACACCAAAAAATTCAACAACAACCTCAACATCGAAAAACAACAACAACCTCAACATTGAAAAACACCAACAAATTCAACAACAAACTCAAGTTTGAAAAACACCCACAAATTCAACAACCTCAACATTGAAAAACAACAACAACCTCATCATTGAAAAACACAAAAAATTCAACAACAACCTCAACATTGAAAAACACCAACAAATTCAACAACACCAACATTGAAAAACAACAACAACCTCAACATTGAAAAACACCAACAAATTCAACAACAACCTCAACATTGAAAAACAACAACAACCTCAACATTGAAAAACACCAACAAATTCAACAACAACCTCAACATTGAAAAACAACAACAAACTCAACATTGAAAAACACCAACAAATTCAACAATAACCTCAACATTGAAAAACACCAACAAATTCAACAACAACCTCAACATTGAAAAACAACAACAACCTCAACATTGAAAAACACCAACAAATTCAACAACAACCTCAACATTGAAAAACAACAACAACCTCAACATTGAAAAACACCAACAAATTCAACAATAACCTCAACATTGAAAAACACCAACAAATTCAACAACAACCTCAACATTGAAAAACAGCATCAACCTCAACATTGAAAAACACCAACAAATTCAACAACAACCTCAACATTGAAAAACACCAATAAATTCAACAACAACCTCAACATTGAAAAACACCAACAAATTCAACAACAAACTCAACATTGAAAAAGACCAACAAATTCAACAACAACCTCAACATTGAAAAACAACAACAACCTCAACATTGAAAAACACCAACAAATTCAACAACAACCTCATCATTGAAAAGCACCAACAAATTCAACAACAACCTCAACATTGAAAAACAACAACAACCTCAACATTGAAAAACACCAACAAATTCAACAACAACCTCAACATTGAAAAACAACAACAACCTCAACATTGAAAAACACCAACAAATTCAACAACAACCTCAAAATTGAAAAACAGCAACAAACTCAACTTTGAAAAACACCAACAAATTCAACAACAACTTCAACATTGAAAAACAACAACAACCTCAACATTGAAAAACACCAACAAATTCAACAACAACCTCAACATTGAAAAACACCAACAAATTCAACAACAACCTCAACATCGAAAAACAACAACAACCTCAACATTGAAAAACACCAACAAATTCAACAACAACCTCATCATTGAAAAGCACCAACAAATTCAACATCAACCTCAACATTGAAAAACAACAACAACCTCAACATTAAAAAACACCAACAAATTCAACAACAACCTCAACATTGAAAAACAACAACAACCTCAACATTGAAAAACACCAACAAATTCAACAACAACCTCAACATTGAAAAACAACAACAAACTCAACATTGAAAAACACCAACAAATTCAACAACAACCTCAACATTGAAAAACAACAACAACCTCAACATTGAAAAACACCAACAAATTCAACAGCAACCTCAACATTGAAAAACACCAACAAATTCAACAACAACCTCAAAATTGAAAAACAACAACAAATTCAACAACAACCTCAACATTGAAAAACACCAACAAATTCAACAACAACCTCGAAATTGAAAAACACCAACAAATTCAACAACAAACTCAACATTGAAAAACACCAACAAATTCAACAACAACCTCAGCATTGAAAAACAACAACAACCTCAACATTGAAAAACACCAACAAATTCAACAACAACCTCAACATTGAAAAGCACCAGCAAATTCAACAACAACCTCAACATTGGAAAACAACAACAACCTCAACATTGAAAAACACCAACAAATTCAACAACAACCTCAACATTGAAAAACAACAACAACCTCAACATTGAAAAACACCAACAAATTCAACAACAACCTCAACATTGAAAAACAACAACAAACTCAACATTGAAAAACACCAACAAATTCAACAACAACCTCAACATTGAAAAACAACAACAACCTCAACATTGAAAAACACCAACAAATTCAACAACAACCTCAACATTGAAAAACAACAACAAATTCAACAACAACCTCAACATTGAAAAACAACAACAACCTAAACCTTGAAAAACACCAACAAATTCAACAACAACCTCAACATTGAAAAACAACAACATCCTCAACATTGAAAAACACCAACAAATTCAACAACAACCTCAACATTGAAAAACACCAACAAATTCAACAACAAGCTCAGCATTGAAAAACAACAACAACCTCAACATTGAAAAACAGCAACAAATTCAACAACAACCTCAACATTGAAAAACAACAACAACCTCAACATTGAAAAACACCAACAAATTCAACAACAACTTCAACATTGAAAAACACTAACAAATTCAACAACAACCTCGAAATTGAAAAACACCAACAAATACAACAACAACCTCAACATTGAAAAACAACAACAAACTCAACATTGAAAAACACCAACAAATTCAACAACAACCTCAACATTGAAAAACACCAACAAATTCAACAACAACCTCAACATTGAAAAACACCAACAAACTCAACAACAACCTCAACATTGAAAAATAACAACACCCTCAACATTGAAAAACACCAACAAATTCAACAACAACCTCAACATTGAAAAACACCAACAAATTCAACAACAAACTCAAGATTGAAAAACACCCACAAATTCAACAACCTCAACATTGAAAAACAACAACAACCTCATCATTGAAAAACAACAACAAATTCAACAACAACCTCAACATTGAAAAACAACAACAACCTCAACATGGAAAAACACCAACAAATTCAACAACAACCTCAACATTGAAAAACATCAACAAATTCAACAACAACCTCAGCATTGAAAAACAACAACAACCTCATCATTGAAAAGCACCAACAAATTCAACAACAACCTCAACATTGAAAAACAACAACAACCTCAACATTGAAAAACACCAACAAATTCACCAACAACCTCAACATTGAAAAACAACAACAACCTCAACATTGAAAAACACCAACAAATTCAACAACAACCTCAACATTGAAAAACAGCAACAAACTCAACTTTGAAAAACACCAACAAATTCAACAACAACTTCAACATTGAAAAACAACAACAACCTCAACATTGAAAAACACCAACAAATTCAACAACAACCTCAACATTGAAAAACACCAAAAAATTCAACAACAACCTCAACATCGAAAAACAACAACAACCTCAACATTGAAAAACACCAACAAATTCAACAACAACCTCATCATTGAAAAGCACCAACAAATTCAACATCAACCTCAACATTGAAAAACAACAACAACCTCAACATTGAAAAACACCAACAAATTCAACAACAACCTCATCATTGAAAAACAACAACAACCTCAACATTGAAAAACACCAACAAATTCAACAACAACCTCAACATTGAAAAACAACAACAAACTCAACATTGAAAAACACCAACAAATTCAACAACAACCTCAACATTGAAAAACAACAACCACCTCAACATTGAAAAACACCAACAAATTCAACAGCAACCTCAACATTGAAAAACACCAACAAATTCAACAACAACCTCAAAACTGAAAAACAACAACAAATTCAACAACAACCTCAACATTGAAAAACACCAACAAATTCAACAACAACCTCGAAATTGAAAAACACCAACAAATTCAACAACAACCTCAACATTGAAAAACAACAACAACCTCAACATTGAAAAACACCAACAAATTCAACAACAACCTCAACATTGAAAAACAACAACAAACTCAACATTGAAAAACACCAACAAATTCAACAACAACCTCAACATTGAAAAACAACAACAACCTCAACATTGAAAAACACCAACAAATTCAACAACAACCTCAACATTGAAAAACAACAACAAATTCAACAACAACCTCAACATTGAAAAACAACAACAACCTAAACGTTGAAAAACACCAACAAATTCAACAACAACCTCAACATTGAAAAACAACAACAACCTCAACATTGAAAAACACCAACAAATTCAACAACAACCTCAACATTGAAAAACACCAACAAATTCAACAACAACCTCAGCATTGAAAAACAACAACAACCTCAACATTGAAAAACACCAACAAATTCAACAACAACCTCAACATTGAAAAACAACAACAACCTCAACATTGAAAAACACCAACAAATTCAACAACAACCTCAACATTGAAAAACAACAACAAACTCAACATTGAAAAACACCAACAAATTCAACACCAACCTCAACATTGAAAAACAACAACAACCTCAACATTGAAAAACACCAACAAATTCAACAACAACCTCAACATTGAAAAACACCAACAAATTCAACAACAACCTCAAAATTGAAAAACAACAACAAATTCAACAACAACCTCAACATTGAAAAACACCAACAAATTCAACAACAACCTCGAAATTGAAAAACACCAACAAATTCAACAACAAACTCAACATTGAAAAACACCAACAAATTCAACAACAACCTCAGCATTGAAAAACAACAACAACCTCAACATTGAAAAACACCAACAAATTCAACAACAACCTCAACATTGAAAAGCACCAACAAATTCAACAACAACCTCAACATTGGAAAACAACAACAACCTCAACATTGAAAAACACCAACAAATTCAACAACAACCTCAACATTGAAAAACAAGAACAACCTCAACATTGAAAAACACCAACAAATTCAACAACAACCTCAACATTGAAAAACAACAACAAACTCAACATTGAAAAACACCAACAAATTCAACAACAACCTCAACATTGAAAAACAACAACAACCTCAACATTGAAAAACACCAACAAATTCAACAACAACCTCAACATTGAAAAACAACAACAAATTCAACAACAACCTCAACATTGAAAAACAACAACAACCTAAACCTTGAAAAACACCAACAAATTCAACAACAACCTCAACATTGAAAAACAACAACATCCTCAACATTGAAAAACACCAACAAATTCAACAACAACCTCAACATTGAAAAACACCAACAAATTCAACAACAAGCTCAGCATTGAAAAACAACAACAACCTCAACATTGAAAAACACCAACAAATTCAACAACAACCTCAACATTGAAAAACAACAACAACCTCAACATTGAAAAACACCAACAAATTCAACAACAACTTCAACATTGAAAAACACTAACAAATTCAACAACAACCTCGAAATTGAAAAACACCAACAAATACAACAACAACCTCAACATTGAAAAACAACAACAAACTCAACATTGAAAAACACCAACAAATTCAACAACAACCTCAACATTGAAAAACACCAACAAATTCAACAACAACCTCAACATTGAAAAACACCAACAAACTCAACAACAACCTCAACATTGAAAAATAACAACACCCTCAACATTGAAAAACACCAACAAATTCAACAACAACCTCAACATTGAAAAACACCAACAAATTCAACAACAAACTCAAGATTGAAAAACACCCACAAATTCAACAACCTCAACATTGAAAAACAACAACAACCTCATCATTGAAAAACAACAACAAATTCAACAACAACCTCAACATTGAAAAACAACAACAACCTCAACATGGAAAAACACCAACAAATTCAACAACAACCTCAACATTGAAAAACATCAACAAATTCAACAACAACCTCAGCATTGAAAAACAACAACAACCTCATCATTGAAAAGCACCAACAAATTCAACAACAACCTCAACATTGAAAAACAACAACAAACTCAACATTGAAAAACACCAACAAATTCAACAACAACCTCAACATTGAAAAACAACAACAACCTCAACATTGAAAAACACCAACAAATTCAACAACAACCTCAACATTGAAAAACAACAACAAATTCAACAACAACCTCAACATTGAAAAACAACAACAACCTAAACGTTGAAAAACACCAACAAATTCAACAACAACCTCAACATTGAAAAACAACAACAACCTCAACATTGAAAAACACCAACAAATTCAACAACAACCTCAACATTGAAAAACACCAACAAATTCAACAACAACCTCAGCATTGAAAAACAACAACAACCTCAACATTGAAAAACACCAACAAATTCAACAACAACCTCAACATTGAAAAACAACAACAACCTCAACATTGAAAAACACCAACAAATTCAACAACAACCTCAACATTGAAAAACAACAACAAACTCAACATTGAAAAACACCAACAAATTCAACAACAACCTCAACATTGAAAAACAACAACAACCTCAACATTGAAAAACACCAACAAATTCAACAACAACCTCAACATTGAAAAACACCAACAAATTCAACAACAACCTCAAAATTGAAAAACAACAACAAATTCAACAACAACCTCAACATTGAAAAACACCAACAAATTCAACAACAACCTCGAAATTGAAAAACACCAACAAATTCAACAACAAACTCAACATTGAAAAACACCAACAAATTCAACAACAACCTCAGCATTGAAAAACAACAACAACCTCAACATTGAAAAACACCAACAAATTCAACAACAACCTCAACATTGAAAAGCACCAACAAATTCAACAACAACCTCAACATTGGAAAACAACAACAACCTCAACATTGAAAAACACCAACAAATTCAACAACAACCTCAACATTGAAAAACAAGAACAACCTCAACATTGAAAAACACCAACAAATTCAACAACAACCTCAACATTGAAAAACAACAACAAACTCAACATTGAAAAACACCAACAAATTCAACAACAACCTCAACATTGAAAAACAACAACAACCTCAACATTGAAAAACACCAACAAATTCAACAACAACCTCAACATTGAAAAACAACAACAAATTCAACAACAACCTCAACATTGAAAAACAACAACAACCTAAACCTTGAAAAACACCAACAAATTCAACAACAACCTCAACATTGAAAAACAACAACATCCTCAACATTGAAAAACACCAACAAATTCAACAACAACCTCAACATTGAAAAACACCAACAAATTCAACAACAAGCTCAGCATTGAAAAACAACAACAACCTCAACATTGAAAAACACCAACAAATTCAACAACAACCTCAACATTGAAAAACAACAACAACCTCAACATTGAAAAACACCAACAAATTCAACAACAACTTCAACATTGAAAAACACTAACAAATTCAACAACAACCTCGAAATTGAAAAACACCAACAAATACAACAACAACCTCAACATTGAAAAACAACAACAAACTCAACATTGAAAAACACCAACAAATTCAACAACAACCACAACATTGAAAAACACCAACAAATTCAACAACAACCTCAACATTGAAAAACACCAACAAACTCAACAACAACCTCAACATTGAAAAATAACAACACCCTCAACATTGAAAAACACCAACAAATTCAACAACAACCTCAACATTGAAAAACACCAACAAATTCAACAACAAACTCAAGATTGAAAAACACCCACAAATTCAACAACCTCAACATTGAAAAACAACAACAACCTCATCATTGAAAAACAACAACAAATTCAACAACAACCTCAACATTGAAAAACAACAACAACCTCAACATGGAAAAACACCAACAAATTCAACAACAACCTCAACATTGAAAAACATCAACAAATTCAACAACAACCTCAGCATTGAAAAACAACAACAACCTCATCATTGAAAAGCACCAACAAATTCAACAACAACCTCAACATTGAAAAACAACAACAACCTCAACATTGAAAAACACCAACAAATTCAACAACAACCTCAACATTGAAAAACAACAACAACCTCAACATTGAAAAACACCAACAAATTCAACAACAACCTCAACATTGAAAAACAGCAACAAACTCAACTTTGAAAAACACCAACAAATTCAACAACAACTTCAACATTGAAAAACAACAACAACCTCAACATTGAAAAACACCAACAAATTCAACAACAACCTCAACATTGAAAAACACCAACAAATTCAACAACAACCTCAACATCGAAAAACAACAACAACCTCAACATTGAAAAACACCAACAAATTCAACAACAACCTCATCATTGAAAAGCACCAACAAATTCAACATCAACCTCAACATTGAAAAACAACAACAACCTCAACATTGAAAAACACCAACAAATTCAACAACAACCTCATCATTGAAAAACAACAACAACCTCAACATTGAAAAACACCAACAAATTCAACAACAACCTCAACATTGAAAAACAACAACAAACTCAACATTGAAAAACACCAACAAATTCAACAACAACCTCAACATTGAAAAACAACAACCACCTCAACATTGAAAAACACCAACAAATTCAACAGCAACCTCAACATTGAAAAACACCAACAAATTCAACAACAACCTCAAAATTGAAAAACAACAACAAATTCAACAACAACCTCAACATTGAAAAACACCAACAAATTCAACAACAACCTCGAACTTGAAAAACACCAACAAATTCAACAACAACCTCAACATTGAAAAACAACAACAACCTCAACATTGAAAAACACCAACAAATTCAACAACAACCTCAACATTGAAAAACAACAACAAACTCAACATTGAAAAACACCAACAAATTCAACAACAACCTCAACATTGAGAAACAACAACAACCTCAACATTGAAAAACACCAACAAATTCAACAACAACCTCAACATTGAAAAACAACAACAAATTCAACAACAACCTCAACATTGAAAAACAACAACAACCTAAACGTTGAAAAACACCAACAAATTCAACAACAACCTCAACATTGAAAAACAACAACAACCTCAACATTGAAAAACACCAACAAATTCAACAACAACCTCAACATTGAAAAACACCAACAAACTCAACAACAACCTCAACATTGAAAAATAACAACACCCTCAACATTGAAAAACACCAACAAATTCAACAACAACCTCAACATTGAAAAACACCAACAAATTCAACAACAAACTCAACATTGAAAAACACCCACAAATTCAACAACCTCAACATGGAAAAACAACAACAACCTCATCATTGAAAAACAACAACAAATTCAACAACAACCTCAACATTGAAAAACACCAACAAATTCAACAACAACCTCAACATTGAAAAACAACAACAACCTCAACATTGAAAAACACCAACAAATTCAACAACAACCTCAACATTGAAAAACAACAACAACCTCAACATTGAAAAGCACCAACAAATTCAACAACAACCTCAACATTGAAAAACACCAACAAATTCAACAACAACCTCAACATTGAAAAACAACAACAACCTCAACATTGAAAAACACCAACAAATTCAACAACAACCTCAACATTGAAAAGCACCAACAAATTCAACAACAACCTCAACATTGAAAAACAACAACAACCTCAACATTGAAAAACACCAACAAATTCAACAACAACCTCAAAATTGAAAAACAACAACAAATTCAACAACAACCTCAACATTGAAAAACACCAACAAATTCAACAACAACCTCGAAATTGAAAAACACCAACAAATTCAACAACAAACTCAACATTGAAAAACACCAACAAATTCAACAACAACCTCAGCATTGAACAACAACAACAACCTCAACATTGAAAAACACCAACAAATTCAACAACAACCTCAACATTGAAAAGCACCAATAAATTCAACAACAACCTCAACATTGGAAAACAACAACAACCTCAACATTGAAAAACACCAACAAATTCAACAACAACCTCAACATTGAAAAACAACAACAACCTCAACATTGAAAAACACCAACAAATTCAACAACAACCTCAACATTGACAAACAACAACAAACTCAACATTGAAAAACACCAACAAATTCAACAACAACCTCAACATTGAAAAACAACAACAAATTCAACAACAACCTCAACATTGAAAAACAACAACAACCTAAACCTTGTAAAACACCAACAAATTCAACAACAACCTCAACATTGAGAAACAACAACATCCTCAACATTGAAAAACACCAACAAATTCAACAACAACCTCAACATTGAAAAACACCAACAAATTCAACAACAACCTCAGCATTGAAAAACAACAACAACCTCAACATTGAAAAACACCAACAAATTCAACAACAACCTCAACATTGAAAAACACCAACAAATTCAACAACAACCTCAACATTGAAAAACACCAACAAATTCAACAACAACCTCGAAATTGAAAAACACCAACAAATTCAACAACAAACTTCAACATTGAAAAACACCAACAAATTCAACAACAACCTCAACATTGAAAAACAACAACAACCTCAACATTGAAAAACACCAACAAATTCAACAACAACCTCAACATTGAAAAGCACCAACAAATTCAACAACAACCTCAACATTGAAAAACAACAACAACCTCAACATGGAAAAACACCAACAAATTCAACAACAACCTCAACATTGAAAAACATCAACAAATTCAACAACAACCTCAGCATTGAAAAACAACAACAACCTCATCATTGAAAAGCACCAACAAATTCAACAACAACCTCAACATTGAAAAACAACAACAACCTCAACATTGAAAAACACCAACAAATTCACCAACAACCTCAACATTGAAAAACAACAACAACCTCAACATTGAAAAACACCAACAAATTCAACAACAACCTCAACATTGAAAAACAGCAACAAACTCAACTTTGAAAAACACCAACAAATTCAACAACAACTTCAACATTGAAAAACAACAACAACCTCAACATTGAAAAACACCAACAAATTCAACAACAACCTCAACATTGAAAAACACCAAAAAATTCAACAACAACCTCAACATCGAAAAACAACAACAACCTCAACATTGAAAAACACCAACAAATTCAACAACAACCTCATCATTGAAAAGCACCAACAAATTCAACATCAACCTCAACATTGAAAAACAACAACAACCTCAACATTGAAAAACACCAACAAATTCAACAACAACCTCATCATTGAAAAACAACAACAACCTCAACATTGAAAAACACCAACAAATTCAACAACAACCTCAACATTGAAAAACAACAACAAACTCAACATTGAAAAACACCAACAAATTCAACAACAACCTCAACATTGAAAAACAACAACCACCTCAACATTGAAAAACACCAACAAATTCAACAGCAACCTCAACATTGAAAAACACCAACAAATTCAACAACAACCTCAAAACTGAAAAACAACAACAAATTCAACAACAACCTCAACATTGAAAAACACCAACAAATTCAACAACAACCTCGAAATTGAAAAACACCAACAAATTCAACAACAACCTCAACATTGAAAAACAACAACAACCTCAACATTGAAAAACACCAACAAATTCAACAACAACCTCAACATTGAAAAACAACAACAAACTCAACATTGAAAAACACCAACAAATTCAACAACAACCTCAACATTGAAAAACAACAACAACCTCAACATTGAAAAACACCAACAAATTCAACAACAACCTCAACATTGAAAAACAACAACAAATTCAACAACAACCTCAACATTGAAAAACAACAACAACCTAAACGTTGAAAAACACCAACAAATTCAACAACAACCTCAACATTGAAAAACAACAACAACCTCAACATTGAAAAACACCAACAAATTCAACAACAACCTCAACATTGAAAAACACCAACAAATTCAACAACAACCTCAGCATTGAAAAACAACAACAACCTCAACATTGAAAAACACCAACAAATTCAACAACAACCTCAACATTGAAAAACAACAACAACCTCAACATTGAAAAACACCAACAAATTCAACAACAACCTCAACATTGAAAAACAACAACAAACTCAACATTGAAAAACACCAACAAATTCAACAACAACCTCAACATTGAAAAACAACAACAACCTCAACATTGAAAAACACCAACAAATTCAACAGCAACCTCAACATTGAAAAACACCAACAAATTCAACAACAACCTCAAAATTGAAAAACAACAACAAATTCAACAACAACCTCAACATTGAAAAACACCAACAAATTCAACAACAACCTCGAAATTGAAAAACACCAACAAATTCAACAACAAACTCAACATTGAAAAACACCAACAAATTCAACAACAACCTCAGCATTGAAAAACAACAACAACCTCAACATTGAAAAACACCAACAAATTCAACAACAACCTCAACATTGAAAAGCACCAACAAATTCAACAACAACCTCAACATTGGAAAACAACAACAACCTCAACATTGAAAAACACCATCAAATTCAACAACAACCTCAACATTGAAAAACAAGAACAACCTCAACATTGAAAAACACCAACAAATTCAACAACAACCTCAACATTGAAAAACAACAACAAACTCAACATTGAAAAACACCAACAAATTCAACAACAACCTCAACATTGAAAAACAACAACAACCTCAACATTGAAAAACACCAACAAATTCAACAACAACCTCAACATTGAAAAACAACAACAAATTCAACAACAACCTCAACATTGAAAAACAACAACAACCTAAACCTTGAAAAACACCAACAAATTCAACAACAACCTCAACATTGAAAAACAACAACATCCTCGACATTGAAAAACACCAACAAATTCAACAACAACCTCAACATTGAAAAACACCAACAAATTCAACAACAAGCTCAGCATTGAAAAACAACAACAACCTCAACATTGAAAAACACCAACAAATTCAACAACAACCTCAACATTGAAAAACAACAACAACCTCAACATTGAAAAACACCAACAAATTCAACAACAACTTCAACATTGAAAAACACTAACAAATTCAACAACAACCTCGAAATTGAAAAACACCAACAAATACAACAACAACCTCAACATTGAAAAACAACAACAAACTCAACATTGAAAAACACCAACAAATTCAACAACAACCTCAACATTGAAAAACACCAACAAATTCAACAACAACCTCAACATTGAAAAACACCAACAAACTCAACAACAACCTGAACATTGAAAAATAACAACACCCTCAACATTGAAAAACACCAACAAATTCAACAACAACCTCAACATTGAAAAACACCAACAAATTCAACAACAAACTCAAGATTGAAAAACACCCACAAATTCAACAACCTCAACATTGAAAAACAACAACAACCTCATCATTGAAAAACAACAACAAATTCAACAACAACCTCAACATTGAAAAACAACAACAACCTCAACATGGAAAAACACCAACAAATTCAACAACAACCTCAACATTGAAAAACATCAACAAATTCAACAACAACCTCAGCATTGAAAAACAACAACAACCTCATCATTGAAAAGCACCAACAAATTCAACAACAACCTCAACATTGAAAAACAACAACAACCTCAACATTGAAAAACACCAACAAATTCAACAACAACCTCAACATTGAAAAACAACAACAACCTCAACATTGAAAAACACCAACAAATTCAACAACAACCTCAACATTGAAAAACAGCAACAAACTCAACTTTGAAAAACACCAACAAATTCAACAACAACTTCAACATTGAAAAACAACAACAACCTCAACATTGAAAAACACCAACAAATTCAACAACAACCTCAACATTGAAAAACACCAACAAATTCAACAACAACCTCAACATCGAAAAACAACAACAACCTCAACATTGAAAAACACCAACAAATTCAACAACAACCTCATCATTGAAAAGCACCAACAAATTCAACATCAACCTCAACATTGAAAAACAACAACAACCTCAACATTGAAAAACACCAACAAATTCAACAACAACCTCATCATTGAAAAACAACAACAACCTCAACATTGAAAAACACCAACAAATTCAACAACAACCTCAACATTGAAAAACAACAACAAACTCAACATTGAAAAACACCAACAAATTCAACAACAACCTCAACATTGAAAAACAACAACCACCTCAACATTGAAAAACACCAACAAATTCAACAGCAACCTCAACATTGAAAAACACCAACAAATTCAACAACAACCTCAAAATTGAAAAACAACAACAAATTCAACAACAACCTCAACATTGAAAAACACCAACAAATTCAACAACAACCTCGAACTTGAAAAACACCAACAAATTCAACAACAACCTCAACATTGAAAAACAACAACAACCTCAACATTGAAAAACACCAACAAATTCAACAACAACCTCAACATTGAAAAACAACAACAAACTCAACATTGAAAAACACCAACAAATTCAACAACAACCTCAACATTGAAAAACAACAACAACCTCAACATTGAAAAACACCAACAAATTCAACAACAACCTCAACATTGAAAAACAACAACAAATTCAACAACAACCTCAACATTGAAAAACAACAACAACCTAAACGTTGAAAAACACCAACAAATTCAACAACAACCTCAACATTGAAAAACAACAACAACCTCAACATTGAAAAACACCAACAAATTCAACAACAACCTCAACATTGAAAAACACCAACAAACTCAACAACAACCTCAACATTGAAAAATAACAACACCCTCAACATTGAAAAACACCAACAAATTCAACAACAACCTCAACATTGAAAAACACCAACAAATTCAACAACAAACTCAACATTGAAAAACACCCACAAATTCAACAACCTCAACATGGAAAAACAACAACAACCTCATCATTGAAAAACAACAACAAATTCAACAACAACCTCAACATTGAAAAACACCAACAAATTCAACAACAACCTCAACATTGAAAAACAACAACAACCTCAACATTGAAAAACACCAACAAATTCAACAACAACCTCAACATTGAAAAACAACAACAACCTCAACATTGAAAAGCACCAACAAATTCAACAACAACCTCAACATTGAAAAACACCAACAAATTCAACAACAACCTCAACATTGAAAAACAACAACAACCTCAACATTGAAAAACACCAACAAATTCAACAACAACCTCAACATTGAAAAGCACCAACAAATTCAACAACAACCTCAACATTGAAAAACAACAACAACCTCAACATTGAAAAACACCAACAAATTCAACAACAACCTCAAAATTGAAAAACAACAACAAATTCAACAACAACCTCAACATTGAAAAACACCAACAAATTCAACAACAACCTCGAAATTGAAAAACACCAACAAATTCAACAACAAACTCAACATTGAAAAACACCAACAAATTCAACAACAACCTCAGCATTGAACAACAACAACAACCTCAACATTGAAAAACACCAACAAATTCAACAACAACCTCAACATTGAAAAGCACCAATAAATTCAACAACAACCTCAACATTGGAAAACAACAACAACCTCAACATTGAAAAACACCAACAAATTCAACAACAACCTCAACATTGAAAAACAACAACAACCTCAACATTGAAAAACACCAACAAATTCAACAACAACCTCAACATTGAAAAACAACAACAAACTCAACATTGAAAAACACCAACAAATTCAACAACAACCTCAACATTGACAAACAACAACAACCTCAACATTGAAAAACACCAACAAATTCAACAACAACCTCAACATTGAAAAACAACAACAAATTCAACAACAACCTCAACATTGAAAAACAACAACAACCTAAACCTTGTAAAACACCAACAAATTCAACAACAACCTCAACATTGAGAAACAACAACATCCTCAACATTGAAAAACACCAACAAATTCAACAACAACCTCAACATTGAAAAACACCAACAAATTCAACAACAACCTCAGCATTGAAAAACAACAACAACCTCAACATTGAAAAACACCAACAAATTCAACAACAACCTCAACATTGAAAAACAACAACAACCTCAACATTGAAAAACACCAACAATTTCAACAACAACTTCAACATTGAAAAACACCAACAAATTCAACAACAACCTCGAAATTGAAAAACACCAACAAATACAACAACAACCTCAACATTGAAAAACAACAACAAACTCAACATTGAAAAACACCAACAAATTCAACAACAACCTCAAAATTGAAAAACACCAACAAATTCAACAACAACCTCAACATTGAAAAACACCAACAAACTCAACAACAACCTCAACATTGAAAAATAACAACACCCTCAACATTGAAAAACACCAACAAATTCAACAACAACCTCAACATTGAAAAACACCAACAAATTCAACAACAAACTCAAGATTGAAAAACACCCACAAATTCAACAACCTCAACATTGAAAAACAACAACAACCTCATCATTGAAAAACAACAACAAATTCAACAACAACCTCAACATTGAAAAACAACAACAACCTCAACATGGAAAAACACCAACAAATTCAACAACAACCTCAACATTGAAAAACACCAACAAATTCAACAACAACCTCAGCATTGAAAAACAACAACAACCTCATCATTGAAAAGCACCAACAAATTCAACAACAACCTCAACATTGAAAAACAACAACAACCTCAACATTGAAAAACACCAACAAATTCAACAACAACCTCAACATTGAAAAACAACAACAACCTCAACATTGAAAAACACCAACAAATACAACAACAACCTCAACATTGAAAAACAACAACAACCTCATCATTGAAAAACAACAACAAATTCAACAACAACCTCAACATTGAAAAACACCAACAAATTCAACAACAACCTCAACATTGAAAAACAACAACAACCTCAACATTGAAAAACACCAACAAATTCAACAACAACCTCAACATTGAAAAACAACAACAAATTCAACAACAACCTCAACATTGAAAAACAACAACAACCTCAACATTGAAAAACACCAACAAATTCAACAACAACCTCAACATTGAAAAGCACCAACAAATTCAACAACAACCTCAACATTGAAAAACAACAACAACCTCAACATTGAAAAACACCAACAAATTCAACAACAACCTCAAAATTGAAAAACAACAACAAATTCAACAACAACCTCAACATTGAAAAACACCAACAAATTCAACAACAACCTCGAAATTGAAAAACACCAACAAATTCAACAACAAACTCAACATTGAAAAACACCAACAAATTCAACAACAACCTCAGCATTGAAAAACAACAACAACCTCAACATTGAAAAACACCAACAAATTCAACAACAACCTCAACATTGAAAAGCACCAATAAATTCAACAACAACCTCAACATTGGAAAACAACAACAACCTCAACATTGAAAAACACCAACAAATTCAACAACAACCTCAACATTGAAAAACAACAACAACCTCAACATTGAAAAACACCAACAAATTCAACAACAACCTCAACATTGAAAAACAACAACAAACTCAACATTGAAAAACACCAACAAATTCAACAACAACCTCAACATTGACAAACAACAACAACCTCAACATTGAAAAACACCAACAAATTCAACAACAACCTCAACATTGAAAAACAACAACAAATTCAACAACAACCTCAACATTGAAAAACAACAACAACCTAAACCTTGTAAAACACCAACAAATTCAACAACAACCTCAACATTGAGAAACAACAACATCCTGAACATTGAAAAACACCAACAAATTCAACAACAACCTCAACATTGAAAAACACCAACAAATTCAACAACAACCTCAGCATTGAAAAACAACAACAACCTCAACATTGAAAAACACCAACAAATTCAACAACAACCTCAACATTGAAAAACAACAACAACCTCAACATTGAAAAACACCAACAATTTCAACAACAACTTCAACATTGAAAAACACCAACAAATTCAACAACAACCTCGAAATTGAAAAACACCAACAAATACAACAACAACCTCAACATTGAAAAACAACAACAAACTCAACATTGAAAAACACCAACAAATTCAACAACAACCTCAAAATTGAAAAACACCAACAAATTCAACAACAACCTCAACATTGAAAAACACCAACAAACTCAACAACAACCTCAACATTGAAAAATAACAACACCCTCAACATTGAAAAACACCAACAAATTCAACAACAACCTCAACATTGAAAAACACCAACAAATTCAACAACAAACTCAAGATTGAAAAACACCCACAAATTCAACAACCTCAACATTGAAAAACAACAACAACCTCATCATTGAAAAACAACAACAAATTCAACAACAACCTCAACATTGAAAAACAACAACAACCTCAACATGGAAAAACACCAACAAATTCAACAACAACCTCAACATTGAAAAACACCAACAAATTCAACAACAACCTCAGCATTGAAAAACAACAACAACCTCATCATTGAAAAGCACCAACAAATTCAACAACAACCTCAACATTGAAAAACAACAACAACCTCAACATTGAAAAACACCAACAAATTCAACAACAACCTCAACATTGAAAAACAACAACAACCTCAACATTGAAAAACACCAACAAATTCAACAACAACCTCAACATTGAAAAATAGCAACAAACTCAACTTTGAAAAACACCAACAAATTCAACAACAACCTCAACATGGAAAAACACCAACAAATTCAACAACAACCTCAACATTGAAAAACACCAACAAATTCAACAACAACCTCAGCATTGAAAAACAACAACAACCTCATCATTGAAAAGCACCAACAAATTCAACAACAACCTCAACATTGAAAAACAACAACAACCTCAACATTGAAAAACACGAACAAATTCAACAACAACCTCAACATTGAAAAACAACAACAACCTCAACATTGAAAAACACCAACAAATTCAACAACAACCTCAACATTGAAAAACAGCAACAAACTCAACTTTGAAAAACACCAACAAATTCAACAACAACTTCCACATTGAAAAACAACAACAACCTCAACATTGAAAAACACCAACAAATTCAACAACAACCTCAACATTGAAAAACACCAACAAATTCAACAACAACCTCAACATCGAAAAACAACAACAACCTCAACATTGAAAAACACCAACAAATTCAACAACAACCTCATCATTGAAAAGCACCAACAAATTCAACATCAACCTCAACATTGAAAAACAACAACAACCTCAACATTGAAAAACACCAACAAATTCAACAACAACCTCAACATTGAAAAACAACAACAACCTCAACATTGAAAAACACCAACAAATTCAACAACAACCTCAACATTGAAAAACAACAACAAACTCAACATTGAAAAACACCAACAAATTCAACAACAACCTCAACATTGAAAAACAACAACAACCTCAACATTGAAAAACACCAACAAATTCAACAGCAACCTCAACATTGAAAAACACCAACAAATTCAACAACAACCTCAAAATTGAAAAACAACAACAAATTCAACAACAACCTCAACATTGAAAAACACCAACAAATTCAACAACAACCTCGAAATTGAAAAACACCAACAAATTCAACAACAACCTCAACATTGAAAAACAACAACAACCTCAACATTGAAAAACACCAACAAATTCAACAACAACCTCAACATTGAAAAACAACAACAAACTCAACATTGAAAAACACCAACAAATTCAACAACAACCTCAACATTGAAAAACAACAACAACCTCAACATTGAAAAACACCAACAAATTCAACAACAACCTCAACATTGAAAAACAACAACAAATTCAACAACAACCTCAACATTGAAAAACAACAACAACCTAAACGTTGAAAAACACCAACAAATTCAACAACAACCTCAACATTGAAAAACAACAACAACCTCAACCTTGAAAAACACCAACAAATTCAACAACAACCTCAACATTGAAAAACACCAACAAATTCAACAACAACCTCAGCATTGAAAAACAACAACAACCTCAACATTGAAAAACACCAACAAATTCAACAACAACCTCAACATTGAAAAACAACAACAACCTCAACATTGAAAAACACCAACAATTTCAACAACAACTTCAACATTGAAAAACACCAACAAATTCAACAACAACCTCGAAATTGAAAAACACCAACAAATACAACAACAACCTCAACATTGAAAAACAACAACAAACTCAACATTGAAAAACACCAACAAATTCAACAACAACCTCAAAATTGAAAAACACCAACAAATTCAACAACAACCTCAACATTGAAAAACACCAACAAACTCAACAACAACCTCAACATTGAAAAATAACAACACCCTCAACATTGAAAAACACCAACAAATTCAACAACAACCTCAACATTGAAAAACACCAACAAATTCAACAACAAACTCAAGATTGAAAAACACCCACAAATTCAACAACCTCAACATTGAAAAACAACAACAACCTCATCATTGAAAAACAACAACAAATTCAACAACAACCTCAACATTGAAAAACAACAACAACCTCAACATGGAAAAACACCAACAAATTCAACAACAACCTCAACATTGAAAAACACCAACAAATTCAACAACAACCTCAGCATTGAAAAACAACAACAACCTCATCATTGAAAAGCACCAACAAATTCAACAACAACCTCAACATTGAAAAACAACAACAACCTCAACATTGAAAAACACCAACAAATTCAACAACAACCTCAACATTGAAAAACAACAACAACCTCAACATTGAAAAACACCAACAAATTCAACAACAACCTCAACATTGAAAAATAGCAACAAACTCAACTTTGAAAAACACCAACAAATTCAACAACAACCTCAACATGGAAAAACACCAACAAATTCAACAACAACCTCAACATTGAAAAACACCAACAAATTCAACAACAACCTCAGCATTGAAAAACAACAACAACCTCATCATTGAAAAGCACCAACAAATTCAACAACAACCTCAACATTGAAAAACAACAACAACCTCAACATTGAAAAACACGAACAAATTCAACAACAACCTCAACATTGAAAAACAACAACAACCTCAACATTGAAAAACACCAACAAATTCAACAACAACCTCAACATTGAAAAACAGCAACAAACTCAACTTTGAAAAACACCAACAAATTCAACAACAACTTCCACATTGAAAAACAACAACAACCTCAACATTGAAAAACACCAACAAATTCAACAACAACCTCAACATTGAAAAACACCAACAAATTCAACAACAACCTCAACATCGAAAAACAACAACAACCTCAACATTGAAAAACACCAACAAATTCAACAACAACCTCATCATTGAAAAGCACCAACAAATTCAACATCAACCTCAACATTGAAAAACAACAACAACCTCAACATTGAAAAACACCAACAAATTCAACAACAACCTCAACATTGAAAAACAACAACAACCTCAACATTGAAAAACACCAACAAATTCAACAACAACCTCAACATTGAAAAACAACAACAAACTCAACATTGAAAAACACCAACAAATTCAACAACAACCTCAACATTGAAAAACAACAACAACCTCAACATTGAAAAACACCAACAAATTCAACAGCAACCTCAACATTGAAAAACACCAACAAATTCAACAACAACCTCAAAATTGAAAAACAACAACAAATTCAACAACAACCTCAACATTGAAAAACACCAACAAATTCAACAACAACCTCGAAATTGAAAAACACCAACAAATTCAACAACAACCTCAACATTGAAAAACAACAACAACCTCAACATTGAAAAACACCAACAAATTCAACAACAACCTCAACATTGAAAAACAACAACAAACTCAACATTGAAAAACACCAACAAATTCAACAACAACCTCAACATTGAAAAACAACAACAACCTCAACATTGAAAAACACCAACAAATTCAACAACAACCTCAACATTGAAAAACAACAACAAATTCAACAACAACCTCAACATTGAAAAACAACAACAACCTAAACGTTGAAAAACACCAACAAATTCAACAACAACCTCAACATTGAAAAACAACAACAACCTCAACCTTGAAAAACACCAACAAATTCAACAACAACCTCAACATTGAAAAACACCAACAAATTCAACAACAACCTCAGCATTGAAAAACAACAACAACCTCAACATTGAAAAACACCAACAAATTCAACAACAACCTCAACTTTGAAAAACAACAACAACCTCAACATTGAAAAACACCAACAAATTCAACAACAACCTCAACATTGAAAAACAACAACAAACTCAACATTGAAAAACACCAACAAATTCAACAACAACCTCAACATTGAAAAACAACAACAACCTCAACATTGAAAAACACCAACAAATTCAACAGCAACCTCAACATTGAAAAACACCAACAAATTCAACAACAACCTCAAAATTGAAAAACAACAACAAATTCAACAACAACCTCAACATTGAAAAACACCAACAAATTCAACAACAACCTCGAAATTGAAAAACACCAACAAATTCAACAACAACCTCAACATTGAAAAACAACAACAACCTCAACATTGAAAAACACCAACAAATTCAACAACAACCTCAACATTGAAAAACAACAACAAACTCAACATTGAAAAACACCAACAAATTCAACAACAACCTCAACATTGAAAAACAACAACAACCTCAACATTGAAAAACACCAACAAATTCAACAACAACCTCAACATTGAAAAACAACAACAAATTCAACAACAACCTCAACATTGAAAAACAACAACAACCTAAACGTTGAAAAACACCAACAAATTCAACAACAACCTCAACATTGAAAAACAACAACAACCTCAACATTGAAAAACACCAACAAATTCAACAACAACCTCAACATTGAAAAACACCAACAAATTCAACAACAACCTCAGCATTGAAAAACAACAACAACCTCAACATTGAAAAACACCAACAAATTCAACAACAACCTCAACATTGAAAAACAACAACAACCTCAACATTGAAAAACACGAACAAATTCAACAACAACTTCAACATTGAAAAACACCAACAAATTCAACAACAACCTCGAAATTGAAAAACACCAACAAATACAACAACAACCTCAACATTGAAAAACAACAACAAACTCAACATTGAAAAACACCAACAAATTCAACAACAACCTCAACATTGAAAAACACCAACAAATTCAACAACAACCTCAACATTGAAAAACACCAACAAACTCAACAACAACCTCAACATTGAAAAATAACAACACCCTCAACATTGAAAAACACCAACAAATTCAACAACAACCTCAACATTGAAAAACACCAACAAATTCAACAACAAACTCAACATTGAAAAACACCCACAAATTCAACAACCTCAACATTGAAAAACAACAACAACCTCATCATTGAAAAACAACAACAAATTCAACAACAACCTCAACATTGAAAAACACCAACAAATTCAACAACAACCTCAACATTGAAAAACAACAACAACCTCAACATTGAAAAACACCAACAAATTCAACAACAACCTCAACATTGAAAAACAACAACAACCTCAACATTGAAAAGCACCAACAAATTCAACAACAACCTCAACATTGAAAAACACCAACAAATTCAACAACAACCTCAACATTGAAAAACAACAACAACCTCAACATTGAAAAACACCAACAAATTCAACAACAACCTCATCACTGAAAAGCACCAACAAATTCAACAACAACCTCAACATTGAAAAACAACAACAACCTCAACATTGAAAAACACCAACAAATTCAACAACAACCTCAAAATTGAAAAACAACAACAAATTCAACAACAACCTCAACATTGAAAAACACCAACAAATTCAACAACAACCTCGAAATTGAAAAACACCAACAAATTCAACAACAAACTCAACATTGAAAAACACCAACAAATTCAACAACAACCTCAGCATTGAAAAACAACAACAACCTCAACATTGAAAAACACCAACAAATTCAACAACAACCTCAACATTGAAAAGCACCAATAAATTCAACAACAACCTCAACATTGGAAAACAACAACAACCTCAACATTGAAAAACACCAACAAATTCAACAACAACCTCAACATTGAAAAACAACAACAACCTCAACATTGAAAAACACCAACAAATTCAACAACAACCTCAACATTGAAAAACAACAACAAACTCAACATTGAAAAACACCAACAAATTCAACAACAACCTCAACATTGACAAACAACAACAACCTCAACATTGAAAAACACGAACAAATTCAACAACAACCTCAACATTGAAAAACAACAACAAATTCAACAACAACCTCAACATTGAAAAACAACAACAACCTAAACCTTGTAAAACACCAAGAAATTCAACAACAACCTCAACATTGAAAAACAACAACATCCTCAACATTGAAAAACACCAACAAATTCAACAACAACCTCAACATTGAAAAACACCAACAAATTCAACAACAACCTCAGCATTGAAAAACAACAACAACCTCAACATTGAAAAACACCAACAAATTCAACAACAACCTCAACATTGAAAAACAACAACAACCTCAACATTGAAAAACACCAACAAATTCAACAACAACTTCAACATTGAAAAACACCAACAAATTCAACAACAACCTCGAAATTGAAAAACACCAACAAATACAACAACAACCTCAACATTGAAAAATAACAACACCCTCAACATTGAAAAACACCAACAAATTCAACAACAACCTCAACATTGAAAAACACCAACAAATTCAACAACAAACTCAACATTGAAAAACACCCACAAATTCAACAACCTCAACATTGAAAAACAACAACAACCTCATCATTGAAAAACAACAACAAATTCAACAACAACCTCAACATTGAAAAACACCAACAAATTCAACAACAACCTCAACATTGAAAAACAACAACAACCTCAACATTGAAAAACACCAACAAATTCAACAACAACCTCAACATTGAAAAACAACAACAACCTCAACATTGAAAAGCACCAACAAATTCAACAACAACCTCAACATTGAAAAACACCAACAAATTCAACAACAACCTCAACATTGAAAAACAACAACAACCTCAACATTGAAAAACACCAACAAATTCAACAACAACCTCATCATTGAAAAGCACCAACAAATTCAACAACAACCTCAACATTGAAAAACAACAACAACCTCAACATTGAAAAACACCAACAAATTCAACAACAACCTCAAAATTGAAAAACAACAACAAATTCAACAACAACCTCAACATTGAAAAACACCAACAAATTCAACAACAAACTCAACTTTGAAAAACACCAACAAATTCAACAACAACCTCAGCATTGAAAAACAACAACAACCTCAACATTGAAAAACACCAACAAATTCAACAACAACCTCAACATTGAAAAGCACCAATAAATTCAACAACAACCTCAACATTGGAAAACAACAACAACCTCAACATTGAAAAACACCAACAAATTCAACAACAACCTCAACATTGAAAAACAACAACAACCTCAACATTGAAAAACACCAACAAATTCAACAACAACCTCAACATTGAAAAACAACAACAAACTCAACATTGAAAAACACCAACAAATTCAACAACAACCTCAACATTGACAAACAACAACAACCTCAACATTGAAAAACACCAACAAATTCAACAACAACCTCAACATTGAAAAACAACAACAAATTCAACAACAACCTCAACATTGAAAAACAACAACAACCTAAACCTTGTAAAACACCAACAAATTCAACAACAACCTCAACATTGAAAAACAACAACATCCTCAACATTGAAAAACACCAACAAATTCAACAACAACCTCAACATTGAAAAACACCAACAAATTCAACAACAACCACAGCATTGAAAAACAACAACAACCTCAACATTGAAAAACACCAACAAATTCAACAACAACCTCAACATTGAAAAACAACAACAACCTCAACATTGAAAAACACCAACAAATTCAACAACAACTTCAACATTGAAAAACACCAACAAATTCAACAACAACCTCGAAATTGAAAAACACCAACAAATACAACAACAACCTCAACATTGAAAAACAACAACAAACTCAACATTGAAAAACACCAACAAATTCAACAACAACCTCAAAATTGAAAAACACCAACAAATTCAACAACAACCTCAACATTGAAAAACACCAACAAACTCAACAACAACCTCAACATTGAAAAATAACAACACCCTCAACATTGAAAAACACCAACAAATTCAACAACAACCTCAACATTGAAAAACACCAACAAATTCAACAACAAACTCAAGATTGAAAAACACACACAAATTCAACATCCTCAACATTGAAAAACAACAACAACCTCATCATTGAAAAACAACAACAAATTCAACAACAACCTCAACATTGAAAAACAACAACAACCTCAACATGGAAAAACACCAACAAATTCAACAACAACCTCAACATTGAAAAACACCAACAAATTCAACAACAACCTCAGCATTGAAAAACAACAACAACCTCATCATTGAAAAGCACCAACAAATTCAACAACAACCTCAACATTGAAAAACAACAACAACCTCAACATTGAAAAACACCAACAAATTCAACAACAACCTCAACATTGAAAAATAGCATCAAACTCAACTTTGAAAAACACCAACAAATTCAACAACAACCTCAACATTGAAAAACACCAACAAATTCAACAACAACCTCAACATTGAAAAACACCAACAAACTCAACAACAACCTCAACATTGAAAAATAACAACACCCTCAACATTGAAAAACACCAACAAATTCAACAACAACCTCAACATTGAAAAACACCAACAAATTCAACAACAAACTCAAGATTGAAAAATCCCACAAATTCAACAACCTCAACATTGAAAAACAACAACAACCTCATCATTGAAAAACAACAACAAATTCAACAACAACCTCAACATTGAAAAACAACAACAACCTCAACATGGAAAAACACCAACAAATTCAACAACAACCTCAACATTGAAAAACACCAACAAAGTCAACAACAACCTCAGCATTGAAAAACAACAACAACCTCATCATTGAAAAGCACCAACAAATTCAACAACAACCTCAACATTGAAAAACAACAACAACCTCAACATTGAAAAACACCAACAAATTCAACAACAACCTCAACATTGAAAAACAACAACAACCTCAACATTGAAAAACACCAACAAATTCAACAACAACCTCAACATTGAAAAATAGCAACAAACTCAACTTTGAAAAACACCAACAAATTCAACAACAACTTCAACATTGAAAAAGAACAACAACAACAACATTGAAAAACACCAACAAATTCAACAACAACCTCAACATTGAAAAACACCAACAAATTCAACAACAACCTCAACATCGAAAAACAACAACAACCTCAACATTGAAAAACACCAACAAATTCAACAACAACCTCATCATTGAAAAGCACCAACAAATTCAACATCAACCTCAACATTGAAAAACAACAACAACCTCAACATTGAAAAACACCAACAAATTCAACAACAACCTCAACATTGAAAAACAACAACAACCTCAACATTGAAAAACACCAACAAATTCAACAACAACCTCAACATTGAAAAACAACAACAAACTCAACATTGAAAAACACCAACAAATTCAACAACAACCTCAACATTGAAAAACAACAACAAGCTCAACATTGAAAAACACCAACAAATTCAACAGCAACCTCAACATTGAAAAACACCAACAAATTCAACAACAACCTCAAAATTGAAAAACAACAACAAATTCAACAACAACTTCAACATTGAAAAACACCAACAAATTCAACAACAACCTCGAAATTGAAAAACACCAACAAATTCAACAACAAACTCAACATTGAAAAACACCAACAAATTCAACAACAACCTCAGCATTGAAAAACAACAACAACCTCAACATTGAAAAACACCAACAAATTCAACAACAACCTCAACATTGAAAAGCACCAACAAATTCAACAACAACCTCAACATTGGAAAACAACAACAACCTCAACATTGAAAAACACCAACAAATTCAATAACAACCTCAACATTGAAAAACAACAACAACCTCAACATTGAAAAACACCAACAAATTCAACAACAACCTCAACATTGAAAAACAACAACACACTCAACATTGAAAAACACCAACAAATTCAACAACAACCTCAACATTGAAAAACAACAACAACCTCAACATTGAAAAACACCAACAAATTCAACAACAACCTCAACATTGAAAAACAACAACAAATTCAACAACAACCTCAACATTGAAAAACAACAACAACCTAAACCTTGAAAAACACCAACAAATTCAACAACAACCTCAACATTGAAAAACAACAACAACCTCAACATTGAAAAACACCAACAAATTCAACAACAACCTCAACATTGAAAAACACCAACAAATTCAACAACAACCTCAGCATTGAAAAACAACAACAACCTCAACATTGAAAAACACCAACAAATTCAACAACAACCTCAACATTGAAAAACAACAACAACCTCAACATTGAAAAACACCAACAAATTCAACAACAACCTCGAAATTGAAAAACACCAACAAATACAACAACAACCTCAACATTGAAAAACAACAACAAACTCAACATTGAAAAACACCAACAAATTCAACAACAACCTCAACATTGAAAAACACCAACAAATTCAACAACAACCTCAACATTGAAAAACACCAACAAACTCAACAACAACCTCAACATTGAAAAATAACAACACCCTCAACATTGAAAAACACCAACAAATTCAACAACAACCTCAACATTGAAAAACACCAACAAATTCAACAACAAACTCAACATTGAAAAACACCCACAAATTCAACAACCTCAACATTGAAAAACAACAACAACCTCATCATTGAAAAACAACAACAAATTCAACAACAACCTCAACATTGAAAAACACCAACAAATTCAACAACAACCTCAACATTGAAAAACAACAACAACCTCAACATTGAAAAACACCAACAAATTCAACAACAACCTCAACATTGAAAAACAACAACAACCTCAACATTGAAAAGCACCAACAAATTCAACAACAACCTCAACATTGAAAAACACCAACAAATTCAACAACAACCTCAACATTGAAAAACAACAACAACCTCAACATTGAAAAACACCAACAAATTCAACAACAACCTCACCACTGAAAAGCACCAACAAATTCAACAACAACCTCAACATTGAAAAACAACAACAACCTCAACATTGAAAAACACCAACAAATTCAACAACAACCTCAAAATTGAAAAACAACAACAAATTCAACAACAACCTCAACATTGAAAAACACCAACAAATTCAACAACAACCTCGAAATTGAAAAACACCAACAAATTCAACAACAAACTCAACATTGAAAAACACCAACAAATTCAACAACAACCTCAGCATTGAAAAACAACAACAACCTCAACATTGAAAAACACCAACAAATTCAACAACAACCTCAACATTGAAAAGCACCAATAAATTCAACAACAACCTCAACATTGGAAAACAACAACAACCTCAACATTGAAAAACACCAACAAATTCAACAACAACCTCAACATTGAAAAACAACAACAACCTCAACATTGAAAAACACCAACAAATTCAACAACAACCTCAACATTGAAAAACAACAACAAACTCAACATTGAAAAACACCAACAAATTCAACAACAACCTCAACATTGACAAACAACAACAACCTCAACATTGAAAAACACGAACAAATTCAACAACAACCTCAACATTGAAAAACAACAACAAATTCAACAACAACCTCAACATTGAAAAACAACAACAACCTAAACCTTGTAAAACACCAAGAAATTCAACAACAACCTCAACATTGAAAAACAACAACATCCTCAACATTGAAAAACACCAACAAATTCAACAACAACCTCAACATTGAAAAACACCAACAAATTCAACAACAACCTCAGCATTGAAAAACAACAACAACCTCAACATTGAAAAACACCAACAAATTCAACAACAACCTCAACATTGAAAAACAACAACAACCTCAACATTGAAAAACACCAACAAATTCAACAACAACTTCAACATTGAAAAACACCAACAAATTCAACAACAACCTCGAAATTGAAAAACACCAACAAATACAACAACAACCTCAACATTGAAAAATAACAACACCCTCAACATTGAAAAACACCAACAAATTCAACAACAACCTCAACATTGAAAAACACCAACAAATTCAACAACAAACTCAACATTGAAAAACACCCACAAATTCAACAACCTCAACATTGAAAAACAACAACAACCTCATCATTGAAAAACAACAACAAATTCAACAACAACCTCAACATTGAAAAACACCAACAAATTCAACAACAACCTCAACATTGAAAAACAACAACAACCTCAACATTGAAAAACACCAACAAATTCAACAACAACCTCAACATTGAAAAACAACAACAACCTCAACATTGAAAAGCACCAACAAATTCAACATCAACCTCAACATTGAAAAACACCAACAAATTCAACAACAACCTCAACATTGAAAAACAACAACAACCTCAACATTGAAAAACACCAACAAATTCAACAACAACCTCATCATTGAAAAGCACCAACAAATTCAACAACAACCTCAACATTGAAAAACAACAACAACCTCAACATTGAAAAACACCAACAAATTCAACAACAACCTCAAAATTGAAAAACAACAACAAATTCAACAACAACCTCAACATTGAAAAACACCAACAAATTCAACAACAACCTCGAAATTGAAAAACACCAACAAATTCAACAACAAACTCAACTTTGAAAAACACCAACAAATTCAACAACAACCTCAGCATTGAAAAACAACAACAACCTCAACATTGAAAAACACCAACAAATTCAACAACAACCTCAACATTGAAAAGCACCAATAAATTCAACAACAACCTCAACATTGGAAAACAACAACAACCTCAACATTGAAAAACACCAACAAATTCAACAACAACCTCAACATTGAAAAACAACAACAACCTCAACATTGAAAAACACCAACAAATTCAACAACAACCTCAACATTGAAAAACAACAACAACCTCAACATTGAAAAACACCAACAAATTCAACAACAACCTCAACATTGAAAAACAACAACAACCTCAACATTGAAAAACACCAACAAATTCAACAACAACCTCAACATTGAAAAATAGCAACAAACTCAACTTTGAAAAACACCAACAAATTCAACAACAACTTCAACATTGAAAAAGAACAACAACAACAACATTGAAAAACACCAACAAATTCAACAACAACCTCAACATTGAAAAACACCAACAAATTCAACAACAACCTCAACATCGAAAAACAACAACAACCTCAACATTGAAAAACACCAACAAATTCAACAACAACCTCATCATTGAAAAGGACCAACAAATTCAACATCAACCTCAACATTGAAAAACAACAACAACCTCAACATTGAAAAACACCAACAAATTCAACAACAACCTCAACATTGAAAAACAACAACAACCTCAACATTGAAAAACACCAACAAATTCAACAACAACCTCAACATTGAAAAACAACAACAAACTCAACATTGAAAAACACCAACAAATTCAACAACAACCTCAACATTGAAAAACAACAACAAGTCAACATTGAAAAACACCAACAAATTCAACAGCAACCTCAACATTGAAAAACACCAACAAATTCAACAACAACCTCAAAATTGAAAAACAACAACAAATTCAACAACAACTTCAACATTGAAAAACACCAACAAATTCAACAACAACCTCGAAATTGAAAAACACCAACAAATTCAACAACAAACTCAACATTGAAAAACACCAACAAATTCAACAACAACCTCAGCATTGAAAAACAACAACAACCTCAACATTGAAAAACACCAACAAATTCAACAACAACCTCAACATTGAAAAGCACCAACAAATTCAACAACAACCTCAACATTGGAAAACAACAACAACCTCAACATTGAAAAACACCAACAAATTCAATAACAACCTCAACATTGAAAAACAACAACAACCTCAACATTGAAAAACACCAACAAATTCAACAACAACCTCAACATTGAAAAACAACAACAAACTCAACATTGAAAAACACCAACAAATTCAACAACAACCTCAACATTGAAAAACAACAACAACCTCAACATTGAAAAACACCAACAAATTCAACAACAACCTCAACATTGAAAAACAACAACAAATTCAACAACAACCTCAACATTGAAAAACAACAACAACCTAAACCTTGAAAAACACCAACAAATTCAACAACAACCTCAACATTGAAAAACAACAACAACCTCAACATTGAAAAACACCAACAAATTCAACAACAACCTCAACATTGAAAAACACCAACAAATTCAACAACAACCTCAGCATTGAAAAACAACAACAACCTCAACATTGAAAAACACCAACAAATTCAACAACAACCTCAACATTGAAAAACAACAACAACCTCAACATTGAAAAACACCAACAAATTCAACAACAACCTCGAAATTGAAAAACACCAACAAATACAACAACAACCTCAACATTGAAAAACAACAACAAACTCAACATTGAAAAACACCAACAAATTCAACAACAACCTCAACATTGAAAAACACCAACAAATTCAACAACAACCTCAACATTGAAAAACACCAACAAACTCAACAACAACCTCAACATTGAAAAATAACAACACCCTCAACATTGAAAAACACCAACAAATTCAACAACAACCTCAACATTGAAAAACACCAACAAATTCAACAACAAACTCAACATTGAAAAACACCCACAAATTCAACAACCTCAACATTGAAAAACAACAACAACCTCATCATTGAAAAACAACAACAAATTCAACAACAACCTCAACATTGAAAAACACCAACAAATTCAACAACAACCTCAGCATTGAAAAACAACAACAACCTCAACATTGAAAAACACCAACAAATTCAACAACAACCTCAACATTGAAAAACAACAACAACCTCAACATTGAAAAACACCAACAAATTCAACAACAACTTCAACATTGAAAAACACCAACAAATTCAACAACAACCTCGAAATTGAAAAACACCAACAAATACAACAACAACCTCAACATTGAAAAATAACAACACCCTCAACATTGAAAAACACCAACAAATTCAACAACAACCTCAACATTGAAAAACACCAACAAATTCAACAACAAACTCAACATTGAAAAACACCCACAAATTCAACAACCTCAACATTGAAAAACAACAACAACCTCATCATTGAAAAACAACAACAAATTCAACAACAACCTCAACATTGAAAAACACCAACAAATTCAACAACAACCTCAACATTGAAAAACAACAACAACCTCAACATTGAAAAACACCAACAAATTCAACAACAACCTCAACATTGAAAAACAACAACAACCTCAACATTGAAAAGCACCAACAAATTAAACAACAACCTCAACATTGAAAAACACCAACAAATTCAACAACAACCTCAACATTGAAAAACAACAACAACCTCAACATTGAAAAACACCAACAAATTCAACAACAACCTCATCATTGAAAAGCACCAACAAATTCAACAACAACCTCAACATTGAAAAACAACAACAACCTCAACATTGAAAAACACCAACAAATTCAACAACAACCTCAAAATTGAAAAACAACAACAAATTCAACAACAACCTCAACATTGAAAAACACCAACAAATTCAACAACAACCTCGAAATTGAAAAACACCAACAAATTCAACAACAAACTCAACTTTGAAAAACACCAACAAATTCAACAACAACCTCAGCATTGAAAAACAACAACAACCTCAACATTGAAAAACACCAACAAATTCAACAACAACCTCAACATTGAAAAGCACCAATAAATTCAACAACAACCTCAACATTGGAAAACAACAACAACCTCAACATTGAAAAACACCAACAAATTCAACAACAACCTCAACATTGAAAAACAACAACAACCTCAACATTGAAAAACACCAACAAATTCAACAACAACCTCAACATTGAAAAACAACAACAACCTCAACATTGAAAAACACCAACAAATTCAACAACAACCTCAACATTGAAAAACAACAACAACCTCAACATTGAAAAACACCAACAAATTCAACAACAACCTCAACATTGAAAAATAGCAACAAACTCAACTTTGAAAAACACCAACAAATTCAACAACAACTTCAACATTGAAAAAGAACAACAACAACAACATTGAAAAACACCAACAAATTCAACAACAACCTCAACATTGAAAAACACCAACAAATTCAACAACAACCTCAACATCGAAAAACAACAACAACCTCAACATTGAAAAACACCAACAAATTCAACAACAACCTCATCATTGAAAAGCACCAACAAATTCAACATCAACCTCAACATTGAAAAACAACAACAACCTCAACATTGAAAAACACCAACAAATTCAACAACAACCTCAACATTGAAAAACAACAACAACCTCAACATTGAAAAACACCAACAAATTCAACAACAACCTCAACATTGAAAAACAACAACAAACTCAACATTGAAAAACACCAACAAATTCAACAACAACCTCAACATTGAAAAACAACAACAAGCTCAACATTGAAAAACACCAACAAATTCAACAGCAACCTCAACATTGAAAAACACCAACAAATTCAACAACAACCTCAAAATTGAAAAACAACAACAAATTCAACAACAACTTCAACATTGAAAAACACCAACAAATTCAACAACAACCTCGAAATTGAAAAACACCAACAAATTCAACAACAAACTCAACATTGAAAAACACCAACAAATTCAACAACAACCTCAGCATTGAAAAACAACAACAACCTCAACATTGAAAAACACCAACAAATTCAACAACAACCTCAACATTGAAAAGCACCAACAAATTCAACAACAACCTCAACATTGGAAAACAACAACAACCTCAACATTGAAAAACACCAACAAATTCAATAACAACCTCAACATTGAAAAACAACAACAACCTCAACATTGAAAAACACCAACAAATTCAACAACAACCTCAACATTGAAAAACAACAACAAACTCAACATTGAAAAACACCAACAAATTCAACAACAACCTCAACATTGAAAAACAACAACAACCTCAACATTGAAAAACACCAACAAATTCAACAACAACCTCAACATTGAAAAACAACAACAAATTCAACAACAACCTCAACATTGAAAAACAACAACAACCTAAACCTTGAAAAACACCAACAAATTCAACAACAACCTCAACATTGAAAAACAACAACAACCTCAACATTGAAAAACACCAACAAATTCAACAACAACCTCAACATTGAAAAACACCAACAAATTCAACAACAACCTCAGCATTGAAAAACAACAACAACCTCAACATTGAAAAACACCAACAAATTCAACAACAACCTCAACATTGAAAAACAACAACAACCTCAACATTGAAAAACACCAACAAATTCAACAACAACCTCGAAATTGAAAAACACCAACAAATACAACAACAACCTCAACATTGAAAAACAACAACAAACTCAACATTGAAAAACACCAACAAATTCAACAACAACCTCAACATTGAAAAACACCAACAAATTCAACAACAACCTCAACATTGAAAAACACCAACAAACTCAACAACAACCTCAACATTGAAAAATAACAACACCCTCAACATTGAAAAACACCAACAAATTCAACAACAACCTCAACATTGAAAAACACCAACAAATTCAACAACAAACTCAACATTGAAAAACACCCACAATTTCAACAACCTCAACATTGAAAAACAACAACAACCTCATCATTGAAAAACAACAACAAATTCAACAACAACCTCAACATTGAAAAACACCAACAAATTCAACAACAACCTCAACATTGAAAAACAACAACAACCTCAACATTGAAAAACACCAACAAATTCAACAACAACCTCAACATTGAAAAACAACAACAACCTCAACATTGAAAAGCACCAACAAATTCAACAACAACCTCAACATTGAAAAACACCAACAAATTCAACAACAACCTCAACATTGAAAAACAACAACAACCTCAACATTGAAAAACACCAACAAATTCAACAACAACCTCATCACTGAAAAGCACCAACAAATTCAACAACAACCTCAACATTGAAAAACAACAACAACCTCAACATTGAAAAACACCAACAAATTCAACAACAACCTCAAAATTGAAAAACAACAACAAATTCAACAACAACCTCAACATTGAAAAACACCAACAAATTCAACAACAACCTCGAAATTGAAAAACACCAACAAATTCAACAACAAACTCAACATTGAAAAACACCAACAAATTCAACAACAACCTCAGCATTGAAAAACAACAACAACCTCAACATTGAAAAACACCAACAAATTCAACAACAACCTCAACATTGAAAAGCACCAATAAATTCAACAACAACCTCAACATTGGAAAACAACAACAACCTCAACATTGAAAAACACCAACAAATTCAACAACAACCTCAACATTGAAAAACAACAACAACCTCAACATTGAAAAACACCAACAAATTCAACAACAACCTCAACATTGAAAAACAACAACAAACTCAACATTGAAAAACACCAACAAATTCAACAACAACCTCAACATTGACAAACAACAACAACCTCAACATTGAAAAACACGAACAAATTCAACAACAACCTCAACATTGAAAAACAACAACAAATTCAACAACAACCTCAACATTGAAAAACAACAACAACCTAAACCTTGTAAAACACCAAGAAATTCAACAACAACCTCAACATTGAAAAACAACAACATCCTCAACATTGAAAAACACCAACAAATTCAACAACAACCTCAACATTGAAAAACACCAACAAATTCAACAACAACCTCAGCATTGAAAAACAACAACAACCTCAACATTGAAAAACACCAACAAATTCAACAACAACCTCAACATTGAAAAACAACAACAACCTCAACATTGAAAAACACCAACAAATTCAACAACAACTTCAACATTGAAAAACACCAACAAATTCAACAACAACCTCGAAATTGAAAAACACCAACAAATACAACAACAACCTCAACATTGAAAAATAACAACACCCTCAACATTGAAAAACACCAACAAATTCAACAACAACCTCAACATTGAAAAACACCAACAAATTCAACAACAAACTCAACATTGAAAAACACCCACAAATTCAACAACCTCAACATTGAAAAACAACAACAACCTCATCATTGAAAAACAACAACAAATTCAACAACAACCTCAACATTGAAAAACACCAACAAATTCAACAACAACCTCAACATTGAAAAACAACAACAACCTCAACATTGAAAAACACCAACAAATTCAACAACAACCTCAACATTGAAAAACAACAACAACCTCAACATTGAAAAGCACCAACAAATTCAACAACAACCTCAACATTGAAAAACACCAACAAATTCAACAACAACCTCAACATTGAAAAACAACAACAACCTCAACATTGAAAAACACCAACAAATTCAACAACAACCTCATCATTGAAAAGCACCAACAAATTCAACAACAACCTCAACATTGAAAAACAACAACAACCTCAACATTGAAAAACACCAACAAATTCAACAACAACCTCGAAATTGAAAAACAACAACAAATTCAACAACAACCTCAACATTGAAAAACACCAACAAATTCAACAACAACCTCGAAATTGAAAAACACCAACAAATTCAACAACAAACTCAACTTTGAAAAACACCAACAAATTCAACAACAACCTCAGCATTGAAAAACAACAACAACCTCAACATTGAAAAACACCAACAAATTCAACAACAACCTCAACATTGAAAAGCACCAATAAATTCAACAACAACCTCAACATTGGAAAACAACAACAACCTCAACATTGAAAAACACCAACAAATTCAACAACAACCTCAACATTGAAAAACAACAACAACCTCAACATTGAAAAACACCAACAAATTCAACAACAACCTCAACATTGAAAAACAACAACAAACTCAACATTGAAAAACACCAACAAATTCAACAACAACCTCAACATTGACAAACAACAACAACCTCAACATTGAAAAACAACAACAAATTCAACAACAACCTCAACATTGAAAAACAACAACAACCTAAACCTTGTAAAACACCAACAAATTCAACAACAACCTCAACATTGAAAAACAACAACATCCTCAACATTGAAAAACACCAACAAATTCAACAACAACCTCAACATTGAAAAACACCAACAAATTCAACAACAACCACAGCATTGAAAAACAACAACAACCTCAACATTGAAAAACACCAACAAATTCAACAACAACCTCAACATTGAAAAACAACAACAACCTCAACATTGAAAAACACCAACAAATTCAACAACAACTTCAACATTGAAAAACACCAACAAATTCAACAACAACCTCGAAATTGAAAAACACCAACAAATACAACAACAACCTCAACATTGAAAAACAACAACAAACTCAACATTGAAAAACACCAACAAATTCAACAACAACCTCAAAATTGAAAAACACCAACAAATTCAACAACAACCTCAACATTGAAAAACACCAACAAACTCAACAACAACCTCAACATTGAAAAATAACAACACCCTCAACATTGAAAAACACCAACAAATTCAACAACAACCTCAACATTGAAAAACACCAACAAATTCAACAACAAACTCAAGATTGAAAAACACCCACAAATTCAACAACCTCAACATTGAAAAACAACAACAACCTCATCATTGAAAAACAACAACAAATTCAACAACAACCTCAACATTGAAAAACAACAACAACCTCAACATGGAAAAACACCAACAAATTCAACAACAACCTCAACATTGAAAAACACCAACAAATTCAACAACAACCTCAGCATTGAAAAACAACAACAACCTCATCATTGAAAAGCACCAACAAATTCAACAACAACCTCAACATTGAAAAACAACAACAACCTCAACATTGAAAAACACCAACAAATTCAACAACAACCTCAACATTGAAAAATAGCATCAAACTCAACTTTGAAAAACACCAACAAATTCAACAACAACCTCAACATTGAAAAACACCAACAAATTCAACAACAACCTCAACATTGAAAAACACCAACAAACTCAACAACAACCTCAACATTGAAAAATAACAACACCCTCAACATTGAAAAACACCAACAAATTCAACAACAACCTCAACATTGAAAAACACCAACAAATTCAACAACAAACTCAAGATTGAAAAACACCCACAAATTCAACAACCTCAACATTGAAAAACAACAACAACCTCATCATTGAAAAACAACAACAAATTCAACAACAACCTCAACATTGAAAAACAACAACAACCTCAACATGGAAAAACACCAACAAATTCAACAACAACCTCAACATTGAAAAACACCAACAAAGTCAACAACAACCTCAGCATTGAAAAACAACAACAACCTCATCATTGAAAAGCACCAACAAATTCAACAACAACCTCAACATTGAAAAACAACAACAACCTCAACATTGAAAAACACCAACAAATTCAACAACAACCTCAACATTGAAAAACAACAACAACCTCAACATTGAAAAACACCAACAAATTCAACAACAACCTCAACATTGAAAAATAGCAACAAACTCAACTTTGAAAAACACCAACAAATTCAACAACAACTTCAACATTGAAAAAGAACAACAACAACAACATTGAAAAACACCAACAAATTCAACAACAACCTCAACATTGAAAAACACCAACAAATTCAACAACAACCTCAACATCGAAAAGCAACAACAACCTCAGCATTGAAAAACACCAACAAATTCAACAACAACCTCATCATTGAAAAGCACCAACAAATTCAACATCAACCTCAACATTGAAAAACAACAACAACCTCAACATTGAAAAACACCAACAAATTCAACAACAACCTCAACATTGAAAAACAACAACAACCTCAACATTGAAAAACACCAACAAATTCAACAACAACCTCAACATTGAAAAACAACAACAAACTCAACATTGAAAAACACCAACAAATTCAACAACAACCTCAACATTGAAAAACAACAACAAGCTCAACATTGAAAAACACCAACAAATTCAACAGCAACCTCAACATTGAAAAACACCAACAAATTCAACAACAACCTCAAAATTGAAAAACAACAACAAATTCAACAACAACTTCAACATTGAAAAACACCAACAAATTCAACAACAACCTCGAAATTGAAAAACACCAACAAATTCAACAACAAACTCAACATTGAAAAACACCAACAAATTCAACAACAACCTCAGCATTGAAAAACAACAACAACCTCAACATTGAAAAACACCAACAAATTCAACAACAACCTCAACATTGAAAAGCACCAACAAATTCAACAACAACCTCAACATTGGAAAACAACAACAACCTCAACATTGAAAAACAACAACAAACTCAACATTGAAAAACACCAACAAATTCAACAACAACCTCAACATTGAAAAACAACAACAACCTCAACATTGAAAAACACCAACAAATTCAACAACAACCTCAACATTGAAAAACAACAACAAATTCAACAACAACCTCAACATTGAAAAACAACAACAACCTAAACCTTGAAAAACACCAACAAATTCAACAACAACCTCAACATTGAAAAACAACAACAACCTCAACATTGAAAAACACCAACAAATTCAACAACAACCTCAACATTGAAAAACACCAACAAATTCAACAACAACCTCAGCATTGAAAAACAACAACAACCTCAACATTGAAAAACACCAACAAATTCAACAACAACCTCAACATTGAAAAACAACAACAACCTCAACATTGAAAAACACCAACAAATTCAACAACAACCTCGAAATTGAAAAACACCAACAAATACAACAACAACCTCAACATTGAAAAACAACAACAAACTCAACATTGAAAAACACCAACAAATTCAACAACAACCTCAACATTGAAAAACACCAACAAATTCAACAACAACCTCAACATTGAAAAACACCAACAAACTCAACAACAACCTCAACATTGAAAAATAACAACACCCTCAACATTGAAAAACACCAACAAATTCAACAACAACCTCAACATTGAAAAACACCAACAAATTCAACAACAAACTCAACATTGAAAAACACCCACAAATTCAACAACCTCAACATTGAAAAACAACAACAACCTCATCACTGAAAAACAACAACAAATTCAACAACAACCTCAACATTGAAAAACACCAACAAATTCAACAACAACCTCAACATTGAAAAACAACAACAACCTCAACATTGAAAAACACCAACAAATTCAACAACAACCTCAACATTGAAAAACAACAACAACCTCAACATTGAAAAACACCAACAAATTCAACAACAACCTCAACATTGAAAAACAACAACAACCTCAAGATTGAAAAACACCAACAAATTCAACAATAACCTCAACATTGAAAAACAACAACAAATTCAACAACAACCTCAACATGAAAAACAGCAACAACCTCAACATTGAAAAACACCAAAAAATTCAACAACAACCTGAACATTGAATAACACCAACAAATTCAACAACAAACTCAACATTGAAAAAGACCGACAAATTCAACAACAACCTCAACATTGAAAAACAACAACAACCTCAACATTGAAAAACACCAACAAATTCAACAACAACCTCATCATTGAAAAGCACCAACAAATTCAACAACAACCTCAACATTGAAAAACAACAACAACCTCAACATTGAAAAACACCAACAAATTCAACAGCAACTCAACATTGAAAAACAACACCAACCTCAAGATTGAAAAACACCAACAAATTCAACAAAACCTCAACATTGAAAAACAACAACAACCTCAACATTGAAAAACACCAACAAATTCAACAACAACTTCAACATTGAAAAACAAGAACAACCTCAACATTGAAAAACACCAACAAATTCAACAACAACCTCAACATTGAAAAACACCAAAAAATTCAACAACAACCTCAACATTGAAAAACAACAACAACCTCAACATTGAAAAACACCAACAAATTCAACAACAACCTCATCATTGAAAAGCACCAACAAATTCAACAACAACCTCAACATTGAAAAACAACAACAACCTCAACATTGAAAAACACCAACAAATTCAACAACAACCTCAAAATTGAAAAACAACAACAACCTCAACATTGAAAAACACCAACAAATTCAACAACAACCTCAACATTGAAAAACAACAACAAACTCAACATTGAAAAACACCAACAAATTCAACAACAACCTCAACATTGAAAAACAACAACAACCTCAACATTGAAAAACACCAACAAATTCAACAACAACCTCAACATTGAAAAACACCAACAAATTAAACAACAACCTCAACAATGAAAAACACCTACAAATTCAACAACAACCTCAACATGGAAAAACACCAACAAATTCAACAACAACCTCGAAATTGAAAAACACCAACAAATTCAACAACAAACTCAACATTGAAAAACTCCAACAAATTCAACAACAACCTCAACATTGAAAAACAACAACAACCTCAACATTGAAAAACACCAACAAATTCAACAACAACCTCAACATTGAAAAGCACCAACAAATTCAACAACAACCTCAACATTGAAATTGAAAAACAACAACAACCTCAACATTGAAAAACACCAACAAATTCAACAACAACCTCAACATTGAAAAACAACAACAACCTCAACATTGAAAAACACCAACAAATTCAACAACAACCTCAACATTGAAAAACAACAACAAACTCAACATTGAAAAACACCAACAAATTCAACAACAACCTCAACATTGAAAAACAACAACAACCTCAACATTGAAAAACACCAACAAATTCAACAACAACCTCAACATTGAAAAACAACAACAAATTCAACAACAACCTCAACATTGAAAAACAACAACAACCTAACCCTTGAAAAATACCAACAAATTCAACAACAACCTCAACATTGAAAAACAACAACAACCTCAACATTGAAAAACACCAACAAATTCAACGACAACCTCAACATTGAAAAACACCAACAAATTCAACAACAACCTCAACATTGAAAAACAACAACAACCTCAACATTGAAAAACACCAACAAATTCAACAACAACCTCAACATTGAAAAACACCACCAAATTCAACAACAACCTCAACATTGAAAAACACCAACAAATTCAACAACAACCTCAACATTGAAAAACACCAACAAATTCAACAACAGCCTCGAAATTGAAAAACACCAACAAATTCAACAACAAACTCAACATTGAAAAACACCAACAAATTCAACAACAACCTCAACATTGAAAAACAACAACAACCTCAACATTGAAAAACACCAACAAATTCAACAACAACCTCAACATTGAAAAGCACCAACAAATTCAACAACAACCTCAACATTGAAAAACAACAACAACCTCAACATTGAAAAACACCAACAAATTCATCAACAACCTCAACATTGAAAAACACCAACAAATTCAACAACAACCTCAACATCGAAAAACAACAACAACCTCAACATTGAAAAACACCAACAAATTCAACAACAACCTCATCATTGAAAAGCACCAACAAATTCAACATCAACCTCAACATTGAAAAACAACAACAACCTCAACATTGAAAAACACCAACAAATTCAACAACAACCTCAACATTGAAAAACAACAACAACCTCAACATTGAAAAACACCAACAAATTCAACAACAACCTCAACATTGAAAAACAACAACAAACTCAACATTGAAAAACACCAACAAATTCAACAACAACCTCAACATTGAAAAACAACAACAAGCTCAACATTGAAAAACACCAAAAAATTCAACAGCAACCTCAATATTGAAAAACACCAACAAATTCAACAACAACCTCAAAATTGAAAAACAACAACAAATTCAACAAAAACCTCAACGTTGAAAAACACCAACAAATTCAACAACAACCTCGAAATTGAAAAACACCAACAAATTCAACAACAAACTCAACATTGAAAAACACCAACAAATTCAACAACAACCTCAGCATTGAAAAACAACAACAACCTCAACATTGAAAAACACCAACAAATTCAACAACAACCTCAACATTGAAAAGCACCAACAAATTCAACAACAACCTCAACATTGGAAAACAACAACAACCTCAACATTGAAAAACACCAACAAATTCAATAACAACCTCAACATTGAAAAACAACAACAACCTCAACATTGGAAAACACCAACAAATTCAACAACAACCTCAACATTGAAAAACAACAACAAACTCAACACTGAAAAACACAAACAAATTCAACAACAACCTCAACATTGAAAAACAACAACAACCTCAACATTGAAAAACACCAACAAATTCAACAACAACCTCAACATTGAATAACAACAACAAATTCAACAACAACCTCAACATTGAAAAACAACAACAACCTAAACCTTGAAAAACACCAACAAATTCAACAACAACCTCAACATTGAAAAACAACAACAACCTCAACATTGAAAAACACCAACAAATTCAACAACAATCTCAACATTGAAAAACACCAACAAATTCAACAACAACCTCAGCATTGAAAAACAACAACAACCTCAACATTGAAAAACACCAACAAATTCAACAACAACCTCAACATTGAAAAACAACAACAACCTCAACATTGAAAAACACCAACAAATTCAACAACAACTTCAACATTGAAAAACACCAACAAATTCAACAACAACCTCGAAATTGAAAAACACCAACAAATACAACAACAACCTCAACATTGAAAAACAACAACAAACTCAACATTGAAAAACACCAACAAATTCAACAACAACCTCAACATTGAAAAACACCAACAAATTCAACAACAACCTCAACATTGAAAAACACCAAGAAACTCAACAACAACCTCAACATTGAAAAATAACAACACCCTCAACATTGAAAAACACCAACAAATTCAACAACAACCTCAACATTGAAAAACACCAACAAATTCAACAACAAACTCAACATTGAAAAACACCCACAAATTCAACAACCTCAACATTGAAAAACAACAACAACCTCATCATTGAAAAACAACAACAAATTCAACAACAACCTCAACATTGAAAAACACCAACAAATTCAACAACAACCTCAACATTGAAAAACAACAACAACCTCAACATTGAAAAACACCAACAAATTCAACAACAACCTCAACATTGAAAAACAACAACAACCTCAACATTGAAAAACACCAACAAATTCAACAACAACCTCAACATTGAAAAACAACAACAACCTCAAGATTGAAAAACACCAACAAATTCAACAATAACCTCAACATTGAAAAACAACAACAAATTCAACAACAACCTCAACATGAAAAACAGCAACAACCTCAACATTGAAAAACACCAATAAATTCAACAACAACCTGAACATTGAATAACACCAACAAATTCAACAACAAACTCAACATTGAAAAAGACCGACAAATTCAACAACAACCTCAACATTGAAAAACAACAACAACCTCAACATTGAAAAACACCAACAAATTCAACAACAACCTCATCATTGAAAAGCACCAACAAATTCAACAACAACCTCAACATTGAAAAACAACAACAACCTCAACATTGAAAAACACCAACAAATTCAACAGCAACTCAACATTGAAAAACAACACCAACCTCAAGATTGAAAAACACCAACAAATTCAACAAAACCTCAACATTGAAAAACAACAACAACCTCAACATTGAAAAACACCAACAATTTCAAGAACAACTTCAACATTGAAAAACAACAACAACCTCAACATTGAAAAAAACCAACAAATTCAACAACAACCTCAACATTGAAAAACACCAACAAATTCAACAACAACCTCAACATTGAAAAACAACAACAACCTCAACATTGAAAACACCAACAAATTCAACAACAACCTCATCATTGAAAAGCACCAACAAATTCAACAACAACCTCAACATTGAAAAACAACAACAACCTCAAGATTGAAAAACACCAACAAATTCAACAACAACCTCAAAATTGAAAAACAACAACAACCTCAACATTGAAAAACACCAACAAATTCAACAACAACCTCAAAATTGAAAAACAACAACAACCTCAACATTGAAAAACACCAACAAATTCAACAACAACCTCAACATTGAAAAACAACAACAAACTCAACATTGAAAAACACCAACAAATTCAACAACAACCTCAACATTGAAAAACAACAACAACCTCAACATTGAAAAACACCAACAAATTCAACAACAACCTCAACATTGAAAAACACCAACAAATTAAACAACAACCTCAACAATGAAAAACACCTACAAATTCAACAACAACCTCAACATGGAAAAACACCAACAAATTCAACAACAACCTCGAAATTGAAAAACACCAACAAATTCAACAACAAACTCAACATTGAAAAACACCAACAAATTCAACAACAACCTCAACATTGAAAAACAACAACAACCTCAACATTGAAAAACACCAACAAATTCAACAACAACCTCAACATTGAAAAGCACCAACAAATTCAACAACAACCTCAACATTGAAAAACAACAACAACCTCAACATTGAAAAACACCAACAAATTCAACAACAACCTCAACATTGAAAAACAACAACAACCTCAACATTGAAAAACACCAACAAATTCAACAACAACCTCAACATTGAAAAACAACAACAAACTCAACATTGAAAAACACCAACAAATTCAACAACAACCTCAACATTGAAAAAGAACAACAACCTCAACATTGAAAAACACCAACAAATTCAACAACAACCTCAACATTGAAAAACAACAACAAATTCAACAACAACCTCAACATTGAAAAACAACAACAACCTAAACCTTGAAAAACACCAACAAATTCAACAACAACCTCAACATTGAAAAACAACAACAACCTCAACATTGAAAAACACCAACAAATTCAACAACAACCTCAACATTGAAAAACACCAACAAATTCAACAACAACCTCAACATTGAAAAACAACAACAACCTCAACATTGAAAAACACCAACAAATTCAACAACAACCTCAACATTGAAAAACACCAACAAATTCAACAACAACCTCAACATTGAAAAACACCAACAAATTCAACAACAACCTCAACATTGAAAAACACCAACAAATTCAACAACAGCCTCGAAATTGAAAAACACCAACAAATTCAACAACAAACTCAACATTGAAAAACACCAACAAATTCAACAACAACCTCAACATTGAAAAACAACAACAACCTCAACATTGAAAAACACCAACAAATTCAACAACAACCTCAACATTGAAAAGCACCAACAAATTCAACAACAACCTCAACATTGAAAAACAACAACAACCTCAACATTGAAAAACACCAACAAATTCAACAACAACCTCAACATTGAAAAACAACAACAACCTCAACATTGAAAAACACCAACAAATTCAACAACAACCTCAGCATTGAAAAACAACAAAACCTCAACATTGAAAAACACCAACAAATTCAACAACAACCTCAACATTGAAAAACAACAACAACCTCAACATTGAAAAACACCAACAAATTCAACAACAACTTCAACATTGAAAAACACCAACAAATTCAACAACAACCTCGAAATTGAAAAACACCAACAAATACAACAACAACCTCAACATTGAAAAACAACAACAAACTCAACATTGAAAAACACCAACAAATTCAACAACAACCTCAACATTGAAAAACAACAGCAACCTCAACATTGCAAAACACCAGCAAATTCAATAACAACCTCAACATTTAAAAACACCAACAAATTCAACAACAACCTCAACATTGAAAAACACCAACAAATTCAACAACAACCTCAACATTGAAAAACAACAACAACCTCAACATTGAAAAACACCAACAAATTCAACAACAACCTCAACATTGAAAAGCACCAACAAATTCAACAACAACCTCAACATTGAAAAACAACAACAACCTCAACATTGAAAAACACCAACAAATTCAACAACAACCTCACATTGAAAAACAACAACAACCTCAACATTGAAAAACACCAACAAATTCAACAACAACCTCAACATTGAAAAACAACAACAACCTCAACATTGAAAAACACCAACAAATTCAACAACAACCTCAACATTGAAAAACAACAACAAACTCAACATTGAAAAACACCAACAAATTCAACCACAACCTCAACATTGAAAAACAACAACAAACTCAACATTGAAAAACACCAACAAATTCAACAATAACCTCAACATTGAAAAACAACAACAAATTCAACAACAACCTCAACATTGAAAAACAGCAACAAACTCAACATTGAAAAACACCAACAAATTCAACAACAACCTCATCATTGAAAAGCACCAACAAATTCAACAACAACCTCAACATTGAAAAACAACAACAACCTCAACATTGAAAAACACCAACAAATTCAACAGCAACTCAACATTGAAAAACAACACCAACCTCAAGATTGAAAAACACCAACAAATTCAACAAAACCTCAACATTGAAAAACAACAACAACCTCAACATTGAAAAACACCAACAATTTCAAGAACAACTTCAACATTGAAAAACAACAACAACCTCAACATTGAAAAAAACCAACAAATTCAACAACAACCTCAACATTGAAAAACACCAACAAATTCAACAACAACCTCAACATTGAAAAACAACAACAACCTCAACATTGAAAACACCAACAAATTCAACAACAACCTCATCATTGAAAAGCACCAACAAATTCAACAACAACCTCAACATTGAAAAACAACAACAACCTCAAGATTGAAAAACACCAACAAATTCAACAACAACCTCAAAATTGAAAAACAACAACAACCTCAACATTGAAAAACACCAACAAATTCAACAACAACCTCAAAATTGAAAAACAACAACAACCTCAACATTGAAAAACACCAACAAATTCAACAACAACCTCAACATTGAAAAACAACAACAAACTCAACATTGAAAAACACCAACAAATTCAACAACAACCTCAACATTGAAAAACAACAACAACCTCAACATTGAAAAACACCAACAAATTCAACAACAACCTCAACATTGAAAAACACCAACAAATTAAACAACAACCTCAACAATGAAAAACACCTACAAATTCAACAACAACCTCAACATGGAAAAACACCAACAAATTCAACAACAACCTCGAAATTGAAAAACACCAACAAATTCAACAACAAACTCAACATTGAAAAACACCAACAAATTCAACAACAACCTCAACATTGAAAAACAACAACAACCTCAACATTGAAAAACACCAACAAATTCAACAACAACCTCAACATTGAAAAGCACCAACAAATTCAACAACAACCTCAACATTGAAAAACAACAACAACCTCAACATTGAAAAACACCAACAAATTCAACAACAACCTCAACATTGAAAAACAACAACAACCTCAACATTGAAAAACACCAACAAATTCAACAACAACCTCAACATTGAAAAACAACAACAAACTCAACATTGAAAAACACCAACAAATTCAACAACAACCTCAACATTGAAAAAGAACAACAACCTCAACATTGAAAAACACCAACAAATTCAACAACAACCTCAACATTGAAAAACAACAACAAATTCAACAACAACCTCAACATTGAAAAACAACAACAACCTAAACCTTGAAAAACACCAACAAATTCAACAACAACCTCAACATTGAAAAACAACAACAACCTCAACATTGAAAAACACCAACAAATTCAACAACAACCTCAACATTGAAAAACACCAACAAATTCAACAACAACCTCAACATTGAAAAACAACAACAACCTCAACATTGAAAAACACCAACAAATTCAACAACAACCTCAACATTGAAAAACACCAACAAATTCAACAACAACCTCAACATTGAAAAACACCAACAAATTCAACAACAACCTCAACATTGAAAAACACCAACAAATTCAACAACAGCCTCGAAATTGAAAAACACCAACAAATTCAACAACAAACTCAACATTGAAAAACACCAACAAATTCAACAACAACCTCAACATTGAAAAACAACAACAACCTCAACATTGAAAAACACCAACAAATTCAACAACAACCTCAACATTGAAAAGCACCAACAAATTCAACAACAACCTCAACATTGAAAAACAACAACAACCTCAACATTGAAAAACACCAACAAATTCAACAACAACCTCAACATTGAAAAACAACAACAACCTCAACATTGAAAAACACCAACAAATTCAACAACAACCTCAGCATTGAAAAACAACAAAACCTCAACATTGAAAAACACCAACAAATTCAACAACAACCTCAACATTGAAAAACAACAACAACCTCAACATTGAAAAACACCAACAAATTCAACAACAACTTCAACATTGAAAAACACCAACAAATTCAACAACAACCTCGAAATTGAAAAACACCAACAAATACAACAACAACCTCAACATTGAAAAACAACAACAAACTCAACATTGAAAAACACCAACAAATTCAACAACAACCTCAACATTGAAAAACAACAGCAACCTCAACATTGCAAAACACCAGCAAATTCAATAACAACCTCAACATTTAAAAACACCAACAAATTCAACAACAACCTCAACATTGAAAAACACCAACAAATTCAACAACAACCTCAACATTGAAAAACAACAACAACCTCAACATTGAAAAACACCAACAAATTCAACAACAACCTCAACATTGAAAAGCACCAACAAATTCAACAACAACCTCAACATTGAAAAACAACAACAACCTCAACATTGAAAAACACCAACAAATTCAACAACAACCTCACATTGAAAAACAACAACAACCTCAACATTGAAAAACACCAACAAATTCAACAACAACCTCAACATTGAAAAACAACAACAACCTCAACATTGAAAAACACCAACAAATTCAACAACAACCTCAACATTGAAAAACAACAACAAACTCAACATTGAAAAACACCAACAAATTCAACCACAACCTCAACATTGAAAAACAACAACAAACTCAACATTGAAAAACACCAACAAATTCAACAATAACCTCAACATTGAAAAACAACAACAAATTCAACAACAACCTCAACATTGAAAAACAGCAACAAACTCAACATTGAAAAACACCAATAAATTCAACAACAACCTGAACATTGAAAAACACCAACAAATTCAACAACAAACTCAACATTGAAAAAGACCGACAAATTCAACAACAACCTCAACATTGAAAAACAACAACAACCTAAACATTGAAAAACACCAACAAATTCAACAACAACCTCATCTTTGAAAAGCACCAACAAATTCAACAACAACCTCAACATTGAAAAACAACAACAACCTCAACATTGAAAAACACCAACAAATTCAACAACAACCTCAACATTGAAAAACAACAACAACCTCAACATTGAAAAACAACAACAAATTCAACAAAACCTCAACATTGAAAAACAACAACAACCTCAACATTGAAAAACACCAACAAATTCAACAACAACTTCAACATTGAAAAACAACAACAACCTCAACATTGAAAAACACCAACAAATTCAACAACAACCTGAACATTGAAAAACACCAACAAATTCAACAACAACCTCAACATTGAAAAACAACAACAACCTCAACATTGAAAAACACCAACAAATTCAACAACAACCTCATCATTGAAAAGCACCAACAAATTCAACAACAACCTCAACATTGAAAAACAACAACAACCTCAACATTGAAAAACACCAACAAATTCAACAACAACCTCAACATTGAAAAACAACAACAACCTCAACATTGAAAAACACCAGCAAATTCAACAACAACCTCAACATTGAAAAACAACAACAAACTCAACATTGAAAAACACCAACAAATTCAACAACAACCTCAACATTGAAAAACAACAACAACCTCAACATTGAAAAACACCAACAAATTCAACAACAACCTCAACATTGAAAAACACCAACAAATTCAACAACAACCTCAACAATGAAAAACACCAACAAATTCAACAACAACCTCAACATTGAAAATCACCAACAAATTCAACAACAACCTCGAAATTGAAAAACACCAACAAATTCAACAACAACCTCAACATTGAAAAACACCAACAAATTCAACAACAACCTGAACATTGAAAAACAACAACAACCTCAACATTGAAAAACACCAACAAATTCAACAACAACCTCAACATTGAAAAACAACAACAACCTCAACATTGAAAAACACCAACAAATTCAACAACAACCTCAACATTGAAAAACAACAACAACCTCAACATTGAAAAACACCAACAAATTCAACAACAACCTCAACATTGAAAAACAACAACAAACTCAACATTGAAAAACACGAACAAATTCAACAACAACCTCAACATTGAAAAACACCAACAAATTCAACAACAACCTGAACATTGAAAAACACCAACAAATTCAACAACAACCTCAACATTGAAAAACAATAACAACCTCAACTTTGAAAAACACCAACAAATTCAACAACAACCTCATCATTGAAAAGCACCAACAAATTCAACAACAACCTCAACATTGAAAAACAACAACAACCTCAACATTGAAAAACACCAACAAATTCAACAACAACCTCAACATTGAAAAACAACAACAACCTCAACATTGAAAAACACCAACAAATTCAACAACAACCTCAACATTGAAAAACAACAACAAACTCAACATTGAAAAACACCAACAAATTCAACAACAACCTCAACATTGAAAAACAACAACAACCTCAACATTGAAAAACACCAACAAATTCAACAACAACCTCAACATTGAAAAACACCAACAAATTCAGCAACAACCTCAACAATGAAAAAAACCAACAAATTCAACAACAACCTCAACATTGAAAATCACCAACAAATTCAACAACAACCTCGAAATTGAAAAACACCAACAAATTCAACAACAACCTCAACATTGAAAAACACCAACAAATTCAACAACAACCTCAACATTGAAAAACAACAACAACCTCAACATTGAAAAACACCAACAAATTCAACAACAACCTCAACATTGAAAAACAACAACAACCTCAACATTGAAAAACACCAACAAATTCAACAACAACCTCAACATTGAAAAACAACAACAACCTCAAGATTGAAAAACACCAACAAATTCAACAATAACCTCAACATTGAAAAACAACAACAAATTCAACAACAACCTCAACATGAAAAACAGCAACAACCTCAACATTGAAAAACACCAATAAATTCAACAACAACCTGAACATTGAATAACACCAACAAATTCAACAACAAACTCAACATTGAAAAAGACCGACAAATTCAACAACAACCTCAACATTGAAAAACAACAACAACCTCAACATTGAAAAGCACCAACAAATTCAACAACAACCTCATCATTGAAAAGCACCAACAAATTCAACAACAACCTCAACATTGAAAAACAGCAAAAAACTCAACATTGAAAAACACCAATAAATTCAACAACAACCTGAACATTGAAAAACACCAACAAATTCAACAACAAACTCAACATTGAAAAAGACCGACAAATTCAACAACAACCTCAACATTGAAAAACAACAACAACCTAAACATTGAAAAACACCAACAAATTCAACAACAACCTCATCTTTGAAAAGCACCAACAAATTCAACAACATCCTCAACATTGAAAAACAACAACAACCTCAACATTGAAAAACACCAACAAATTCAACAACAACCTCAACATTGAAAAACAACAACAACCTCAACATTGAAAAACAACAACAAATTCAACAAAACCTCAACATTGAAAAACAACAACAACCTCAACATTGAAAAACACCAACAAATTCAACAACAACCTGAACATTGAAAAAAACCAACAAATTCAACAACAACCTCAACATTGAAAAACAACAACAACCTCAACATTGAAAAACACCAACAAATTCAACAACAACCTCATCATTGAAAAGCACCAACAAATTCAACAACAACCTCAACATTGAAAAACAACAACAACCTCAACATTGAAAAACACCAACAAATTCAACAACAACCTCAACATTGAAAAACAACAACAACCTCAACATTGAAAAACACCAACAAATTCAACAACAACCTCAACATTGAAAAACAACAACAAACTCAACATTGAAAAACACCAACAAATTCAACAACAACCTCAACATTGAAAAACAACAACAACCTCAACATTGAAAAACACCAACAAATTCAACAACAACCTCAACATTGAAAAACACCAACAAATTCAACAACAACCTCAACAATGAAAAACACCAACAAATTCAACAACAACCTCAACATTGAAAATCACCAACAAATTCAACAACAACCTCGAAATTGAAAAACACCAACAAATTCAACAACAACCTCAACATTGAAAAACACCAACAAATTCAACAACAACCTCAACATTGAAAAACAACAACAACCTCAACATTGAAAAACACCTACAAATTCAACAACAACCTCAACATTGAAAAACAACAACAACCTCAACATTGAAAAACACCAACAAATTCAACAACAACCTCAACATTGAAAAACAACAACAACCTCAACATTGAAAAACACCAACAAATTCAACAACAACCTCAACATTGAAAAACAACAACAAACTCAACATTGAAAAACACCAACAAATTCAACAACAACCTCAACATTGAAAAACACCAACAAATTCAACAACAACCTGAACATTGAAAAACACCAACAAATTCAACAACAACCTCAACATTGAAAAACAATAACAACCTCAACATTGAAAAACACCAACAAATTCAACAACAACCTCATCATTGAAAAGCACCAACAAATTCAACAACAACCTCAACATTGAAAAACAACAACAACCTCAACATTGAAAAACACCAACAAATTCAACAACAACCTCAACATTGAAAAACAACAACAACCTCAACATTGAAAAACACCAACAAATTCAACAACAACCTCAACATTGAAAAACAACAACAAACTCAACATTGAAAAACACCAACAAATTCAACAACAACCTCAACATTGAAAAACAACAACAACCTCAACATTGAAAAACACCAACAAATTCAACAACAACCTCAACATTGAAAAACACCAACAAATTCAACAACAACCTCAACAATGAAAAAAACCAACAAATTCAACAACAACCTCAACATTCAAAATCACCAACAAATTCAACAACAACCTCGAAATTGAAAAACACCAACAAATTCAACAACAACCTCAACATTGAAAAACACCAACAAATTCAACAACAACCTCAACATTGAAAAACAACAACAACCTCAACATTGAAAAACACCAACAAATTCAACAACAACCTCAACATTGAAAAACAACAACAACCTCAACATTGAAAAACACCAACAAATTCAACAACAACCTCAACATTGAAAAACAACAACAACCTCAAGATTGAAAAACACCAACAAATTCAACAATAACCTCAAAATTGAAAAACAACAACAAATTCAACAACAACCTCAACATGAAAAACAGCAACAACCTCAACATTGAAAAACACCAATAAATTCAACAACAACCTGAACATTGAATAACACCAACAAATTCAACAACAACCTCAACATTGAAAAAGACCGACAAATTCAACAACAACCTCAACATTGAAAAACAACAACAACCTCAACATTGAAAAACACCAACAAATTCAACAACAACCTCATCATTGAAAAGCACCAACAAATTCAACAACAACCTCAACATTGAAAAACAACAACAACCTCAACATTGAAAAACACCAACAAATTCAACAGCAACTCAACATTGAAAAACAACACCAACCTCAAGACTGAAAAACACCAACAAATTCAACCAAACCTCAACATTGAAAAACAACAACAACCTCAACATTGAAAAACACCAACAAATTCAACAACAACTTCAACATTGAAAAACAACAACAACCTCAACATTGAAAAACACCAACAAATTCAACAACAACCTCAACATTGAAAAACACCAACAAATTCAACAACAACCTCAACATTGAAAAACAACAACAACCTCAACATTGAAAAACACCAACAAATTCAACAACAACCTCATCATTGAAAAGCACCAACAAATTCAACAACAACCTCAACATTGAAAAACAACAACAACCTCAACATTGAAAAACACCAACAAATTCAACAACAACCTCAAAATTGAAAAACAACAACAACCTCAACATTGAAAAACACCAACAAATTCAACAACAACCTCAACATTGAAAAACAACAACAAACTCAACATTGAAAAACACCAACAAATTCAACAACAACCTCAACATTGAAAAACAACAACAACCTCAACATTGAAAAACACCAACAAATTCAACAACAACCTCAACATTGAAAAACACCAACAAATTAAACAACAACCTCAACAATGAAAAACACCTACAAATTCAACAACAACCTCAACCTGGAAAAACACCAACAAATTCAACAACAACCTCGAAATTGAAAAACACCAACAAATTCAACAACAAACTCAACATTGAAAAACACCAACAAATTCAACAACAACCTCAACATTGAAAAACAACAACAACCTCAACATTGAAAAACACCAACAAATTCAACAACAACCTCAACATTGAAAAGCACCAACAAATTCAACAACAACCTCAACATTGAAAAACAACAACAACCTCAACATTGAAAAACACCAACAAATTCAACAACAACCTCAACATTGAAAAACAACAACAACCTCAACATTGAAAAACACCAACAAATTCAACAACAACCTCAACATTGAAAAACAACAACAAACTCAACATTGAAAAACACCAACAAATTCAACAACAACCTCAACATCGAAAAACAACAACAACCTCAACATTGAAAAACACCAACAAATTCAACAACAACCTCAACATTGAAAAACAACAACAAATTCAACAACAACCTCAACATTGAAAAACAACAACAACCTAACCCTTGAAAAACACCAACAAATTCAACAACAACCTCAACATTGAAAAACAACAACAACCTCAACATTGAAAAACACCAACAAATTCAACAACAACCTCAACATTGAAAAACACCAACAAATTCAACAACAACCTCAACATTGAAAAACAACAACAACCTCAACATTGAAAAACACCAACAACTTCAACAACAACCTCAACATTGAAAAACACCAACAAATTCAACAACAACCTCAACATTGAAAAACACCAACAAATTCAACAGCAACCTCAACATTGAAAAACACCAACAAATTCAACAACAGCCTCGAAATTGAAAAACACCAACTAATTCAACAACAAACTCAACATTGAAAAACACCAACAAATTCAACAACAACCTCAACATTGAAAAACAACAACAACCTCAACATTGAAAAACACCAACAAATTCAACAACAACCTCAACATTGAAAAGCACCAACAAATTCAACAACAACCTCAACATTGAAAAACAACAACAACCTCAACATTGAAAAACACCAACAAATTCAACAACAACCTCAACATTGAAAAACAACAACAACCTCAACATTGAAAAACACCAACAAATTCAACAACAACCTCAGCATTGAAAAACAACAACAACCTCAACATTGAAAAACACCAACAAATTCAACAACAACCTCAACATTGAAAAACAACAACAACCTCAACATTGAAAAACACCAACAAATTCAACAACAACTTCAACATTGAAAAACACCAACAAATTCAACAACAACCTCGAAATTGAAAAACACCAACAAATACAACAACAACCTCAACATTGAAAAACAACAACAAACTCAACATTGAAAAACACCAACAAATTCAACAACAACCTCAACATTGAAAAACAACAGCAACCTCAACATTGCAAAACACCAGCAAATTCAATAACAACCTCAACATTTAAAAACACCAACAAATTCAACAACAACCTCAACATTGAAAAACACCAACAAATTCAACAGCAACCTCAACATTGAAAAACACCAACAAACTCAACAACAACCTCAACATTGAAAAATAACAACACCCTCAACATTGAAAAACACCAACAAAATCAACAACAACCTCAACATTGAAAAACACCAACAAATTCAACAACAAACTCAAGATTGAAAAACACCCACAAATTCAACAATCTCAACATTGAAAAACAACAACAACCTCATCATTGAAAAACAACAACAAATTCAACAACAAACTCAACATTGAAAAACACCAACAAATTCAACAAAACCTCAACATTGAAAAACAACAACAACCTCAACATTGAAAAACACCAACAAATTCAACAACAACTTCAACATTGAAAAACAACAACAACCTCAACATTGAAAAACACCAACAAATTCAACAACAACCTCAACATTGAAAAACACCAACAAATTCAACAACAACCTCAACATTGAAAAACAACAACAACCTCAACATTGAAAAACACCAACAAATTCAACAACAACCTCATCATTGAAAAGCACCAACAAATTCAACAACAACCTCAACATTGAAAAACAACAACAACCTCAACATTGAAAAACACCAACAAATTCAACAACAACCGCAAAATTGAAAAACAACAACAACCTCAACATTGAAAAACACCAACAAATTCAACAACAACCTCAACATTGAAAAACAACAACAAACTCAACATTGAAAAACACCAACAAATTCAACAACAACCTCAACATTGAAAAACAACAACAACCTCAACATTGAAAAACACCAACAAATTCAACAACAACCTCAACATTGAAAAACACCAACAAATTAAACAACAACCTCAACAATGAAAAACACCTACAAATTCAACAACAACCTCAACCTGGAAAAACACCAACAAATTCAACAACAACCTCGAAATTGAAAAACACCAACAAATTCAACAACAAACTCAACATTGAAAAACACCAACAAATTCAACAACAACCTCAACATTGAAAAACAACAACAACCTCAACATTGAAAAACACCAACAAATTCAACAACAACCTCAACATTGAAAAGCACCAACAAATTCAACAACAACCTCAACATTGAAAAACAACAACAACCTCAACATTGAAAAACACCAACAAATTCAACAACAACCTCAACATTGAAAAACAACAACAACCTCAACATTGAAAAACACCAACAAATTCAACAACAACCTCAACATTGAAAAACAACAACAAACTCAACATTGAAAAACACCAACAAATTCAACAACAACCTCAACATCGAAAAACAACAACAACCTCAACATTGAAAAACACCAACAAATTCAACAACAACCTCAACATTGAAAAACAACAACAAATTCAACAACAACCTCAACATTGAAAAACAACAACAACCTAACCCTTGAAAAACACCAACAAATTCAACAACAACCTCAACATTGAAAAACAACAACAACCTCAACATTGAAAAACACCAACAAATTCAACAACAACCTCAACATTGAAAAACACCAACAAATTCAACAACAACCTCAACATTGAAAAACAACAACAACCTCAACATTGAAAAACACCAACAACTTCAACAACAACCTCAACATTGAAAAACACCAACAAATTCAACAACAACCTCAACATTGAAAAACACCAACAAATTCAACAGCAACCTCAACATTGAAAAACACCAACAAATTCAACAACAGCCTCGAAATTGAAAAACACCAACTAATTCAACAACAAACTCAACATTGAAAAACACCAACAAATTCAACAACAACCTCAACATTGAAAAACAACAACAACCTCAACATTGAAAAACACCAACAAATTCAACAACAACCTCAACATTGAAAAGCACCAACAAATTCAACAACAACCTCAACATTGAAAAACAACAACAACCTCAACATTGAAAAACACCAACAAATTCAACAACAACCTCAAAATTGAAAAACAACAACAACCTCAACATTGAAAAACACCAACAAATTCAACAACAACCTCAGCATTGAAAAACAACAACAACCTCAACATTGAAAAACACCAACAAATTCAACAACAACCTCAACATTGAAAAACAACAACAACCTCAACATTGAAAAACACCAACAAATTCAACAACAACTTCAACATTGAAAAACACCAACAAATTCAACAACAACCTCGAAATTGAAAAACACCAACAAATACAACAACAACCTCAACATTGAAAAACAACAACAAACTCAACATTGAAAAACACCAACAAATTCAACAACAACCTCAACATTGAAAAACAACAGCAACCTCAACATTGCAAAACACCAGCAAATTCAATTACAACCTCAACATTTAAAAGCACCAACAAATTCAACAACAACCTCAACATTGAAAAACACCAACAAATTCAACAACAACCTCAACATTGAAAAACACCAACAAACTCAACAACAACCTCAACATTGAAAAATAACAACACCCTCAACATTGAAAAACACCAACAAAATCAACAACAACCTCAACATTGAAAAACACCAACAAATTCAACAACAAACTCAAGATTGAAAAACACCCACAAATTCAACAATCTCAACATTGAAAAACAACAACAACCTCATCATTGAAAAACAACAACAAATTCAACAACAAACTCAACATTGAAAAACACCAACAAATTCAACAACAACCTCAACATTGAAAAACAACAACAACCTCAACATTGAAAAACACCAACAAATTCAACAACAACCTCAACATTGAAAAACAACAACAACCTCAACATTGAAAAACACCAACAAATTCAACAACAACCTCAACATTGAAAAACAACAACCAACTCAACATTGAAAAACACCAACAAATTCAACCACAACCTCAACATTGAAAAACAACAACAAACTCAACATTGAAAAACACCAACAAATTCAACAATAACCTCAACATTGAAAAACAACAACAAATTCAACAACAACCTCAACATTGAAAAACAGCAACAAACTCAACATTGAAAAACACCAATAAATTCAACAACAACCTGAACATTGAAAAACACCAACAAATTCAACAACAAACTCAACATTGAAAAAGACCGACAAATTCAACAACAACCTCAACATTGAAAAACAACAACAACCTCAACATTGAAAAACACCAACAAATTCAACAACAACCTCATCTTTGAAAAGCACCAACAAATTCAACAACAACCTCAACATTGAAAAACAACAACAACCTCAACATTGAAAAACACCAACAAATTCAACAACAACCTCAACATTGAAAAACAACAACAACCTCAACATTGAAAAACAACAACAAATTCAACAAAACCTCAACATTGAAAAACAACAACAAACTCAACATTGAAAAAGACCGACAAATTCAACAACAACCTCAACATTGAAAAACAACAACAACCTCAACATTGAAAAACAACAACAAATTCAACAAAACCTCAACATTGAAAAACAACAACAACCTCAACATTGAAAAACACCAACAAATTCAACAACAACCTCATCATTGAAAAGCACCAACAAATTTAACAACAACCTCAACATTGAAAAACAACAACAACCTCAACATTGAAAAACACCAACAAATTCAACAACAACCTCATCTTTGAAAAGCACCATCAAATTCAACAACAACCTCAACATTGAAAAACAACAACAACCTCAACATTGAAAAACACCAACAAATTCAACAACAACCTCAACATTGAAAAACAACAACAACCTCAACATTGAAAAACAACAACAAATTCAACAAAACCTCAACATTGAAAAACAACAACAACCTCAACATTGAAAAACACCAACAAATTCAACAACAACTTCAACATTGAAAAACAACAACAACCTCAACATTGAAAAACACCAACAAATTCAACAACAACCTGAACATTGAAAAAAACCAACAAATTCAACAACAACCTCAACATTGAAAAACAACAACAACCTCAACATTGAAAAACACCAACAAATTCAACAACAACCTCATCATTGAAAAGCACCAACAAATTGAACAACAACCTCAACATTGAAAAACTACAACAACCTCAACATTGAAAAACACCAACAAATTCAACAACAACCTCAACATTGAAAAACAACAACAACCTCAACATTGAAAAACACCAACAAATTCAACAACAACCTCAACATTGAAAAACAACAACAAACTCAACATTGAAAAACACCAACAAATTCAACAACAACCTCAACATTGAAAAACAACAACAACCTCAACATTGAAAAACACCAACAAATTCAACAACAACCTCAACATTGAAAAACACCAACAAATTCAACAACAACCTCAACAATGAAAAACACCAACAAATTCAACAACAACCTCAACATTGAAAATCACCAACAAATTCAACAACAACCTCGAAATTGAAAAACACCAACAAATTCAACAACAACCTCAACATTGAAAAACACCAACAAATTCAACAACAACCTCAACATTGAAAAACAACAACAACCTCAACATTGAAAAACACCTACAAATTCAACAACAACCTCAACATTGAAAAACAACAACAACCTCAACATTGAAAAACACCAACAAATTCAACAACAACCTCAACATTGAAAAACAACAACAACCTCAACATTGAAAAACACCAACAAATTCAACAACAACCTCAACATTGAAAAACAACAACAAACTCAACATTGAAAAACACCAACAAATTCAACAACAACCTCAACTTTGAAAAACACCAACAAATTCAACAACAACCTGAACATTGAAAAACACCAACAAATTCAACAACAACCTCAACATTGAAAAACAATAACAACCTCAACATTGAAAAACACCAACAAATTCAACAACAACCTCATCATTGAAAAGCACCAACAAATTCAACAACAACCTCAACATTGAAAAACAACAACAACCTCAACATTGAAAAACACCAACAAATTCAACAACAACCTCAACATTGAAAAACAGCAACAACCTCAACATTGAAAAACACCAACAAATTCAACAACAACCTCAACATTGAAAAACAACAACAAACTCAACATTGAAAAACACCAACAAATTCAACAACAACCTCAACATTGAAAAACAACAACAACCTCAACATTGAAAAACACCAACAAATTCAACAACAACCTCAACATTGAAAAACACCAACAAATTCAACAACAACCTCAACAATGAAAAAAACCAACAAATTCAACAACAACCTCAACATTGAAAATCACCAACAAATTCAACAACAACCTCGAAATTGAAAAACACCAACAAATTCAACAACAACCTCAACATTGAAAAACACCAACAAATTCAACAACAACCTCAACATTGAAAAACAACAACAACCTCAACATTGAAAAACACCAACAAATTCAACAACAACCTCAACATTGAAAAACAACAACAACCTCAACATTGAAAAACACCAACAAATTCAACAACAACCTCAACATTGAAAAACAACAACAACCTCAAGTTTGAAAAACACCAACAAATTCAACAATAACCTCAACATTGAAAAACAACAACAAATTCAACAACAACCTCAACATGAAAAACAGCAACAACCTCAACATTGAAAAACACCAATAAATTCAACAACAACCTGAGCATTGAATAACACCAACAAATTCAACAACAAACTCAACATTGAAAAAGACCGACAAATTCAACAACAACCTCAACATTGAAAAACAACAACAACCTCAACATTGAAAAACACCATCAAATTCAACAACAACCTCATCATTGAAAAGCACCAACAAATTCAACAACAACCTCAACATTGAAAAACAACAACAACCTCAACATTGAAAAACACCAACAAATTCAACAGCAACTCAACATTGAAAAACAACACCAACCTCAAGACTGAAAAACACCAACAAATTCAACAAAACCTCAACATTGAAAAACAACAACAACCTCAACATTGAAAAACACCAACAAATTCAACAACAACTTCAACATTGAAAAACAACAACAACCTCAACATTGAAAAACACCAACAAATTCAACAACAACCTCAACATTGAAAAACACCAACAAATTCAACAACAACCTCAACATTGAAAAACAACAACAACCTCAACATTGAAAAACACCAACAAATTCAACAACAACCTCATCATTGAAAAGCACCAACAAATTCAACAACAACCTCAACATTGAAAAACAACAACAACCTCAACATTGAAAAACACCAACAAATTCAACAACAACCTCAAAATTGAAAAACAACAACAACCTCAACATTGAAAAACACCAACAAATTCAACAACAACCTCAACATCGAAAAACAACAACAACCTCAACATTGAAAAACACCAACAAATTCAACAACAACCTCAACATTGAAAAACAACAACAAATTCAACAACAACCTCAACATTGAAAAACAACAACAACCTAACCCTTGAAAAACACCAACAAATTCAACAACAACCTCAACATTGAAAAACAACAACAACCTCAACATTGAAAAACACCAACAAATTCAACAACAACCTCAACATTGAAAAACACCAACAAATTCAACAACAACCTCAACATTGAAAAACAACAACAACCTCAACATTGAAAAACACCAACAACTTCAACAACAACCTCAACATTGAAAAACACCAACAAATTCAACAACAACCTCAACATTGAAAAACACCAACAAATTCAACAGCAACCTCAACATTGAAAAACACTAACAAATTCAACAACAGCCTCGAAATTGAAAAACACCAACTAATTCAACAACAAACTCAACATTGAAAAACACCAACAAATTCAACAACAACCTCAACATTGAAAAACAACAACAACCTCAACATTGAAAAACACCAACAAATTCAACAACAACCTCAACATTGAAAAGCACCAACAAATTCAACAACAACCTCAACATTGAAAAACAACAACCTCAACATTGAAAAACACCAACAAATTCAACAACAACCTCAACATTGAAAAACAACAACAACCTCAACATTGAAAAACACCAACAAATTCAACAACAACCTCAGCATTGAAAAACAACAACAACCTCAACATTGAAAAACACCAACAAATTCAACAACAACCTCAACATTGAAAAACAACAACAACCTCAACATTGAAAAACACCAACAAATTCAACAACAACTTCAACATTGAAAAACACCAACAAATTCAACAACAACCTCGAAATTGAAAAACACCAACAAATACAACAACAACCTCAACATTGAAAAACAACAACAAACTCAACATTGAAAAACACCAACAAATTCAACAACAACCTCAACATTGAAAAACAACAGCAACCTCAACATTGCAAAACACCAGCAAATTCAATAACAACCTCAACATTTAAAAACACCAACAAATTCAACAACAACCTCAACATTGAAAAACACCAACAAATTCAACAACAACCTCAACATTGAAAAACACCAACAAACTCAACAACAACCTCAACATTGAAAAATAACAACACCCTCAACATTGAAAAACACCAACAAAATCAACAACAACCTCAACATTGAAAAACACCAACAAATTCAACAACAAACTCAAGATTGAAAAACACCCACAAATTCAACAATCTCAACATTGAAAAACAACAACAACCTCATCATTGAAAAACAACAACAAATTCAACAACAAACTCAACATTGAAAAACACCAACAAATTCAACAACAACCTCAACATTGAAAAACAACAACAACCTCAACATTGAAAAACACCAACAAATTCAACAACAACCTCAACATTGAAAAACAACAACAACCTCAACATTGAAAAACACCAACAAATTCAACAACAACCTCAACATTGAAAAACAACAACAAACTCAACATTGAAAAACACCAACAAATTCAACCACAACCTCAACATTGAAAAACAACAACAAACTCAACATTGAAAAACACCAACAAATTCAACAATAACCTCAACATTGAAAAACAACAACAAATTCAACAACAACCTCAACATTGAAAAACAGCAACAAACTCAACATTGAAAAACACCAATAAATTCAACAACAACCTGAACATTGAAAAACACCAACAAATTCAACAACAAACTCAACATTGAAAAAGACCGACAAATTCAACAACAACCTCAACATTGAAAAACAACAACAACCTCAACATTGAAAAACACCAACAAATTCAACAACAACCTCATCTTTGAAAAGCACCAACAAATTCAACAACAACCTCAACATTGAAAAACAACAACAACCTCAACATTGAAAAACACCAACAAATTCAACAACAACCTCAACATTGAAAAACAACAACAACCTCAACATTGAAAAACAACAACAAATTCAACAAAACCTCAACATTGAAAAACAACAACAACCTCAACATTGAAAAACACCAACAAATTCAACAACAACTTCAACATTGAAAAACAACAACAACCTCAACATTGAAAAACACCAACAAATTCAACAACAACCTGAACATTGAAAAACACCAACAAATTCAACAACAACCTCAACATTGAAAAACAACAACAACCTCAACATTGAAAAACACCAACAAATTCAACAACAACCTCATCATTGAAAAGCACCAACAAATTTAACAACAACCTCAACATTGAAAAACAACAACATCCTCAACATTGAAAAACACCAACAAATTCAACAACAACCTCATCTTTGAAAAGCACCAACAAATTCAACAACAACCTCAACATTGAAAAACAACAACAACCTCAACATTGAAAAACACCAACAAATTCAACAACAACCTCAACATTGAAAAACAACAACAACCTCAACATTGAAAAACAACAACAAATTCAACAAAACCTCAACATTGAAAAACAACAACAACCTCAACATTGAAAAACACCAACAAATTCAACAACAACTTCAACATTGAAAAACAACAACAACCTCAACATTGAAAAACACCAACAAATTCAACAACAACCTGAACATTGAAAAAAACCAACAAATTCAACAACAACCTCAACATTGAAAAACAACAACAACCTCAACATTGAAAAACACCAACAAATTCAACAACAACCTCATCATTGAAAAGCACCAACAAATTGAACAACAACCTCAACATTGAAAAACAACAACAACCTCAACATTGAAAAACACCAACAAATTCAACAACAACCTCAACATTGAAAAACAACAACAACCTCAACATTGAAAAACACCAACAAATTCAACAACAACCTCAACATTGAAAAACAACAACAAACTCAACATTGAAAAACACCAACAAATTCAACAACAACCTCAACATTGAAAAACAACAACAACCTCAACATTGAAAAACACCAACAAATTCAACAACAACCTCAACATTGAAAAACACCAACAAATTCAACAACAACCTCAACAATGAAAAACACCAACAAATTCAACAACAACCTCAACATTGAAAATCACCAACAAATTCAACAACAACCTCGAAATTGAAAAACACCAACAAATTAAACAACAACCTCAACATTGAAAAACACCAACAAATTCAACAACAACCTCAACATTGAAAAACAACAACAACCTCAACATTGAAAAACACCTACAAATTCAACAACAACCTCAACATTGAAAAACAACAACAACCTCAACATTGAAAAACACCAACAAATTCAACAACAACCTCAACATTGAAAAACAACAACAACCTCAACATTGAAAAACACCAACAAATTCAACAACAACCTCAACATTGAAAAACAACAACAAACTCAACATTGAAAAACACCAACAAATTCAACAACAACCTCAACATTGAAAAACACCAACAAATTCAACAACAACCTGAACATTGAAAAACACCAACAAATTCAACAACAACCTCAACATTGAAAAACAATAACAACCTCAACATTGAAAAACACCAACAAATTCAACAACAACCTCATCATTGAAAAGCACCAACAAATTCAACAACAACCTCAACATTGAAAAACAACAACAACCTCAACATTGAAAAACACCAACAAATTCAACAACAACCTCAACATTGAAAAACAGCAACAACCTCAACATTGAAAAACACCAACAAATTCAACAACAACCTCAACATTGAAAAACAACAACAAACTCAACATTGAAAAACACCAACAAATTCAACAACAACCTCAACATTGAAAAACAACAACAACCTCAACATTGAAAAACACCAACAAATTCAACAACAACCTCAACATTGAAAAACACCAACAAATTCAACAACAACCTCAACAATGAAAAAAACCAACAAATTCAACAACAACCTCAACATTGAAAATCACCAACAAATTCAACAACAACCTCGAAATTGAAAAACACCAACAAATTCAACAACAACCTCAACATTGAAAAACACCAACAAATTCAACAACAACCTCAACATTGAAAAACAACAACAACCTCAACATTGAAAAACACCAACAAATTCAACAACAACCTCAACATTGAAAAACAACAACAACCTCAACATTGAAAAACACCAACAAATTCAAAACAACCTCAACATTGAAAAACAACAACAACCTCAAGTTTGAAAAACACCAACAAATTCAACAATAACCTCAACATTGAAAAACAACAACAAATTCAACAACAACCTCAACATGAAAAACAGCAACAACCTCAACATTGAAAAACACCAATAAATTCAACAACAACCTGAGCATTGAATAACACCAACAAATTCAACAACAAACTCAACATTGAAAAAGACCGACAAATTCAACAACAACCTCAACATTGAAAAACAACAACAACCTCAACATTGAAAAACACCATCAAATTCAACAACAACCTCATCATTGAAAAGCACCAACAAATTCAACAACAACCTCAACATTGAAAAACAACAACAACCTCAACATTGAAAAACACCAACAAATTCAACAGCAACTCAACATTGAAAAACAACACCAACCTCAAGACTGAAAAACACCAACAAATTCAACAAAACCTCAACATTGAAAAACAACAACAACCTCAACATTGAAAAACACCAACAAATTCAACAACAACTTCAACATTGAAAAACAACAACAACCTCAACATTGAAAAACACCAACAAATTCAACAACAACCTCAACATTGAAAAACACCAACAAATTCAACAACAACCTCAACATTGAAAAACAACAACAACCTCAACATTGAAAAACACCAACAAATTCAACAACAACCTCATCATTGAAAAGCACCAACAAATTCAACAACAACCTCAACATTGAAAAACAACAACAACCTCAACATTGAAAAACACCAACAAATTCAACAACAACCTCAAAATTGAAAAACAACAACAACCTCAACATTGAAAAACACCAACAAATTCAACAACAACCTCAACATTGAAAAACAACAACAAACTCAACATTGAAAAACACCAACAAATTCAACAACAACCTCAACATTGAAAAACAACAACAACCTCAACATTGAAAAACACCAACAAATTCAACAACAACCTCAACATTGAAAAACACCAACAAATTAAACAACAACCTCAACAATGAAAAACACCTACAAATTCAACAACAACCTCAACCTGGAAAAACACCAACAAATTCAACAACAACCTCGAAATTGAAAAACACCAACAAATTCAACAACAAACTCAACATTGAAAAACACCAACAAATTCAACAACAACCTCAACATTGAAAAACAACAACAACCTCAACATTGAAAAACACCAACACATTCAACAACAACCTCAACATTGAAAAGCACCAACAAATTCAACAACAACCTCAACATTGAAAAACAACAACAACCTCAACATTGAAAAACACCAACAAATTCAACAACAACCTCAACATTGAAAAACAACAACAACCTCAACATTGAAAAACACCAACAAATTCAACAACAACCTCAACATTGAAAAACAACAACAAACTCAACATTGAAAAACACCAACAAATTCAACAACAACCTCAACATCGAAAAACAACAACAACCTCAACATTGAAAAACACCAACAAATTCAACAACAACCTCAACATTGAAAAACAACAACAAATTCAACAACAACCTCAACATTGAAAAACAACAACAACCTAACCCTTGAAAAACACCAACAAATTCAACAACAACCTCAACATTGAAAAACAACAACAACCTCAACATTGAAAAACACCAACAAATTCAACAACAACCTCAACATTGAAAAACACCAACAAATTCAACAACAACCTCAACATTGAAAAACAACAACAACCTCAACATTGAAAAACACCAACAACTTCAACAACAACCTCAACATTGAAAAACACCAACAAATTCAACAACAACCTCAACATTGAAAAACACCAACAAATTCAACAGCAACCTCAACATTGAAAAACACCAACAAATTCAACAACAGCCTCGAAATTGAAAAACACCAACTAATTCAACAACAAACTCAACATTGAAAAACACCAACAAATTCAACAACAACCTCAACATTGAAAAACAACAACAACCTCAACATTGAAAAACACCAACAAATTCAACAACAACCTCAACATTGAAAAGCACCAACAAATTCAACAACAACCTCAACATTGAAAAACAACAACAACCTCAACATTGAAAAACACCAACAAATTCAACAACAACCTCAACATTGAAAAACAACAACAACCTCAACATTGAAAAACACCAACAAATTCAACAACAACCTCAGCATTGAAAAACAACAACAACCTCAACATTGAAAAACACCAACAAATTCAACAACAACCTCAACATTGAAAAACAACAACAACCTCAACATTGAAAAACACCAACAAATTCAACAACAACTTCAACATTGAAAAACACCAACAAATTCAACAACAACCTCGAAATTGAAAAACACCAACAAATACAACAACAACCTCAACATTGAAAAACAACAACAAACTCAACATTGAAAAACACCAACAAATTCAACAACAACCTCAACATTGAAAAACAACAGCAACCTCAACATTGCAAAACACCAGCAAATTCAATAACAACCTCAACATTTAAAAACACCAACAAATTCAACAACAACCTCAACATTGAAAAACACCAACAAATTCAACAACAACCTCAACATTGAAAAACACCAACAAACTCAACAACAACCTCAACATTGAAAAATAACAACACCCTCAACATTGAAAAACACCAACAAAATCAACAACAACCTCAACATTGAAAAACACCAACAAATTCAACAACAAACTCAAGATTGAAAAACACCCACAAATTCAACAAACTCAACATTGAAAAACAACAACAACCTCATCATTGAAAAACAACAACAAATTCAACAACAAACTCAACATTGAAAAACACCAACAAATTCAACAACAACCTCAACATTGAAAAACAACAACAACCTCAACATTGAAAAACACCAACAAATTCAACAACAACCTCAACATTGAAAAACAACAACAACCTCAACATTGAAAAACACCAACAAATTCAACAACAACCTCAACATTGAAAAACAACAACAAACTCAACATTGAAAAACACCAACAAATTCAACCACAACCTCAACATTGAAAAACAACAACAAACTCAACATTGAAAAACACCAACAAATTCAACAGTAACCTCAACATTGAAAAACAACAAGAAATTCAACAACAACCTCAACATTGAAAAACAGCAACAAACTCAACATTGAAAAACACCAATAAATTCAACAACAACGTGAACATTGAAAAACACCAACAAATTCAACAACAAACTCAACATTGAAAAAGACCGACAAATTCAACAACAACCTCAACATTGAAAAACAACAACAACCTCAACATTGAAAAACACCAACAAATTCAACAACAACCTCATCTTTGAAAAGCACCAACAAATTCAACAACAACCTCAACATTGAAAAACAACAACAACCTCAACATTGAAAAACACCAACAAATTCAACAACAACCTCAACATTGAAAAACAACAACAACCTCAACATTGAAAAACAACAACAAATTCAACAAAACCTCAACATTGAAAAACAACAACAACCTCAACATTGAAAAACACCAACAAATTCAACAACAACTTCAACATTGAAAAACAACAACAACCTCAACATTGAAAAACACCAACAAATTCAACAACAACCTGAACATTGAAAAACACCAACAAATTCAACAACAACCTCAACATTGAAAAACAACAACAACCTCAACATTGAAAAACACCAACAAATTCAACAACAACCTCATCATTGAAAAGCACCAACAAATTCAACAACAACCTCAACATTGAAAAACAACAACAACCTCAACATTGAAAAACACCAACAAATTCAACAACAACCTCAACATTGAAAAACAACAACAACCTCAACATTGAAAAACACCAACAAATTCAACAACAACCTCAACATTGAAAAACAACAACAAACTCAACATTGAAAAACACCAACAAATTCAACAACAACCTCAACATTGAAAAACAACAACAACCTCAACATTGAAAAACACCAACAAATTCAACAACAACCTCAACATTGAAAAACACCAACAAATTCAACAGCAACCTCAACAATGAAAAACACCAACAAATTCAACGACAACCTCAACATTGAAAATCACCAACAAATTCAACAACAACCTCGAAATTGAAAAACACCAACAAATTCAACAACAACCTCAACATTGAAAAACACCAACAAATTCAACAACAACCTCAACATTGAAAAACAACAACAACCTCAACATTGAAAAACACCAACAAATTCAACAACAACCTCAACATTGAAAAACAACAACAACCTCAACATTGAAAAACACCAACAAATTCAACAACAACCTCAACATTGAAAAACAACAACAACCTCAACATTGAAAAACACCAACAAATTCAACAACAACCTCAACATTGAAAAACAACAACAAACTCAACATTGAAAAACACCAACAAATTCAACAACAACCTCAACATTGAAAAACACCAACAAATTCAACAACAACCTGAACATTGAAAAACACCAACAAATTCAACAACAACCTCAACATTGAAAAACAATAACAACCTCAGCATTGAAAAACACCAACAAATTCAACAACAACCTCATCATTGAAAAGCACCAACAAATTCAACAACAACCTCAACATTGAAAAACAACAACAACCTCAACATTGAAAAACACCAACAAATTCAACAACAACCTCAACATTGAAAAACAACAACAACCTCAACATTGAAAAACACCAACAAATTCAACAACAACCTCAACATTGAAAAACAACAACAAACTTTACATTGAAAAACACCAACAAATTCAACAACAACCTCAACATTGAAAAACAACAACAACCTCAACATTGAAAAACACCAACAAATTCAACAACAACCTCAACATTGAAAAACACCAACAAATTCAACAACAACCTCAACAATGAAAAACACCAACAAATTCAACAACAACCTCAACATTGAAAATCACCAACAAATTCAACAACAACCTCGAAATTGAAAAACACCCACAAATTCAACAAACTCAACATTGAAAAACAACAACAACCTCATCATTGAAAAACAACAACAAATTCAACAACAAACTCAACATTGAAAAACACCAACAAATTCAACAACAACCTCAACATTGAAAAACAACAACAACCTCAACATTGAAAAACACCAACAAATTCAACAACAACCTCAACATTGAAAAACAACAACAACCTCAACATTGAAAAACACCAACAAATTCAACAACAACCTCAACATTGAAAAACAACAACAAACTCAACATTGAAAAACACCAACAAATTCAACCACAACCTCAACATTGAAAAACAACAACAAACTCAACATTGAAAAACACCAACAAATTCAACAATAACCTCAACATTGAAAAACAACAACAAATTCAACAACAACCTCTACATTGAAAAACAGCAACAAACTCAACATTGAAAAACACCAATAAATTCAACAACAACCTGAACTTTGAAAAACACCAACAAATTCAACAACAAACTCAACATTGAAAAAGACCCACAAATTCAACAACAACCTCAACATTGAAAAACAACAACAACCTCAACATTGAAAAACACCAACAAATTCAACAACAACCTCATCTTTGAAAAGCACCAACAAATTCAACAACAACCTCAACATTGAAAAACAACAACAACCTCAACATTGAAAAACACCAACAAATTCAACAACAACCTCAACATTGAAAAACAACAACAACCTCAACATTGAAAAACAACAACAAATTCAACAAAACCTCAACATTGAAAAACAACAACAACCTCAACATTGAAAAACACCAACAAATTCAACAACAACTTCAACATTGAAAAACAACAACAACCTCAACATTGAAAAACACCAACAAATTCAACAACAACCTGAACATTGAAAAACACCAACAAATTCAACAACAACCTCAACATTGAAAAACAACAACAACCTCAACATTGAAAAACACCAACAAATTCAACAACAACCTCATCATTGAAAAGCACCAACAAATTCAACAACAACCTCAACATTGAAAAACAACAACAACCTCAACATTGAAAAACACCAACAAATTCAACAACAACCTCAACATTGAAAAACAACAACAACCTCAACATTAAAAAACACCAACAAATTCAACAACAACCTCAACATTGATAAACAACAACAACCTCAACATTGAAAAACACCAACAAATTCAACAACAACCTCAACATTGAAAAACACCAACAAATTCAACAACAACCTCAACAATGAAAAACACCAACAAATTCAACAACAACCTCAACATTGAAAATCACCAACAAATTCAACAACAACCTCGAAATTGAAAAACACCAACAAATTCAACAACAACCTCAACATTGAAAAACACCAACAAATTCAACAACAACCTCAACATTGAAAAACAACAACAACCTCAACATTGAAAAACACCAACAAATTCAACAACAACCTCAACATTGAAAAACAACAACAACCTCAACATTGAAAAACACCAACAAATTCAACAACAACCTCAACATTGAAAAACAACAACAACCTCAACATTGAAAAACACCAACAAATTCAACAACAACCTCAACATTGAAAAACAACAACAAACTCAACATTGAAAAACACCAACAAATTCAACAACAACCTCAACATTGAAAAACACCAACAAATTCAACAACAACCTGAACATTGAAAAACACCAACAAATTCAACAACAACCTCAACATTGAAAAACAATAACAACCTCAACATTGAAAAACACCAACAAATTCAACAACAACCTCATCATTGAAAAGCACCAACAAATTCAACAACAACCTCAACATTGAAAAACAACAACAACCTCAACATTGAAAAACACCAACAAATTCAACAACAACCTCAACATTGAAAAACAACAACAACCTCAACATTGAAAAACACCAACAAATTCAACAACAACCTCAACATTGAAAAACAACAACAAACTCAACATTGAAAAACACCAACAAATTCAACAACAACCTCAACATTGAAAAACAACAACAACCTCAACATTGAAAAACACCAACAAATTCAACAACAACCTCAACATTGAAAAACACCAACAAATTCAACAACAACCTCAACAATGAAAAACACCAACCAATTCAACAACAACCTCAACATTGAAAATCACCAACAAATTCAACAACAACCTCAACATTGAAAAACAACAACAACCTCAACATTGAAAAACACCAACAAATTCAACAACAACCTCAACATTGAAAAACAACAACAACCTCAACATTGAAAAACACCAACAAATTCAACAACAACCTCAACATTGAAAAACAACAACAACCTCAACATTGAAAAACACCAACAAATTCAACAACAACCTCAACATTGAAAAACAACAACAAACTCAACATTGAAAAACACCAACAAATTCAACAACAACCTCAACATTGAAAAACAACAACAACCTCAACATTGAAAAGCACCAACAAATTCAACAACAACCTCAACATTGAAAAACAACAACAAATTCAACAACAACCTCAACATTGAAAAACAACAACAACCTAAACATTGAAAAACACCAACAAATTCAACAACAACCTCAACATTGAAAAACAACAACAACCTCAACATTGAAAAACACCAACAAATTCAACAACAACCTCAACATTGAAAAACACCAACAAATTCAACAACAACCTCAACATTGAAAAACAACAACAACCTCAACATTGAAAAACACCAACAAATTCAACAACAACCTCAACATTGAAAAACACCAACAAATTCAACAACAACCTCAACATTGAAAAACACCAACAAATTCAACAACAACCTCAACATTGAAAAACACCAACAAATTCAACAACAACCTCAACATTGAAAAACACCAACAAATTCAACAACAGCCTCGAAATTGAAAAACACCAACAAATTCAACAACAAACTCAACATTGAAAAACACCAACAAATTCAACAACCTCAACATTGAAAAACAACAACAACCTCAACATTGAAAAACACCAACAAATTCAAAAACAACCTCAACATTGAAAAGCACCAAAAAATTCAACAACAACTTCAACATTGAAAAACACCAACAAATTCAACAACAACCTCGAAATTGAAAAACACCAACAAATACAACAACAACCTCAACATTGAAAAACAACAACAAACTCAACATTGAAAAACACCAACAAATTCAACAACAACCTCAACATTGAAAAACAACAGCAACCTCAACATTGCAAAACACCAGCAAATTCAATAACAACCTCAACATTTAAAAACACCAACAAATTCAACAACAACCTCAACATTGAAAAACACCAACAAATTCAACAACAACCTCAACATTGAAAAACACCAACAAACTCAACAACAACCTCAACATTGAAAAATAACAACACCCTCAACATTGAAAAACACCAACAAAATCAACAACAACCTCAACATTGAAAAACACCAACAAATTCAACAACAAACTCAAGATTGAAAAACACCCACAAATTCAACAAACTCAACATTGAAAAACAACAACAACCTCATCATTGAAAAACAACAACAAATTCAACAACAAACTCAACATTGAAAAACACCAACAAATTCAACAACAACCTCAACATTGAAAAACAACAACAACCTCAACATTGAAAAACACCAACAAATTCAACAACAACCTCAACATTGAAAAACAACAACAACCTCAACATTGAAAAACACCAACAAATTCAACAACAACCTCAACATTGAAAAACAACAACAAACTCAACATTGAAAAACACCAACAAATTCAACCACAACCTCAACATTGAAAAACAACAACAAACTCAACATTGAAAAACACCAACAAATTCAACAGTAACCTCAACATTGAAAAACAACAAGAAATTCAACAACAACCTCAACATTGAAAAACAGCAACAAACTCAACATTGAAAAACACCAATAAATTCAACAACAACCTGAACATTGAAAAACACCAACAAATTCAACAACAAACTCAACATTGAAAAAGACCGACAAATTCAACAACAACCTCAACATTGAAAAACAACAACAACCTCAACATTGAAAAACACCAACAAATTCAACAACAACCTCATCTTTGAAAAGCACCAACAAATTCAACAACAACCTCAACATTGAAAAACAACAACAACCTCAACATTGAAAAACACCAACAAATTCAACAACAACCTCAACATTGAAAAACAACAACAACCTCAACATTGAAAAACAACAACAAATTCAACAAAACCTCAACATTGAAAAACAACAACAACCTCAACATTGAAAAACACCAACAAATTCAACAACAACTTCAACATTGAAAAACAACAACAACCTCAACATTGAAAAACACCAACAAATTCAACAACAACCTGAACATTGAAAAACACCAACAAATTCAACAACAACCTCAACATTGAAAAACAACAACAACCTCAACATTGAAAAACACCAACAAATTCAACAACAACCTCATCATTGAAAAGCACCAACAAATTCAACAACAACCTCAACATTGAAAAACAACAACAACCTCAACATTGAAAAACACCAACAAATTCAACAACAACCTCAACATTGAAAAACAACAACAACCTCAACATTGAAAAACACCAACAAATTCAACAACAACCTCAACATTGAAAAACAACAACAAACTCAACATTGAAAAACACCAACAAATTCAACAACAACCTCAACATTGAAAAACAACAACAACCTCAACATTGAAAAACACCAACAAATTCAACAACAACCTCAACATTGAAAAACACCAACAAATTCAACAGCAACCTCAACAATGAAAAACACCAACAAATTCAACGACAACCTCAACATTGAAAATCACCAACAAATTCAACAACAACCTCGAAATTGAAAAACACCAACAAATTCAACAACAACCTCAACATTGAAAAACACCAACAAATTCAACAACAACCTCAACATTGAAAAACAACAACAACCTCAACATTGAAAAACACCAACAAATTCAACAACAACCTCAACATTGAAAAACAACAACAACCTCAACATTGAAAAACACCAACAAATTCAACAACAACCTCAACATTGAAAAACAACAACAACCTCAACATTGAAAAACACCAACAAATTCAACAACAACCTCAACATTGAAAAACAACAACAAACTCAACATTGAAAAACACCAACAAATTCAACAACAACCTCAACATTGAAAAACACCAACAAATTCAACAACAACCTGAACATTGAAAAACACCAACAAATTCAACAACAACCTCAACATTGAAAAACAATAACAACCTCAGCATTGAAAAACACCAACAAATTCAACAACAACCTCATCATTGAAAAGCACCAACAAATTCAACAACAACCTCAACATTGAAAAACAACAACAACCTCAACATTGAAAAACACCAACAAATTCAACAACAACCTCAACATTGAAAAACAACAACAACCTCAACATTGAAAAACACCAACAAATTCAACAACAACCTCAACATTGAAAAACAACAACAAACTTTACATTGAAAAACACCAACAAATTCAACAACAACCTCAACATTGAAAAACAACAACAACCTCAACATTGAAAAACACCAACAAATTCAACAACAACCTCAACATTGAAAAACACCAACAAATTCAACAACAACCTCAACAATGAAAAACACCAACAAATTCAACAACAACCTCAACATTGAAAATCACCAACAAATTCAACAACAACCTCGAAATTGAAAAACACCCACAAATTCAACAAACTCAACATTGAAAAACAACAACAACCTCATCATTGAAAAACAACAACAAATTCAACAACAAACTCAACATTGAAAAACACCAACAAATTCAACAACAACCTCAACATTGAAAAACAACAACAACCTCAACATTGAAAAACACCAACAAATTCAACAACAACCTCAACATTGAAAAACAACAACAACCTCAACATTGAAAAACACCAACAAATTCAACAACAACCTCAACATTGAAAAACAACAACAAACTCAACATTGAAAAACACCAACAAATTCAACCACAACCTCAACATTGAAAAACAACAACAAACTCAACATTGAAAAACACCAACAAATTCAACAATAACCTCAACATTGAAAAACAACAACAAATTCAACAACAACCTCTACATTGAAAAACAGCAACAAACTCAACATTGAAAAACACCAATAAATTCAACAACAACCTGAACTTTGAAAAACACCAACAAATTCAACAACAAACTCAACATTGAAAAAGACCCACAAATTCAACAACAACCTCAACATTGAAAAACAACAACAACCTCAACATTGAAAAACACCAACAAATTCAACAACAACCTCATCTTTGAAAAGCACCAACAAATTCAACAACAACCTCAACATTGAAAAACAACAACAACCTCAACATTGAAAAACACCAACAAATTCAACAACAACCTCAACATTGAAAAACAACAACAACCTCAACATTGAAAAACAACAACAAATTCAACAAAACCTCAACATTGAAAAACAACAACAACCTCAACATTGAAAAACACCAACAAATTCAACAACAACTTCAACATTGAAAAACAACAACAACCTCAACATTGAAAAACACCAACAAATTCAACAACAACCTGAACATTGAAAAACACCAACAAATTCAACAACAACCTCAACATTGAAAAACAACAACAACCTCAACATTGAAAAACACCAACAAATTCAACAACAACCTCATCATTGAAAAGCACCAACAAATTCAACAACAACCTCAACATTGAAAAACAACAACAACCTCAACATTGAAAAACACCAACAAATTCAACAACAACCTCAACATTGAAAAACAACAACAACCTCAACATTAAAAAACACCAACAAATTCAACAACAACCTCAACATTGATAAACAACAACAACCTCAACATTGAAAAACACCAACAAATTCAACAACAACCTCAACATTGAAAAACACCAACAAATTCAACAACAACCTCAACAATGAAAAACACCAACAAATTCAACAACAACCTCAACATTGAAAATCACCAACAAATTCAACAACAACCTCGAAATTGAAAAACACCAACAAATTCAACAACAACCTCAACATTGAAAAACACCAACAAATTCAACAACAACCTCAACATTGAAAAACAACAACAACCTCAACATTGAAAAACACCAACAAATTCAACAACAACCTCAACATTGAAAAACAACAACAACCTCAACATTGAAAAACACCAACAAATTCAACAACAACCTCAACATTGAAAAACAACAACAACCTCAACATTGAAAAACACCAACAAATTCAACAACAACCTCAACATTGAAAAACAACAACAAACTCAACATTGAAAAACACCAACAAATTCAACAACAACCTCAACATTGAAAAACACCAACAAATTCAACAACAACCTGAACATTGAAAAACACCAACAAATTCAACAACAACCTCAACATTGAAAAACAATAACAACCTCAACATTGAAAAACACCAACAAATTCAACAACAACCTCATCATTGAAAAGCACCAACAAATTCAACAACAACCTCAACATTGAAAAACAACAACAACCTCAACATTGAAAAACACCAACAAATTCAACAACAACCTCAACATTGAAAAACAACAACAACCTCAACATTGAAAAACACCAACAAATTCAACAACAACCTCAACATTGAAAAACAACAACAAACTCAACATTGAAAAACACCAACAAATTCAACAACAACCTCAACATTGAAAAACAACAACAACCTCAACATTGAAAAACACCAACAAATTCAACAACAACCTCAACATTGAAAAACACCAACAAATTCAACAACAACCTCAACAATGAAAAACACCAACCAATTCAACAACAACCTCAACATTGAAAATCACCAACAAATTCAACAACAACCTCAACATTGAAAAACAACAACAACCTCAACATTGAAAAACACCAACAAATTCAACAACAACCTCAACATTGAAAAACAACAACAACCTCAACATTGAAAAACACCAACAAATTCAACAACAACCTCAACATTGAAAAACAACAACAACCTCAACATTGAAAAACACCAACAAATTCAACAACAACCTCAACATTGAAAAACAACAACAAACTCAACATTGAAAAACACCAACAAATTCAACAACAACCTCAACATTGAAAAACAACAACAACCTCAACATTGAAAAGCACCAACAAATTCAACAACAACCTCAACATTGAAAAACAACAACAAATTCAACAACAACCTCAACATTGAAAAACAACAACAACCTAAACATTGAAAAACACCAACAAATTCAACAACAACCTCAACATTGAAAAACAACAACAACCTCAACATTGAAAAACACCAACAAATTCAACAACAACCTCAACATTGAAAAACACCAACAAATTCAACGACAACCTCAACATTGAAAATCACCAACAAATTCAACAACAACCTCGAAATTGAAAAACACCAACAAATTCAACAACAACCTCAACATTGAAAAACACCAACAAATTCAACAACAACCTCAACATTGAAAAACAACAACAACCTCAACATTGAAAAACACCAACAAATTCAACAACAACCTCAACATTGAAAAACAACAACAACCTCAACATTGAAAAACACCAACAAATTCAACAACAACCTCAACATTGAAAAACAACAACAACCTCAACATTGAAAAACACCAACAAATTCAACAACAACCTCAACATTGAAAAACAACAACAAACTCAACATTGAAAAACACCAACAAATTCAACAACAACCTCAACATTGAAAAACACCAACAAATTCAACAACAACCTGAACATTGAAAAACACCAACAAATTCAACAACAACCTCAACATTGAAAAACAATAACAACCTCAGCATTGAAAAACACCAACAAATTCAACAACAACCTCATCATTGAAAAGCACCAACAAATTCAACAACAACCTCAACATTGAAAAACAACAACAACCTCAACATTGAAAAACACCAACAAATTCAACAACAACCTCAACATTGAAAAACAACAACAACCTCAACATTGAAAAACACCAACAAATTCAACAACAACCTCAACATTGAAAAACAACAACAAACTTTACATTGAAAAACACCAACAAATTCAACAACAACCTCAACATTGAAAAACAACAACAACCTCAACATTGAAAAACACCAACAAATTCAACAACAACCTCAACATTGAAAAACACCAACAAATTCAACAACAACCTCAACAATGAAAAACACCAACAAATTCAACAACAACCTCAACATTGAAAATCACCAACAAATTCAACAACAACCTCGAAATTGAAAAACACCCACAAATTCAACAAACTCAACATTGAAAAACAACAACAACCTCATCATTGAAAAACAACAACAAATTCAACAACAAACTCAACATTGAAAAACACCAACAAATTCAACAACAACCTCAACATTGAAAAACAACAACAACCTCAACATTGAAAAACACCAACAAATTCAACAACAACCTCAACATTGAAAAACAACAACAACCTCAACATTGAAAAACACCAACAAATTCAACAACAACCTCAACATTGAAAAACAACAACAAACTCAACATTGAAAAACACCAACAAATTCAACCACAACCTCAACATTGAAAAACAACAACAAACTCAACATTGAAAAACACCAACAAATTCAACAATAACCTCAACATTGAAAAACAACAACAAATTCAACAACAACCTCTACATTGAAAAACAGCAACAAACTCAACATTGAAAAACACCAATAAATTCAACAACAACCTGAACTTTGAAAAACACCAACAAATTCAACAACAAACTCAACATTGAAAAAGACCCACAAATTCAACAACAACCTCAACATTGAAAAACAACAACAACCTCAACATTGAAAAACACCAACAAATTCAACAACAACCTCATCTTTGAAAAGCACCAACAAATTCAACAACAACCTCAACATTGAAAAACAACAACAACCTCAACATTGAAAAACACCAACAAATTCAACAACAACCTCAACATTGAAAAACAACAACAACCTCAACATTGAAAAACAACAACAAATTCAACAAAACCTCAACATTGAAAAACAACAACAACCTCAACATTGAAAAACACCAACAAATTCAACAACAACTTCAACATTGAAAAACAACAACAACCTCAACATTGAAAAACACCAACAAATTCAACAACAACCTGAACATTGAAAAACACCAACAAATTCAACAACAACCTCAACATTGAAAAACAACAACAACCTCAACATTGAAAAACACCAACAAATTCAACAACAACCTCATCATTGAAAAGCACCAACAAATTCAACAACAACCTCAACATTGAAAAACAACAACAACCTCAACATTGAAAAACACCAACAAATTCAACAACAACCTCAACATTGAAAAACAACAACAACCTCAACATTAAAAAACACCAACAAATTCAACAACAACCTCAACATTGATAAACAACAACAACCTCAACATTGAAAAACACCAACAAATTCAACAACAACCTCAACATTGAAAAACACCAACAAATTCAACAACAACCTCAACAATGAAAAACACCAACAAATTCAACAACAACCTCAACATTGAAAATCACCAACAAATTCAACAACAACCTCGAAATTGAAAAACACCAACAAATTCAACAACAACCTCAACATTGAAAAACACCAACAAATTCAACAACAACCTCAACATTGAAAAACAACAACAACCTCAACATTGAAAAACACCAACAAATTCAACAACAACCTCAACATTGAAAAACAACAACAACCTCAACATTGAAAAACACCAACAAATTCAACAACAACCTCAACATTGAAAAACAACAACAACCTCAACATTGAAAAACACCAACAAATTCAACAACAACCTCAACATTGAAAAACAACAACAAACTCAACATTGAAAAACACCAACAAATTCAACAACAACCTCAACATTGAAAAACACCAACAAATTCAACAACAACCTGAACATTGAAAAACACCAACAAATTCAACAACAACCTCAACATTGAAAAACAATAACAACCTCAACATTGAAAAACACCAACAAATTCAACAACAACCTCATCATTGAAAAGCACCAACAAATTCAACAACAACCTCAACATTGAAAAACAACAACAACCTCAACATTGAAAAACACCAACAAATTCAACAACAACCTCAACATTGAAAAACAACAACAACCTCAACATTGAAAAACACCAACAAATTCAACAACAACCTCAACATTGAAAAACAACAACAAACTCAACATTGAAAAACACCAACAAATTCAACAACAACCTCAACATTGAAAAACAACAACAACCTCAACATTGAAAAACACCAACAAATTCAACAACAACCTCAACATTGAAAAACACCAACAAATTCAACAACAACCTCAACAATGAAAAACACCAACCAATTCAACAACAACCTCAACATTGAAAATCACCAACAAATTCAACAACAACCTCAACATTGAAAAACAACAACAACCTCAACATTGAAAAACACCAACAAATTCAACAACAACCTCAACATTGAAAAACAACAACAACCTCAACATTGAAAAACACCAACAAATTCAACAACAACCTCAACATTGAAAAACAACAACAACCTCAACATTGAAAAACACCAACAAATTCAACAACAACCTCAACATTGAAAAACAACAACAAACTCAACATTGAAAAACACCAACAAATTCAACAACAACCTCAACATTGAAAAACAACAACAACCTCAACATTGAAAAGCACCAACAAATTCAACAACAACCTCAACATTGAAAAACAACAACAAATTCAACAACAACCTCAACATTGAAAAACAACAACAACCTAAACATTGAAAAACACCAACAAATTCAACAACAACCTCAACATTGAAAAACAACAACAACCTCAACATTGAAAAACACCAACAAATTCAACAACAACCTCAACATTGAAAAACACCAACAAATTCAACAACAACCTCAACATTGAAAAACAACAACAACCTCAACATTGAAAAACACCAACAAATTCAACAACAACCTCAACATTGAAAAACACCAACAAATTCAACAACAACCTCAACATTGAAAAACACCAACAAATTCAACAACAACCTCAACATTGAAAAACACCAACAAATTCAACAACAACCTCAACATTGAAAAACACCAACAAATTCAACAACAACCTCAACATTGAAAAACACCAACAAATTCAACAACAGCCTCGAAATTGAAAAACACCAACAAATTCAACAACAAACTCAACATTGAAAAACACCAACAAATTCAACAACCTCAACATTGAAAAACAACAACAACCTCAACATTGAAAAACACCAACAAATTCAAAAACAACCTCAACATTGAAAAGCACCAACAAATTCAACAACAACCTCAACATTGAAAAACAACAACAACCTCAACATTGAAAAACACCAACAAATTCAACAACAACCTCAACATTGAAAAACAACAACAACCTCAACATTGAAAAACACCAACAAATTCAACAACAACCTCAGCATTGAAAAACAACAACAACCTCAACATTGAAAAACACCAACAAATTCAACAACAACCTGAACATTGAAAAACAACAACAAACTCAACATTGAAAAACAACAACAACCTCATCATTGAAAAACAACAACAAATTCAACAACAAACTCAACATTGAAAAACACCAACAAATTCAACAACAACCTCAACATTGAAAAACAACAACAACCTCAACATTGAAAAACACCAACAAATTCAACAACAACCTCAACATTGAAAAACAACAACAACCTCAACATTGAAAAACACCAACAAATTCAACAACAACCTCAACATTGAAAAACAACAACAAACTCAACATTGAAAAACACCAACAAATTCAACCACAACCTCAACATTGAAAAACAACAACAAACTCAACATTGAAAAACACCAACAAATTCAACAATAACCTCAACATTGAAAAACAACAACAAATTCAACAACAACCTCAACATTGAAAAACAGCAACAAACTCAACATTGAAAAACACCAATAAATTCAACAACAACCTGAACATTGAAAAACACCAACAAATTCAACAACAAACTCAACATTGAAAAAGACCGACAAATTCAACAACAACCTCAACATTGAAAAACAACAACAACCTCAACATTGAAAAACACCAACAAATTCAACAACAACCTCATCTTTGAAAAGAACCAACAAATTCAACAACAACCTCAACATTGAAAAACAACAACAACCTCAACATTGAAAAACACCAACAAATTCAACAACAACCTCAACATTGAAAAACAACAACAACCTCAACATTGAAAAACAACAACAAATTCAACAAAACCTCAACTTTGAAAAACAACAACAACCTCAACATTGAAAAACACCAACAAATTCAACAACAACTTCAACATTGAAAAACAACAACAACCTCAACATTGAAAAACACCAACAAATTCAACAACAACCTGAACATTGAAAAACACCAACAAATTCAACAACAACCTCAACATTGAAAAACAACAACAACCTCAACATTGAAAAACACCAACAAATTCAACAACAACCTCATCATTGAAAAGCACCAACAAATTCAACAACAACCTCAACATTGAAAAACAACAACAACCTCAACATTGAAAAACACCAACAAATTCAACAACAACCTCAACATTGAAAAACAACAACAACCTCAACATTGAAAAACACCAACAAATTCAACAACAACCTCAACATTGAAAAACAACAACAAACTCAACATTGAAAAACACCAACAAATTCAACAACAACCTCAACATTGAAAAACAACAACAACCTCAACATTGAAAAACACCAACAAATTCAACAACAACCTCAACATTGAAAAACACCAACAAATTCAACAACAACCTCAACAATGAAAAACACCAACAAATTCAACAACAACCTCAACATTGAAAATCACCAACAAATTCAACAACAACCTCGAAATTGAAAAACACCAACAAATTCAACAAAAACCTCAACATTGAAAAACACCAACAAATTCAACAACAACCTCAACATTGAAAAACAACAACAACCTCAACATTGAAAAACACCAACAAATTCAACAACAACCTCAACATTGAAAAACAACAACAACCTCAACATTGAAAAACACCAACAAATTCAACAACAACCTCAACATTGAAAAACAACAACAACCTCAACATTGAAAAACACCAACAAATTCAACAACAACCTCAACATTGAAAAACAACAACAAACTCAACATTGAAAAACACCAACAAATTCAACAACAACCTCAACATTGAAAAACACCAACAAATTCAACAACAACCTGAACATTGAAAAACACCAACAAATTCAACAACAACCTCAACATTGAAAAACAATAACAACCTCAGCATTGAAAAACACCAACAAATTCAACAACAACCTCATCATTGAAAAGCACCAACAAATTCAACAACAACCTCAACATTGAAAAACAACAACAACCTCAACATTGAAAAACACCAACAAATTCAACAACAACCTCAACATTGAAAAACAACAACAACCTCAACATTGAAAAACACCAACAAATTCAACAACAACCTCAACATTGAAAAACAACAACAAACTCAACATTGAAAAACACCAACAAATTCAACAACAACCTCAACATTGAAAAACAACAACAACCTCAACATTGAAAAACACCAACAAATTCAACAACAACCTCAACATTGAAAAACACCAACAAATTCAACAACAACCTCAACAATGAAAAACACCAACAAATTCAACAACAACCTCAACATTGAAAATCACCAACAAATTCAACAACAACCTCGAAATTGAAAAACACCCACAAATTCAACAAACTCAACAGTGAAAAACAACAACAACCTCATCATTGAAAAACAACAACAAATTCAACAACAACCTCAACATTGAAAAACAACAACAACCTCAACATTGAAAAACACCAACAAATTCAACAACAACCTCAACATTGAAAAACAACAACAACCTCAACATTGAAAAACACCAACAAATTCAACAACAACCTCAACATTGAAAAACAACAACAAACTCAACATTGAAAAACACCAACAAATTCAACCACAACCTCAACATTGAAAAACAACAACAAACTCAACATTGAAAAACACCAACAAATTCAACAATAACCTCAACATTGAAAAACAACAACAAATTCAACAACAACCTCAACATTGAAAAACAGCAACAAACTCAACATTGAAAAACACCAATAAATTCAACAACAACCTGAACATTGAAAAACACCAACAAATTCAACAACAAACTCAACATTGAAAAAGACCCACAAATTCAACAACAACCTCAACATTGAAAAACAACAACAACCTCAACATTGAAAAACACCAACAAATTCAACAACAACCTCATCTTTGAAAAGCACCAACAAATTCAACAACAACCTCAACATTGAAAAACAACAACAACCTCAACATTGAAAAACACCAACAAATTCAACAACAACCTCAACATTGAAAAACAACAACAACCTCAACATTGAAAAACAACAACAAATTCAACAAAACCTCAACATTGAAAAACAACAACAACCTCAACATTGAAAAACACCAACAAATTCAACAACAACTTCAACATTGAAAAACAACAACAACCTCAACATTGAAAAACACCAACAAATTCAACAACAACCTGAACATTGAAAAACACCAACAAATTCAACAACAACCTCAACATTGAAAAACAACAACAACCTCAACATTGAAAAACACCAACAAATTCAACAACAACCTCATCATTGAAAAGCACCAACAAATTCAACAACAACCTCAACATTGAAAAACACCAACAAATTCAACAACAACCTCAACATTGAAAAACAACAACAACCTCAACATTGAAAAACACCAACAAATTCAACAACAACCTCAACATTGAAAAACACCAACAAATTCAACAACAACCTCAACAATGAAAAACACCAACAAATTCAACAACAACCTCAACATTGAAAATCACCAACAAATTCAACAACAACCTCGAAATTGAAAAACACCAACAAATTCAACAACAACCTCAACATTGAAAAACACCAACAAATTCAACAACAACCTCAACATTGAAAAACAACAACAACCTCAACATTGAAAAACACCAACAAATTCAACAACAACCTCAACATTGAAAAACAACAACAACCTCAACATTGAAAAACACCAACAAATTCAACAACAACCTCAACATTGAAAAACAACAACAACCTCAACATTGAAAAACACCAACAAATTCAACAACAACCTCAACATTGAAAAACAACAACAAACTCAACATTGAAAAACACCAACAAATTCAACAACAACCTCAACATTGAAAAACACCAACAAATTCAACAACAACCTGAACATTGAAAAACACCAACAAATTCAACAACAACCTCAACATTGAAAAACAATAACTACCTCAACATTGAAAAACACCAACAAATTCAACAACAACCTCATCATTGAAAAGCACCAAAAAATTCAACAACAACCTCAACATTGAAAAACAACAACAACCTCAACATTGAAAAACACCAACAAATTCAACAACAACCTCAACATTGAAAAACAACAACAACCTCAACATTGAAAAACACCAACAAATTCAACAACAACCTCAACATTGAAAAACAACAACAAACTCAACATTGAAAAACACCAACAAATTCAACAACAACCTCAACATTGAAAAACAACAACAACCTCAACATTGAAAAACACCAACAAATTCAACAACAACCTCAACATTGAAAAACACCAACAAATTCAACAACAACCTCAACAATGAAAAACACCAACAAATTCAACAACAACCTCAACATTGAAAATCACCAACAAATTCAACAACAACCTCGAAATTGAAAAACACCAACAAATTCAACAACAACCTCAGCATTGAAAAACACCAACAAATTCAACAACAACCTCAACATTGAAAAACAACAACAACCTCAACATTGAAAAACACCAACAAATTCAACAACAACCTCAACATTGAAAAACAACAACAACCTCAACATTGAAAAACACCAACAAATTCAACAACAACCTCAACATTGAAAAACAACAACAACCTCAACATTGAAAAACACCAACAAATTCAACAACAACCTCAACATTGAAAAACAACAACAAACTCAACATTGAAAAACACCAACAAATTCAACAACAACCTCAACATTGAAAAACAACAACAACCTCAACATTGAAAAGCACCAACAAATTCAACAACAACTTCAACATTGAAAAACAACAGCAAATTCAACAACAATCTCAACATTGAAAAACAACAACAACCTAAACATTGAAAAACACCAACAAATTCAACAACAACCTCAACATTGAAAAACAACAACAACCTCAACATTGAAAAACACCAACAAATTCAACAACAACCTCAACATTGAAAAACACCAACAAATTCAACAACAACCTCAACATTGAAAAACAACAACAACCTCAACATTGAAAAACACCAACAAATTCAACAACAACCTCAACATTGAAAAACACCAACAAATTCAACAACAACCTCAACATTGAAAAACAACAACAAATTCAACAACAACCTCAACATTGAAAAACACCAACAAATTCAACAACAACCTCAACATTGAAAAACACCAACAAATTCAACAACAACCTCAACATTGAAAAACACCAACAAATTCAACAACAACCTCGAAATTGAAAAACACCAACAAATTCAACAACAAACTCAACATTGAAAAACACCAACAAATTCAACAACCTCAACATTGAAAAACAACAACAACCTCTACATTGAAAAACACCAACAAATTCAAAAACAACCTCAACATTGAAAAGCACCAACAAATTCAACAACAACCTCAACATTGAAAAACAACAACAACCTCAACATTGAAAAACACCAACAAATTCAACAACAACCTCAACATTGAAAAACAACAACAACCTCAACATTGAAAAACACCAACAAATTCAACAACAACCTCAGCATTGAAAAACAACAACAACCTCAACATTGAAAAACACCAACAAATTCAACAACAACCTGAACATTGAAAAACAACAACAACCTCAACATTGAAAAACACCAACAAATTCAACAACAACTTCAACATTGAAAAACACCAACAAATTCAACAACAACCACGAAATTGAAAAACACCTACAAATACAACAACAACCTCAACATTGAAAAACAACAACAAACTCAACATTGAAAAACACCAACAAATTCAACAACAACCTCAACATTGAAAAACAACAGCAACCTCAACATTGCAAAACACCAGCAAATTCAATAACAACCTCAACATTTAAAAACACCAACAAATTCAACAACAACCTCAACATTGAAAAACACCAACAAATTCAACAACAACCTCAACATTGAAAAACACCAACAAACTCAACAACAACCTCAACATTGAAAAATAACAACACCCTCAAAATTGAAAAACACCAACAAAATCAACAACAACCTCAACATTGAAAAACACCAACAAATTCAACAACAAACTCAAGATTGAAAAACACCCACAAATTCAACAAACTCAACATTGAAAAACAACAACAACCTCATCATTGAAAAACAACAACAAATTCAACAACAAACTCAACATTGAAAAACACCAACAAATTCAACAACAACCTCAACATTGAAAAACAACAACAACCTCAACATTGAAAAACACCAACAAATTCAACAACAGCCTCAACATTGAAAAACAACAACAACCTCAACATTGAAAAACACCAACAAATTCAACAACAACCTCAACATTGAAAAACAACAACAAACTCAACATTGAAAAACACCAACAAATTCAACAACAACCTCAACATTGAAAAACAACAACAACCTAAACATTGAAAAACACCAACAAATTCAACAACAACCTCAACATTGAAAAACAACAACAACCTCAACATTGAAAAACACCAACAAATTCAACAACAACCTCAACATTGAAAAACACCAACAAATTCAACAACAACCTCAACATTGAAAAACAACAACAACCTCAACATTGAAAAACACCAACAAATTCAACAACAACCTCAACATTGAAAAACACCAACAAATTCAACAACAACCTCAACATTGAAAAACACCAACAAATTCAACAACAACCTCAACATTGAAAAACACCAACAAATTCAACAACAACCTCAACATTGAAAAACACCAACAAATTCAACAACAACCTCAACATTGAAAAACACCAACAAATTCAACAACAGCCTCGAAATTGAAAAACACCAACAAATTCAACAACAAACTCAACATTGAAAAACACCAACAAATTCAACAACCTCAACATTGAAAAACAACAACAACCTCAACATTGAAAAACACCAACAAATTCAAAAACAACCTCAACATTGAAAAGCACCAACAAATTCAACAACAACCTCAACATTGAAAAACAACAACAACCTCAACATTGAAAAACACCAACAAATTCAACAACAACCTCAACATTGAAAAACAACAACAACCTCAACATTGAAAAACACCAACAAATTCAACAACAACCTCAGCATTGAAAAACAACAACAACCTCAACATTGAAAAACACCAACAAATTCAACAACAACCTGAACATTGAAAAACAACAACAAACTCAACATTGAAAAACAACAACAACCTCATCATTGAAAAACAACAACAAATTCAACAACAAACTCAACATTGAAAAACACCAACAAATTCAACAACAACCTCAACATTGAAAAACAACAACAACCTCAACATTGAAAAACACCAACAAATTCAACAACAACCTCAGCATTGAAAAACAACAACAACCTCAACATTGAAAAACACCAACAAATTCAACAACAACCTGAACATTGAAAAACAACAACAACCTCAACATTGAAAAACACCAACAAATTCAACAACAACTTCAACATTGAAAAACACCAACAAATTCAACAACAACCACGAAATTGAAAAACACCTACAAATACAACAACAACCTCAACATTGAAAAACAACAACAAACTCAACATTGAAAAACACCAACAAATTCAACAACAACCTCAACATTGAAAAACAACAGCAACCTCAACATTGCAAAACACCAGCAAATTCAATAACAACCTCAACATTTAAAAACACCAACAAATTCAACAACAACCTCAACATTGAAAAACACCAACAAATTCAACAACAACCTCAACATTGAAAAACACCAACAAACTCAACAACAACCTCAACATTGAAAAATAACAACACCCTCAAAATTGAAAAACACCAACAAAATCAACAACAACCTCAACATTGAAAAACACCAACAAATTCAACAACAAACTCAAGATTGAAAAACACCCACAAATTCAACAAACTCAACATTGAAAAACAACAACAACCTCATCATTGAAAAACAACAACAAATTCAACAACAAACTCAACATTGAAAAACACCAACAAATTCAACAACAACCTCAACATTGAAAAACAACAACAACCTCAACATTGAAAAACACCAACAAATTCAACAACAGCCTCAACATTGAAAAACAACAACAACCTCAACATTGAAAAACACCAACAAATTCAACAACAACCTCAACATTGAAAAACAACAACAAACTCAACATTGAAAAACACCAACAAATTCAACAACAACCTCAACATTGAAAAACAACAACAACCTAAACATTGAAAAACACCAACAAATTCAACAACAACCTCAACATTGAAAAACAACAACAACCTCAACATTGAAAAACACCAACAAATTCAACAACAACCTCAACATTGAAAAACACCAACAAATTCAACAACAACCTCAACATTGAAAAACAACAACAACCTCAACATTGAAAAACACCAACAAATTCAACAACAACCTCAACATTGAAAAACACCAACAAATTCAACAACAACCTCAACATTGAAAAACACCAACAAATTCAACAACAACCTCAACATTGAAAAACACCAACAAATTCAACAACAACCTCAACATTGAAAAACACCAACAAATTCAACAACAACCTCAACATTGAAAAACACCAACAAATTCAACAACAGCCTCGAAATTGAAAAACACCAACAAATTCAACAACAAACTCAACATTGAAAAACACCAACAAATTCAACAACCTCAACATTGAAAAACAACAACAACCTCAACATTGAAAAACACCAACAAATTCAAAAACAACCTCAACATTGAAAAGCACCAACAAATTCAACAACAACCTCAACATTGAAAAACAACAACAACCTCAACATTGAAAAACACCAACAAATTCAACAACAACCTCAACATTGAAAAACAACAACAACCTCAACATTGAAAAACACCAACAAATTCAACAACAACCTCAGCATTGAAAAACAACAACAACCTCAACATTGAAAAACACCAACAAATTCAACAACAACCTGAACATTGAAAAACAACAACAAACTCAACATTGAAAAACAACAACAACCTCATCATTGAAAAACAACAACAAATTCAACAACAAACTCAACATTGAAAAACACCAACAAATTCAACAACAACCTCAACATTGAAAAACAACAACAACCTCAACATTGAAAAACACCAACAAATTCAACAACAACCTCAACATTGAAAAACAACAACAACCTCAACATTGAAAAACACCAACAAATTCAACAACAACCTCAACATTGAAAAACAACAACAAACTCAACATTGAAAAACACCAACAAATTCAACCACAACCTCAACATTGAAAAACAACAACAAACTCAACATTGAAAAACACCAACAAATTCAACAATAACCTCAACATTGAAAAACAACAACAAATTCAACAACAACCTCAACATTGAAAAACAGCAACAAACTCAACATTGAAAAACACCAATAAATTCAACAACAACCTGAACATTGAAAAACACCAACAAATTCAACAACAAACTCAACATTGAAAAAGACCGACAAATTCAACAACAACCTCAACATTGAAAAACAACAACAACCTCAACATTGAAAAACACCAACAAATTCAACAACAACCTCATCTTTGAAAAGAACCAACAAATTCAACAACAACCTCAACATTGAAAAACAACAACAACCTCAACATTGAAAAACACCAACAAATTCAACAACAACCTCAACATTGAAAAACAACAACAACCTCAACATTGAAAAACAACAACAAATTCAACAAAACCTCAACATTGAAAAACAACAACAACCTCAACATTGAAAAACACCAACAAATTCAACAACAACTTCAACATTGAAAAACAACAACAACCTCAACATTGAAAAACACCAACAAATTCAACAACAACCTGAACATTGAAAAACACCAACAAATTCAACAACAACCTCAACATTGAAAAACAACAACAACCTCAACATTGAAAAACACCAACAAATTCAACAACAACCTCATCATTGAAAAGCACCAACAAATTCAACAACAACCTCAACATTGAAAAACAACAACAACCTCAACATTGAAAAACACCAACAAATTCAACAACAACCTCAACATTGAAAAACAACAACAACCTCAACATTGAAAAACACCAACAAATTCAACAACAACCTCAACATTGAAAAACAACAACAAACTCAACATTGAAAAACACCAACAAATTCAACAACAACCTCAACATTGAAAAACAACAACAACCTCAACATTGAAAAACACCAACAAATTCAACAACAACCTCAACATTGAAAAACAACAACAAACTCAACATTGAAAAACACCAACAAATTCAACAACAACCTCAACATTGAAAAACAACAACAACCTAAACATTGAAAAACACCAACAAATTCAACAACAACCTCAACATTGAAAAACAACAACAACCTCAACATTGAAAAACACCAACAAATTCAACAACAACCTCAACATTGAAAAACACCAACAAATTCAACAACAACCTCAACATTGAAAAACAACAACAACCTCAACATTGAAAAACACCAACAAATTCAACAACAACCTCAACATTGAAAAACACCAACAAATTCAACAACAACCTCAACATTGAAAAACACCAACAAATTCAACAACAACCTCAACATTGAAAAACACCAACAAATTCAACAACAACCTCAACATTGAAAAACACCAACAAATTCAACAACAACCTCAACATTGAAAAACACCAACAAATTCAACAACAGCCTCGAAATTGAAAAACACCAACAAATTCAACAACAAACTCAACATTGAAAAACACCAACAAATTCAACAACCTCAACATTGAAAAACAACAACAACCTCAACATTGAAAAACACCAACAAATTCAAAAACAACCTCAACATTGAAAAGCACCAACAAATTCAACAACAACCTCAACATTGAAAAACAACAACAACCTCAACATTGAAAAACACCAACAAATTCAACAACAACCTCAACATTGAAAAACAACAACAACCTCAACATTGAAAAACACCAACAAATTCAACAACAACCTCAGCATTGAAAAACAACAACAACCTCAACATTGAAAAACACCAACAAATTCAACAACAACCTGAACATTGAAAAACAACAACAAACTCAACATTGAAAAACAACAACAACCTCATCATTGAAAAACAACAACAAATTCAACAACAAACTCAACATTGAAAAACACCAACAAATTCAACAACAACCTCAACATTGAAAAACAACAACAACCTCAACATTGAAAAACACCAACAAATTCAACAACAACCTCAGCATTGAAAAACAACAACAACCTCAACATTGAAAAACACCAACAAATTCAACAACAACCTGAACATTGAAAAACAACAACAACCTCAACATTGAAAAACACCAACAAATTCAACAACAACTTCAACATTGAAAAACACCAACAAATTCAACAACAACCACGAAATTGAAAAACACCTACAAATACAACAACAACCTCAACATTGAAAAACAACAACAAACTCAACATTGAAAAACACCAACAAATTCAACAACAACCTCAACATTGAAAAACAACAGCAACCTCAACATTGCAAAACACCAGCAAATTCAATAACAACCTCAACATTTAAAAACACCAACAAATTCAACAACAACCTCAACATTGAAAAACACCAACAAATTCAACAACAACCTCAACATTGAAAAACACCAACAAACTCAACAACAACCTCAACATTGAAAAATAACAACACCCTCAAAATTGAAAAACACCAACAAAATCAACAACAACCTCAACATTGAAAAACACCAACAAATTCAACAACAAACTCAAGATTGAAAAACACCCACAAATTCAACAAACTCAACATTGAAAAACAACAACAACCTCATCATTGAAAAACAACAACAAATTCAACAACAAACTCAACATTGAAAAACACCAACAAATTCAACAACAACCTCAACATTGAAAAACAACAACAACCTCAACATTGAAAAACACCAACAAATTCAACAACAGCCTCAACATTGAAAAACAACAACAACCTCAACATTGAAAAACACCAACAAATTCAACAACAACCTCAACATTGAAAAACAACAACAAACTCAACATTGAAAAACACCAACAAATTCAACAACAACCTCAACATTGAAAAACAACAACAACCTAAACATTGAAAAACACCAACAAATTCAACAACAACCTCAACATTGAAAAACAACAACAACCTCAACATTGAAAAACACCAACAAATTCAACAACAACCTCAACATTGAAAAACACCAACAAATTCAACAACAACCTCAACATTGAAAAACAACAACAACCTCAACATTGAAAAACACCAACAAATTCAACAACAACCTCAACATTGAAAAACACCAACAAATTCAACAACAACCTCAACATTGAAAAACACCAACAAATTCAACAACAACCTCAACATTGAAAAACACCAACAAATTCAACAACAACCTCAACATTGAAAAACACCAACAAATTCAACAACAACCTCAACATTGAAAAACACCAACAAATTCAACAACAGCCTCGAAATTGAAAAACACCAACAAATTCAACAACAAACTCAACATTGAAAAACACCAACAAATTCAACAACCTCAACATTGAAAAACAACAACAACCTCAACATTGAAAAACACCAACAAATTCAAAAACAACCTCAACATTGAAAAGCACCAACAAATTCAACAACAACCTCAACATTGAAAAACAACAACAACCTCAACATTGAAAAACACCAACAAATTCAACAACAACCTCAACATTGAAAAACAACAACAACCTCAACATTGAAAAACACCAACAAATTCAACAACAACCTCAGCATTGAAAAACAACAACAACCTCAACATTGAAAAACACCAACAAATTCAACAACAACCTGAACATTGAAAAACAACAACAAACTCAACATTGAAAAACAACAACAACCTCATCATTGAAAAACAACAACAAATTCAACAACAAACTCAACATTGAAAAACACCAACAAATTCAACAACAACCTCAACATTGAAAAACAACAACAACCTCAACATTGAAAAACACCAACAAATTCAACAACAACCTCAACATTGAAAAACAACAACAACCTCAACATTGAAAAACACCAACAAATTCAACAACAACCTCAACATTGAAAAACAACAACAAACTCAACATTGAAAAACACCAACAAATTCAACCACAACCTCAACATTGAAAAACAACAACAAACTCAACATTGAAAAACACCAACAAATTCAACAATAACCTCAACATTGAAAAACAACAACAAATTCAACAACAACCTCAACATTGAAAAACAGCAACAAACTCAACATTGAAAAACACCAATAAATTCAACAACAACCTGAACATTGAAAAACACCAACAAATTCAACAACAAACTCAACATTGAAAAAGACCGACAAATTCAACAACAACCTCAACATTGAAAAACAACAACAACCTCAACATTGAAAAACACCAACAAATTCAACAACAACCTCATCTTTGAAAAGAACCAACAAATTCAACAACAACCTCAACATTGAAAAACAACAACAACCTCAACATTGAAAAACACCAACAAATTCAACAACAACCTCAACATTGAAAAACAACAACAACCTCAACATTGAAAAACAACAACAAATTCAACAAAACCTCAACATTGAAAAACAACAACAACCTCAACATTGAAAAACACCAACAAATTCAACAACAACTTCAACATTGAAAAACAACAACAACCTCAACATTGAAAAACACCAACAAATTCAACAACAACCTGAACATTGAAAAACACCAACAAATTCAACAACAACCTCAACATTGAAAAACAACAACAACCTCAACATTGAAAAACACCAACAAATTCAACAACAACCTCATCATTGAAAAGCACCAACAAATTCAACAACAACCTCAACATTGAAAAACAACAACAACCTCAACATTGAAAAACACCAACAAATTCAACAACAACCTCAACATTGAAAAACAACAACAACCTCAACATTGAAAAACACCAACAAATTCAACAACAACCTCAACATTGAAAAACAACAACAAACTCAACATTGAAAAACACCAACAAATTCAACAACAACCTCAACATTGAAAAACAACAACAACCTCAACATTGAAAAACACCAACAAATTCAACAACAACCTCAACATTGAAAAACACCAACAAATTCAACAACAACCTCAACAATGAAAAACACCAACAAATTCAACAACAACCTCAACATTGAAAATCACCAACAAATTCAACAACAACCTCGAAATTGAAAAACACCAACAAATTCAACAAAAACCTCAACATTGAAAAACACCAACAAATTCAACAACAACCTCAACATTGAAAAACAACAACAACCTCAACATTGAAAAACACCAACAAATTCAACAACAACCTCAACATTGAAAAACAACAACAACCTCAACATTGAAAAACACCAACAAATTCAACAACAACCTCAACATTGAAAAACAACAACAACCTCAACATTGAAAAACACCAACAAATTCAACAACAACCTCAACATTGAAAAACAACAACAAACTCAACATTGAAAAACACCAACAAATTCAACAACAACCTCAACATTGAAAAACACCAACAAATTCAACAACAACCTGAACATTGAAAAACACCAACAAATTCAACAACAACCTCAACATTGAAAAACAATAACAACCTCAGCATTGAAAAACACCAACAAATTCAACAACAACCTCATCATTGAAAAGCACCAACAAATTCAACAACAACCTCAACATTGAAAAACAACAACAACCTCAACATTGAAAAACACCAACAAATTCAACAACAACCTCAACATTGAAAAACAACAACAACCTCAACATTGAAAAACACCAACAAATTCAACAACAACCTCAACATTGAAAAACAACAACAAACTCAACATTGAAAAACACCAACAAATTCAACAACAACCTCAACATTGAAAAACAACAACAACCTCAACATTGAAAAACACCAACAAATTCAACAACAACCTCAACATTGAAAAACACCAACAAATTCAACAACAACCTCAACAATGAAAAACACCAACAAATTCAACAACAACCTCAACATTGAAAATCACCAACAAATTCAACAACAACCTCGAAATTGAAAAACACCCACAAATTCAACAAACTCAACATTGAAAAACAACAACAACCTCATCATTGAAAAACAACAACAAATTCAACAACAACCTCAACATTGAAAAACAACAACAACCTCAACATTGAAAAACACCAACAAATTCAACAACAACCTCAACATTGAAAAACAACAACAACCTCAACATTGAAAAACACCAACAAATTCAACAACAACCTCAACATTGAAAAACAACAACAAACTCAACATTGAAAAACACCAACAAATTCAACCACAACCTCAACATTGAAAAACAACAACAAACTCAACATTGAAAAACACCAACAAATTCAACAATAACCTCAACATTGAAAAACAACAACAAATTCAACAACAACCTCAACATTGAAAAACAGCAACAAACTCAACATTGAAAAACACCAATAAATTCAACAACAACCTGAACATTGAAAAACACCAACAAATTCAACAACAAACTCAACATTGAAAAAGACCCACAAATTCAACAACAACCTCAACATTGAAAAACAACAACAACCTCAACATTGAAAAACACCAACAAATTCAACAACAACCTCATCTTTGAAAAGCACCAACAAATTCAACAACAACCTCAACATTGAAAAACAACAACAACCTCAACATTGAAAAACACCAACAAATTCAACAACAACCTCAACATTGAAAAACAACAACAACCTCAACATTGAAAAACAACAACAAATTCAACAAAACCTCAACATTGAAAAACAACAACAACCTCAACATTGAAAAACACCAACAAATTCATCAACAACTTCAACATTGAAAAACAACAACAACCTCAACATTGAAAAACACCAACAAATTCAACAACAACCTGAACATTGAAAAACACCAACAAATTCAACAACAACCTCAACATTGAAAAACAACAACAACCTCAACATTGAAAAACACCAACAAATTCAACAACAACCTCATCATTGAAAAGCACCAACAAATTCAACAACAACCTCAACATTGAAAAACACCAACAAATTCAACAACAACCTCAACATTGAAAAACAACAACAACCTCAACATTGAAAAACACCAACAAATTCAACAACAACCTCAACATTGAAAAACACCAACAAATTCAACAACAACCTCAACAATGAAAAACACCAACAAATTCAACAACAACCTCAACATTGAAAATCACCAACAAATTCAACAACAACCTCGAAATTGAAAAACACCAACAAATTCAACAACAACCTCAACATTGAAAAACACCAACAAATTCAACAACAACCTCAACATTGAAAAACAACAACAACCTCAACATTGAAAAACACCAACAAATTCAACAACAACCTCAACATTGAAAAACAACAACAACCTCAACATTGAAAAACACCAACAAATTCAACAACAACCTCAACATTGAAAAACAACAACAACCTCAACATTGAAAAACACCAACAAATTCAACAACAACCTCAACATTGAAAAACAACAACAAACTCAACATTGAAAAACACCAACAAATTCAACAACAACCTCAACATTGAAAAACACCAACAAATTCAACAACAACCTGAACATTGAAAAACACCAACAAATTCAACAACAACCTCAACATTGAAAAACAATAACTACCTCAACATTGAAAAACACCAACAAATTCAACAACAACCTCATCATTGAAAAGCACCAAAAAATTCAACAACAACCTCAACATTGAAAAACAACAACAACCTCAACATTGAAAAACACCAACAAATTCAACAACAACCTCAACATTGAAAAACAACAACAACCTCAACATTGAAAAACACCAACAAATTCAACAACAACCTCAACATTGAAAAACAACAACAAACTCAACATTGAAAAACACCAACAAATTCAACAACAACCTCAACATTGAAAAACAACAACAACCTCAACATTGAAAAACACCAACAAATTCAACAACAACCTCAACATTGAAAAACACCAACAAATTCAACAACAACCTCAACAATGAAAAACACCAACAAATTCAACAACAACCTCAACATTGAAAATCACCAACAAATTCAACAACAACCTCGAAATTGAAAAACACCAACAAATTCAACAACAACCTCAACATTGAAAAACACCAACAAATTCAACAACAACCTCAACATTGAAAAACAACAACAACCTCAACATTGAAAAACACCAACAAATTCAACAACAACCTCAACATTGAAAAACAACAACAACCTCAACATTGAAAAACACCAACAAATTCAACAACAACCTCAACATTGAAAAACAACAACAACCTCAACATTGAAAAACACCAACAAATTCAACAACAACCTCAACATTGAAAAACAACAACAAACTCAACATTGAAAAACACCAACAAATTCAACAACAACCTCAACATTGAAAAACAACAACAACCTCAACATTGAAAAGCACCAACAAATTCAACAACAACTTCAACATTGAAAAACAACAGCAAATTCAACAACAATCTCAACATTGAAAAACAACAACAACCTAAACATTGAAAAACACCAACAAATTCAACAACAACCTCAACATTGAAAAACAACAACAACCTCAACATTGAAAAACACCAACAAATTCAACAACAACCTCAACATTGAAAAACACCAACAAATTCAACAACAACCTCAACATTGAAAAACAACAACAACCTCAACATTGAAAAACACCAACAAATTCAACAACAACCTCAACATTGAAAAACACCAACAAATTCAACAACAACCTCAACATTGAAAAACACCAACAAATTCAACAACAACAACCTCAACATTGAAAAACACCAACAAATTCAACAACAACCTCAACATTGAAAAACACCAACAAATTCAACAACAACCTCAACATTGAAAAACACCAACAAATTCAACAACAACCTCGAAATTGAAAAACACCAACAAATTCAACAACAAACTCAACATTGAAAAACACCAACAAATTCAACAACCTCAACATTGAAAAACAACAACAACCTCTACATTGAAAAACACCAACAAATTCAAAAACAACCTCAACATTGAAAAGCACCAACAAATTCAACAACAACCTCAACATTGAAAAACAACAACAACCTCAACATTGAAAAACACCAACAAATTCAACAACAACCTCAACATTGAAAAACAACAACAACCTCAACATTGAAAAACACCAACAAATTCAACAACAACCTCAGCATTGAAAAACAACAACAACCTCAACATTGAAAAACACCAACAAATTCAACAACAACCTGAACATTGAAAAACAACAACAACCTCAACATTGAAAAACACCAACAAATTCAACAACAACTTCAACATTGAAAAACACCAACAAATTCAACAACAACCACGAAATTGAAAAACACCTACAAATACAACAACAACCTCAACATTGAAAAACAACAACAAACTCAACATTGAAAAACACCAACAAATTCAACAACAACCTCAACATTGAAAAACAACAGCAACCTCAACATTGCAAAACACCAGCAAATTCAATAACAACCTCAACATTTAAAAACACCAACAAATTCAACAACAACCTCAACATTGAAAAACACCAACAAATTCAACAACAACCTCAACATTGAAAAACACCAACAAACTCAACAACAACCTCAACATTGAAAAATAACAACACCCTCAAAATTGAAAAACACCAACAAAATCAACAACAACCTCAACATTGAAAAACACCAACAAATTCAACAACAAACTCAAGATTGAAAAACACCCACAAATTCAACAAACTCAACATTGAAAAACAACAACAACCTCATCATTGAAAAACAACAACAAATTCAACAACAAACTCAACATTGAAAAACACCAACAAATTCAACAACAACCTCAACATTGAAAAACAACAACAACCTCAACATTGAAAAACACCAACAAATTCAACAACAGCCTCAACATTGAAAAACAACAACAACCTCAACATTGAAAAACACCAACAAATTCAACAACAACCTCAACATTGAAAAACAACAACAAACTCAACATTGAAAAACACCAACAAATTCAACCACAACCTCAACATTGAAAAACAACAACAAACTCAACATTGAAAAACACCAACAAATTCAACAATAACCTCAACATTGAAAAACAACAACAAATTCAACAACAACCTCAACATTGAAAAACAGCAACAAACTCAACATTGAAAAACACCAATAAATTCAACAACAACCTGAACATTGAAAAACACCAACAAATTCAACAACAAACTCAACATTGAAAAAGACCGACAAATTCAACAACAACCTCAACATTGAAAAACAACAACAACCTCAACATTGAAAAACACCAACAAATTCAACAACAACCTCATCTTTGAAAAGCACCAACAAATTCAACAACAACCTCAACATTGAAAAACAACAACAACCTCAACATTGAAAAACACCAACAAATTCAACAACAACCTCAACATTGAAAAACAACAACAACCTCAACATTGAAAAACAACAACAAATTCAACAAAACCTCAACATTGAAAAACAACAACAACCTCAACATTGAAAAACACCAACAAATTCAACAACAACTTCAACATTGAAAAACAACAACAACCTCAACATTGAAAAACACCAACAAATTCAACAACAACCTGAACATTGAAAAACACCAACAAATTCAACAACAACCTCAACATTGAAAAACAACAACAACCTCAACATTGAAAAATACCAACAAATTCAACAACAACCTCATCATTGAAAAGCACCAACAAATTCAACAACAACCTCAACATTGAAAAACAACAACAACCTCAACATTGAAAAACACCAACAAATTCAACAACAACCTCAACATTGAAAAACAACAACAACCTCAACATTGAAAAACACCAACAAATTCAACAACAACCTCAACATTGAAAAACAACAACAAACTCAACATTGAAAAACACCAACAAATTCAACAACAACCTCAACATTGAAAAACAACAACAACCTCAACATTGAAAAACACCAACAAATTCAACAACAACCTCAACATTGAAAAACACCAACAAATTCAACAACAACCTCAACAATGAAAAACACCAACAAATTCAACAACAACCTCAACATTGAAAATCACCAACAAATTCAACAACAACCTCGAAATTGAAAAACACCAACAAATTCAACAACAACCTCAACATTGAAAAACACCAACAAATTCAACAACAACCTCAACATTGAAAAACAACAACAACCTCAACATTGAAAAACACCATCAAATTCAACAACAACCTCAACATTGAAAAACAACAACCTCAACATTGAAAAACACCAACAAATTCAACAACTTCCTCAACATTGAAAAACAACAACAACCTCAACATTGAAAAACACCAACAAATTCAACAACAACCTCAACATTGAAAAACAACAACAAACTCAACATTGAAAAACACCAACAAATTCAACAACAACCTCAACATTGAAAAACACCAACAAATTCAACAACAACCTGAACATTGAAAAACACCAACAAATTCAACAACAACCTCAACATTGAAAAACAATAACAACCTCAACATTGAAAAACACCAACAAATTCAACAACAACCTCATCATTGAAAAGCACCAACAAATTCAACAACAACTTCAACATTGAAAAACAACAACAACCTCAACATTGAAAAACACCAACAAATTCAACAACAACCTCAACATTGAAAAACAACAACAACCTCAACATTGAAAAACACCAACAAATTCAACAACAACCTCAACATTGAAAAACAACAAGAAACTCAACATTGAAAAACAACAACAAATTCAACAACAACCTCAACATTGAAAAACAACAACAACCTCAACATTGAAAAACACCAACAAATTCAACAACAACCTCAACATTGAAAAACACCAACAAATTCAACAACAACCTCAACAATGAAAAACACCAACAAATTCAACAACAACCTCAACATTGAAAATCACCAACAAATTCAACAACAACCTCGAAATTGAAAAACACCAACAAATTCAACAACAACCTCAACATTGAAAAACACCAACAAATTCAACAACAACCTCAACATTGAAAAACAACAACAACCTCAACATTGAAAAACACCAACAAATTCAACAACAACCTCAACATTGAAAAACAACAACAACCCCAACATTGAAAAACACCAACAAATTCAACAACAACCTCAACATTGAAAAACAACAACAACCTCAACATTGAAAAACACCAACAAATTCAACAACAACCTCAACATTGAAAAACAACAACAAACTCAACATTGAAAAACACCAACAAATTCAACAACAACCTCAACATTGAAAAACAACAACAACCTCAACATTGAAAAGCACCAACAAATTCAACAACAACCTCAACATTGAAAAACAACAACAAATTCAACAACAACCTCAACATTGAAAAACAACAACAACCTAAACATTGAAAAACACCAACAAATTCAACAACAACCTCAACATTGAAAAACAACAACAACCTCAACATTGAAAAACACCAACAAATTCAACAACAACCTCAACATTGAAAAACACCAACAAATTCAACAACAACCTCAACATTGAAAAACAACAACAACCTCAATATTGAAAAACACCAACAAATTCAACAACAACCTCAACATTGAAAAACACCAACAAATTCAACAACAACCTCAACATTGAAAAACACCAACAAATTCAACAACAACCTCAACATTGAAAAACACCAACAAATTCAACAACAACCTCGAAATTGAAAAACACCAACAAATTCAACAACAAACTCTACATTGAAAAACACCAACAAATTCAACAACAACCTCAACATTGAAAAACAACAACAACCTCAACATTGAAAAACACCAACAAATTCAACAACAACCTCAACATTGAAATGCACCAACAAATTCAACAACAACCTCAACATTGAAAAACAACAACAACCTCAACATTGAAAAACACCAACAAATTCAACAACAACCTCAACATTGAAAAACAACAACAACCTCAACATTGAAAAACACCAACAAATTCAACAACAACCTCAACATTGAAAAACAACAACAAACTCAACATTGAAAAACACCAACAAATTCAACAACAACCTCAACATTGAAAAACAACAACAACCTCAACATTGAAAAACACCAACAAATTCAACAACAACCTCAACATTGAAAAACAACAACAAATTCAACAACAACCTCAACATTGAAAAACAACAACAACCTAAACCTTGAAAAACACCAACAAATTCAACAACAACCTCAACATTGAAAAACAACAACAACCTCAACATTGAAAAACACCAACAAATTCAACAACAACCTCAACATTGAAAAACACCAACAAATTCAACAACAACCTCAGCATTGAAAAACAACAACAACCTCAACATTGAAAAACACCAACAAATTCAACAACAACCTCAACATTGAAAAACAACAACAACCTCAACATTGAAAAACACCAACAAATTCAACAACAACTTCAACATTGAAAAACACCAACAAATTCAACAACAACCTCGAAATTCAAAAACACCAACAAATACAACAACAACCTCAACATTGAAAAACAACAACAACCTCAACATTGAAAAACAACAACAACCTCAACATTGCAAAACACCAGCAAATTCAACAACAACCTCAACATTTAAAAACACCAACAAATTCAACAACAACCTCAACATTGAAAAACAACAACAATCTCAACATTGAAAAACACCAACAAATTCAACAACAACCTAAACATTGAAAAACAACAACAACCTCAACATTGAAAAACACCAACAAATTCAACAACAACCTCGACATTGAAAAACACCCTCAAATTCAAAATCAACCTCAACATTGAACAACACCAACAACCTCAAAATTGAAAAAACACCAACAAATTCAACAGCAACCTCAACATTTAAAAACAACAACAACCTCAACATTGACAAACACCAACAAATTCAACAACAACCTCGACATTGAAAAACACCAACAAATTCAACAACAACCTCAACATTGAAAAACACCAACAAACTCAACAACAACCTCAACATTGAAAAACAACAACAACCTCATCATTGAAAAACAACAACAAATTCAACAACAACCTCAACATTGAAAAACACCAACAAATTCAACAACAACATCAACATTGAAAAACAACAAGAACCTCAACATTGAAAAACACCAACAAATTCAACAACAACCACAACATTGAAAAACAACAACAACCTCAACATTGAAAAACACCAACAAATTCAACAACAACCTCAACATTGAAAAACAACAACAAACTCAACATTGAAAAACACCAACAAATTCAACAACAACCTCAACATTGAAAAACAAAAACAACCTCAACATTGAAAAACACCAACAAATTCAACAATAACCTCAACATTGAAAAACACCAACAAATTCAACAACAACCTCAACATTGAAAAACAGGAACAACCTCAACATTGAAAAACACCAACAAATTCAACAACAACCTTAACATTGAAAAACACCAATAAATTCAACAACAACCTCAACATTGAAAAACACCAACAAATTCAACAACAAACTCAACATTGAAAAAGACCAACAAATTCAACAACAACCTCAACATTGAAAAACAACAACAACCTCAACATTGAAAAACACCAACAAATTCAGCAACAACCTCATCATTGAAAAGCACCAACAAATTCAACAACAACCTCAACATTGAAAAACAACAACAACCTCAACATTGAAAAACACCAACAAATTCAACAACAACCTCAACATTGAAAAACAACAACAACCTCAACAATGAAAAACACCAACAAATTCAACAACAACCTCAACATTGAAAAACAGCAACAAACTCAACTTTGAAAAACACCAACAAATTCAACAACAACTTCAACATTGAAAAACAACAACAACCTCAACATTGAAAAACACCAACAAATTCAACAACAACCTCAACATTGAAAAACACCAACAAATTCAACAACAACCTCAACATCGAAAAACAACAACAACCTCAACATTGAAAAACACCAACAAATTCAAAAACAACCTCATCATTGAAAAGCACCAACAAATTCAACAACAACCTCAACATTGAAAAACAACAACAACCTCAACATTGAAAAACACCAACAAATTCAACAACAACCTCAACATTGAAAAACAACAACAACCTCAACATTGAAAAACACCAACAAATTCAACAACAACCTCAACATTGAAAAACAACAACAAATTCAACAACAACCTCAACATTGAAAAACACCAACAAATTCATCAACAACCTCGAAATTGAAAAACACCAACAAATTTAACAACGAACTCAACATTGAAAAACACCAACAAATTCAACAACCTCAACATTGAAAAACAACAACAACCTCAACAATGAAAAACACCAACAAATTCAACAACAACCTCAACATTGAAAAGCATCAACAAATTCAACAACAACCTCAACATTCAAAAACAACAACAACCTCAACATTGCAAAACACCAGCAAATTCAACAACAACCTCAACATTTAAAAACACCAACAAATTCAACAACAACCTCAACATTGAAAAACAACAACAATCTCAACATTGAAAAACACCAACAAATTCAACAACAACCTCAACATTGAAAAACAACAACAACCTCAACATTGAAAAACACCAACAAATTCAACAACAACCTCGACATTGAAAAACACCCTCAAATTCAAAATCAACCTCAACATTGAAAAACACCAACAACCTCAAAATTGAAAAAACACCAACAAATTCAACAACAACCTCAACATTGAAAAACAACAACAACCTCAACATTGAAAAACACCAACAAATTCAACAACAACCTAAACATTGAAAAACAACAACAACCTCAACATTGAAAAACACCAACAAATTCAACAACAACCTCGACATTGAAAAACACCCTCAAATTCAAAATCAACCTCAACATTGAACAACACCAACAACCTCAAAATTGAAAAAACACCAACAAATTCAACAGCAACCTCAACATTTAAAAACAACAACAACCTCAACATTGACAAACACCAACAAATTCAACAACAACCTCGACATTGAAAAACACCAACAAATTCAACAACAACCTCAACATTGAAAAACACCAACAAACTCAACAACAACCTCAACATTGAAAAACAACAACAACCTCATCATTGAAAAACAACAACAAATTCAACAACAACCTCAACATTGAAAAACACCAACAAATTCAACAACAACATCAACATTGAAAAACAACAAGAACCTCAACATTGAAAAACACCAACAAATTCAACAACAACCACAACATTGAAAAACAACAACAACCTCAACATTGAAAAACACCAACAAATTCAACAACAACCTCAACATTGAAAAACAACAACAAACTCAACATTGAAAAACACCAACAAATTCAACAACAACCTCAACATTGAAAAACAAAAACAACCTCAACATTGAAAAACACCAACAAATTCAACAATAACCTCAACATTGAAAAACACCAACAAATTCAACAACAACCTCAACATTGAAAAACAGGAACAACCTCAACATTGAAAAACACCAACAAATTCAACAACAACCTTAACATTGAAAAACACCAATAAATTCAACAACAACCTCAACATTGAAAAACACCAACAAATTCAACAACAAACTCAACATTGAAAAAGACCAACAAATTCAACAACAACCTCAACATTGAAAAACAACAACAACCTCAACATTGAAAAACAGCAACAAATTCAGCAACAACCTCATCATTGAAAAGCACCAACAAATTCAACAACAACCTCAACATTGAAAAACAACAACAACCTCAACATTGAAAAACACCAACAAATTCAACAACAACCTCAACATTGAAAAACAACAACAACCTCAACATTGAAAAACACCAACAAATTCAACAACAACCTCAACATTGAAAAACAGCAACAAACTCAACTTTGAAAAACACCAACAAATTCAACAACAACTTCAACATTGAAAAACAACAACAACCTCAACATTGAAAAACACCAACAAATTCAACAACAACCTCAACATTGAAAAACACCAACAAATTCAACAACAACCTCAACATCGAAAAACAACAACAACCTCAACATTGAAAAACACCAACAAATTCAAAAACAACCTCATCATTGAAAAGCACCAACAAATTCAACAACAACCTCAACATTGAAAAACAACAACAACCTCAACATTGAAAAACACCAACAAATTCAACAACAACCTCAACATTGAAAAACAACAACAACCTCAACATTGAAAAACACCAACAAATTCAACAACAACCTCAACATTGAAAAACAACAACAAATTCAACAACAACCTCAACATTGAAAAACACCAACAAATTCATCAACAACCTCGAAATTGAAAAACACCAACAAATTTAACAACGAACTCAACATTGAAAAACACCAACAAATTCAACAACCTCAACATTGAAAAACAACAACAACCTCAACAATGAAAAACACCAACAAATTCAGCAACAACCTCAACATTGAAAAGCATCAACAAATTCAACAACAACCTCAACATTCAAAAACAACAACAACCTCAACATTGCAAAACACCAGCAAATTCAACAACAACCTCAACATTTAAAAACACCAACAAATTCAACAACAACCTCAACATTGAAAAACAACAACAATCTCAACATTGAAAAACACCAACAAATTCAACAACAACCTCAACATTGAAAAACAACAACAACCTCAACATTGAAAAACACCAACAAATTCAACAACAACCTCGACATTGAAAAACACCCTCAAATTCAAAATCAACCTCAACATTGAAAAACACCAACAACCTCAAAATTGAAAAAACACCAACAAATTCAACAACAACCTCAACATTGAAAAACAACAACAACCTCAACATTGAAAAACACCAACAAATTCAACAACAACCTCAACATTGAAAAACACCAACAAATTCAACAACAACTTCAACAATGAAAAACACCAACAAATTCAACAACAACCTCAACATTGAAAATCACCAACAAATTCAACAACAACCTCGAAATTGAAAAACACCAACAAATTCAACAACAACCTCAACATTGAAAAACACCAACAAATTCAACAACAACCTCAACATTGAAAAACAACAACAACCTCAGCATTGAAAAACACCAACAAATTCAACAACAACCTCAACATTGAAAAACAACAACAACCTCAACATTGAAAAACACCAACAAATTCAACAACAACCTCAACATTGAAAAACAACAACAACCTCAACATTGAAAAACACCAACAAATTCAACAACAACCTCAACATTGAAAAACAACAACAAACTCAACTTTGAAAAACACCAACAAATTCAACAACAACCTCAACATTGAAAAACAACAACAACCTCAACATTGAAAAACACCAACAAATTCAACAACAACCTCAACATTAAAAAACAACAACAAATTCAACAACAACCTCAACATTGAAAAACAACAACAACCTAAACATTGAAAAACACCAACAAATTCAACAACAACCTCAACATTGAAAAACAGCAACAACCTCAACATTGAAAAACACCAACAAATTCAACAACAACCTCAAAATTGAAAAACACCAACAAATTCAACAACAACCTCAACATTGAAAAACAACAACAACCTCAACATTGAAAAACACCAACAAATTCAACAACAACCTCAACATTGAAAAACACCAACAAATTCAACAACAACCTCAACATTGAAAAACACCAACAAATTCAACAACAACCTCAACATTGAAAAACACCAACAAATTCAACAACAACCTCGAAATTGAAAAACACCAATAAATTCAACAACAAACTCTACATTGAAAAACACCAACAAATTCAACAACAACCTCAACATTGAAAAACAACAACAACCTCAACATTGAAAAACACCAACAAATTCAACAACAACCTCAACATTGAAAAGCACCAACAAATTCAACAACAACCTCAACATTGAAAAACAACAACAACCTCAACATTGAAAAACACCAACAAATTCAACAACAACCTCAGCATTGAAAAACAACAACAACCTCAACATTGAAAAACACCAACAAATTCAACAACAACCTCAACATTGAAAAAAAACAACAAATTCAACAACAACCTCAACATTGAAAAACAACAACAACCTAAACCTTGAAAAACACCAACAAATTCAACAACAACCTCAACATTGAAAAACAACAACAACCTCAACATTGAAAAACACCAACAAATTCAACAACAACCTCAACATTGAAAAACACCAACAAATTCAACAACAACCTCAGCATTGAAAAACAACAACAACCTCAACATTGAAAAACACCAACAAATTCAACAACAACCTCAACATTGAAAAACAACAACAACCTCAACATTGAAAAACACCAACAAATTCAACAACAACTTCAACATTGAAAAACACCAACAAATTCAACAACAACCTCGAAATTCAAAAACACCAACAAATACAACAACAACCTCAACATTGAAAAACAACAACAACCTCAACATTGAAAAACACCAACAAATTCAACAACAACCTCAACATTGAAAAACAACAACAACCTCAACATTGCAAAACACCAGCAAATTCAACAACAACCTCAACATTTAAAAACACCAACAAATTCAACAACAACCTCAACATTGAAAAACAACAACAATCTCAACATTGAAAAACACCAACAAATTCAACAACAACCTAAACATTGAAAAACACCAACAAATTCAACAACCTCAACATTGAAAAACAACAACAACCTCAACATTGAAAAACACCAACAAATTCAACAACAACCTCAACATTGAAAAGCACCAACAAATTCAACAACAACCTCAACATTGAAAAACAACAACAACCTCAACATTGAAAAACACCAGCAAATTCAACAACAACCTCAACATTTAAAAACACCAACAAATTCAACAACAACATCAACATTGAAAAACAACAACTATCTCAACATTGAAAAACACCAACAAATTCAACAACAACCTCAACATTGAAAAACAACAACAACCTCAACATTGAAAAACACCAACAAATTCAACAACAACCTCGACATTGAAAAACACCCTCAAATTCAAAATCAACCTCAACATTGAAAAACACCAACAACCTCAAAATTGAAAAAACACCAACAAATTCAACAACAACCTCAACATTGAAAAACAACAACAACCTCAACATTGAAAAACACCAACAAATTCAACAACAACCTCAACATTGAAAAACACCAACAAATTCAACAACAACCTCAACAATGAAAAACACCAACAAATTCAACAACAACCTCAACATTGAAAATCACCAACAAAATCAACAACAACCTCGAAATTGAAAAACACCAACAAATTCAACAACAACCTCAACATTGAAAAACACCAACAAATTCAACAACAACCTCAACATTGAAAAACAACAACAACCTCAACATTGAAAAACACCAACAAATTCAACAACAACCTCAACATTGAAAAACAACAACAACCTCAACATTGAAAAACACCAACAAATTCAACAACAACCTCAACATTGAAAAACAACAACAACCTCAACATTGAAAAACACCAACAAATTCAACAACAACCTCAACATTGAAAAACAACAACAAACTCAACATTGAAAAACACCAACAAATTCAACAACAACCTCAACATTGAAAAACAACAACAACCTCAACATTGAAAAACACCAACAAATTCAACAACAACCTCAACATTGAAAAACAACAACAAATTCAACAACAACCTCAACATTGAAAAACAACAACAACCTAAACATTGAAAAACACCAACAAATTCAACAACAACCTCAACATTGAAAAACAACAACAACCTCAACATTGAAAAACACCAACAAATTCAACAACAACCTCAACATTGAAAAACACCAACAAATTCAACAACAACCTCAACATTGAAAAACAACAACAACCTCAACATTGAAAAACACCAACAAATTCAACAACAACCTCAACATTGAAAAACACCAACAAATTCAACAACAACCTCAACATTGAAAAACACCAACAAATTCAACAACAACCTCAACATTGAAAAACACCAACAAATTCAACAACAACCTCAACAATGAAAAACACCAACAAATTCAACAACAACCTCAACATTGAAAATCACCAACAAATTCAACAACAACCTCGAAATTGAAAAACACCAACAAATTCAACAACAACCTCAACATTGAAAAACACCAACAAATTCAACAACAACCTCAACATTGAAAAACAACAACAACCTCAACATTGAAAAACACCAACGAATTCAACAACAACCTCAACATTGAAAAACAACAACAACCTCAACATTGAAAAACACCAACAAATTCAACAACAACCTCAACATTGAAAAACAACAACAACCTCAACATTGAAAAACACCAACAAATTCAACAACAACCTCAACATTGAAAAACAACAACAAACTCAACATTGAAAAACTCCAACAAATTCAACAACAACCTCAACATTGAAAAACAACAACAACCTCAACATTGAAAAACACCAACAAATTCAACAACAACCTCAACATTGAAAAACAACAACAAATTCAACAACAACCTCAACATTGAAAAACAACAACAACCTAAACATTGAAAAACACCAACAAATTCAACAACAACCTCAACATTGAAAAACAACAACAACCTCAACATTGAAAAACACCAACAAATTCAACAACAACCTCAACATTGAAAAACACCAACAAATTCAACAACAACCTCAACATTGAAAAACAACAACAACCTCAACATTGAAAAACACCAACAAATTCAACAACAACCTCAACATTGAAAAACACCAAAAATTTCAACAACAACCTCAACATTGAAAAACACCAACAAATTCAACAACAACCTCAACATTGAAAAACACCAACAAATTCAACAACAACCTCGAAATTGAAAAACACCAATAAATTCAACAACAAACTCTACATTGAAAAACACCAACAAATTCAACAACAACCTCAACATTGAAAAACAACAACAACCTCAACATTGAAAAACACCAACAAATTCAACAACAACCTCAACATTGAAAAGCACCAACAAATTCAACAACAACCTCAACATTGAAAAACAACAACAACCTCAACATTGAAAAACACCAACAAATTCAACAACAACCTCAACATTGAAAAACAACAACAACCTCAACATTGAAAAACACCAACAAATTCAACAACAACCTCAACATTGAAAAACAACAACAAATTCAACAACAACCTCAACATTGAAAAACAACAACAACCTAAACCTTGAAAAACACCAACAAATTCAACAACAACCTCAACATTGAAAAACAACAACAACCTCAACATTGAAAAACACCAACAAATTCAACAACAACCTCAACATTGAAAAACACCAACAAATTCAACAACAACCTCAGCATTGAAAAACAACAACAACCTCAACATTGAAAAACACCAACAAATTCAACAACAACCTCAACATTGAAAAACAACAACAACCTCAACATTGAAAAACACCAACAAATTCAACAACAACCTCGAAATTCAAAAAGACCAACAAATACAACAACAACCTCAACATTGAAAAACAACAACAACCTCAACATTGAAAAACAACAACAAATTCAACAACAACCTCAACATTGAAAAACAACAACAACCTCAACATTGCAAAACACCAGCAAATTCAACAACAACCTCAACATTTAAAAACACCAACAAATTCAACAACAACCTCAACATTGAAAAACAACAACAATCTCAACATTGAAAAACACCAACAAATTCAACAACAACCTAAACATTGAAAAACACCAACAAATTCAACAACCTCAACATTGAAAAACAACAACAACCTCAACATTGAAAAACACCAACAAATTCAACAACAACCTCAACATTGAAAAGCACCAACAAATTCAACAACAACCTCAACATTGAAAAACAACAACAACCTCAACATTGAAAAACACCAGCAAATTCAACGACAACCTCAACATTGAAAAACACCAACAAATTCAACAACAACCTCAACATTGAAAAACACCAACAAATTCAACAACAACCTCAACATTGAAAAACACCAACAAATTCAACAACAACCTCGAAATTGAAAAACACCAATAAATTCAACAACAAACTCTACATTGAAAAACACCAACAAATTCAACAACAACCTCAACATTGAAAAACAACAACAACCTCAACATTGAAAAACACCAACAAATTCAACAACAACCTCAACATTGAAAAGCACCAACAAATTCAACAACAACCTCAACATTGAAAAACAACAACAACCTCAACATTGAAAAACACCAACAAATTCAACAACAACCTCAGCATTGAAAAACAACAACAACCTCAACATTGAAAAACACCAACAAATTCAACAACAACCTCAACATTGAAAAAAAACAACAAATTCAACAACAACCTCAACATTGAAAAACAACAACAACCTAAACCTTGAAAAACACCAACAAATTCAACAACAACCTCAACATTGAAAAACAACAACAACCTCAACATTGAAAAACACCAACAAATTCAACAACAACCTCAACATTGAAAAACACCAACAAATTCAACAACAACCTCAGCATTGAAAAACAACAACAACCTCAACATTGAAAAACACCAACAAATTCAACAACAACCTCAACATTGAAAAACAACAACAACCTCAACATTGAAAAACACCAACAAATTCAACAACAACTTCAACATTGAAAAACACCAACAAATTCAACAACAACCTCGAAATTCAAAAACACCAACAAATACAACAACAACCTCAACATTGAAAAACAACAACAATCTCAACATTGAAAAACACCAACAAATTCAACAACAACCTAAACATTGAAAAACACCAACAAATTCAACAACCTCAACATTGAAAAACAACAACAACCTCAACATTGAAAAACACCAACAAATTCAACAACAACCTCAACATTGAAAAGCACCAACAAATTCAACAACAACCTCAACATTGAAAAACAACAACAACCTCAACATTGAAAAACACCAGCAAATTCAACAACAACCTCAACATTTAAAAACACCAACAAATTCAACAACAACATCAACATTGAAAAACAACAACAAACTCAACATTGAAAAACACCAACAAATTCAACAACAACCTCAACATTGAAAAACAACAACAACCTCAACATTGAAAAACACCAACAAATTCAACAACAACCTCGACATTGAAAAACACCCTCAAATTCAAAATCAACCTCAACATTGAAAAACACCAACAACCTCAAAATTGAAAAAACACCAACAAATTCAACAACAACCTCAACATTGAAAAACAACAACAACCTCAACATTGAAAAACACCAACAAATTCAACAACAACCTCAACATTGAAAAACACCAACAAATTCAACAACAACCTCAACAAAGAAAAACACCAACAAATTCAACAACAACCTCAACATTGAAAATCACCAACAAAATCAACAACAACCTCGAAATTGAAAAACACCAACAAATTCAACAACAACCTCAACATTGAAAAACACCAACAAATTCAACAACAACCTCAACATTGAAAAGCAACAACAACCTCAACATTGAAAAACACCAACAAATTCAACAACAACCTCAACATTGAAAAACAACAACAACCTCAACATTGAAAAACACCAACAAATTCAACAACAACCTCAACATTGAAAAACAACAACAACCTCAACATTGAAAAACACCAACAAATTCAACAACAACCTCAACATTGAAAAACAACAACAAACTCAACATTGAAAAACACCAACAAATTCAACAACAACCTCAACATTGAAAAACAACAACAACCTCAACATTGAAAAACACCAACAAATTCAACAACAACCTCAACATTGAAAAACAACAACAAATTCAACAACAACCTCAACATTGAAAAACAACAACAACCTAAACATTGAAAAACACCAACAAATTCAACAACAACCTCAACATTGAAAAACAACAACAACCTCAACATTGAAAAACACCAACAAATTCAACAACAACCTCAACATTGAAAAACACCAACAAATTCAACAACAACCTCAACATTGAAAAACAACAACAACCTCAACATTGAAAAACACCAACAAATTCAACAACAACCTCAACATTGAAAAACACCAACAAATTCAACAACAACCTCAACATTGAAAAACACCAACAAATTCAACAACAACCTCAACATTGAAAAACACCAACAAATTCAACAACAACCTCAACAATGAAAAACACCAACAAATTCAACAACAACCTCAACATTGAAAATCACCAACAAATTCAACAACAACCTCGAAATTGAAAAACACCAACAAATTCAACAACAACCTCAACATTGAAAAACACCAACAAATTCAACAACAACCTCAACATTGAAAAACAACAACAACCTCAACATTGAAAAACACCAACGAATTCAACAACAACCTCAACATTGAAAAACAACAACAACCTCAACATTGAAAAACACCAACAAATTCAACAACAACCTCAACATTGAAAAACAACAACAACCTCAACATTGAAAAACACCAACAAATTCAACAACAACCTCAACATTGAAAAACAACAACAAACTCAACATTGAAAAACTCCAACAAATTCAACAACAACCTCAACATTGAAAAACAACAACAACCTCAACATTGAAAAACACCCACAAATTCAACAACAACCTCAACATTGAAAAACAACAACAAATTCAACAACAACCTCAACATTGAAAAACAACAACAACCTAAACATTGAAAAACACCAACAAATTCAACAACAACCTCAACATTGAAAAACAACAACAACCTCAACATTGAAAAACACCAACAAATTCAACAACAACCTCAACATTGAAAAACACCAACAAATTCAACAACAACCTCAACATTGAAAAACAACAACAACCTCAACATTGAAAAACACCAACAAATTCAACAACAACCTCAACATTGAAAAACACCAACAATTTCAACAACAACCTCAACATTGAAAAACACCAACAAATTCAACAACAACCTCAACATTGAAAAACACCAACAAATTCAACAACAACCTCGAAATTGAAAAACACCAATAAATTCAACAACAAACTCTACATTGAAAAACACCAACAAATTCAACAACAACCTCAACAATGAAAAACAACAACAACCTCAACATTGAAAAACACCAACAAATTCAACAACAACCTCAACATTGAAAAGCACCAACAAATTCAACAACAACCTCAACATTGAAAAACAACAACAACCTCAACATTGAAAAACACCAACAAATTCAACAACAACCTCAACATTGAAAAACAACAACAACCTCAACATTGAAAAACACCAACAAATTCAACAACAACCTCAACATTGAAAAACAACAACAAATTCAACAACAACCTCAACATTGAAAAACAACAACAACCTAAACCTTGAAAAACACCAACAAATTCAACAACAACCTCAACATTGAAAAACAACAACAACCTCAACATTGAAAAACACCAACAAATTCAACAACAACCTCAACATTGAAAAACACCAACAAATTCAACAACAACCTCAGCATTGAAAAACAACAACAACCTCAACATTGAAAAACACCAACAAATTCAACAACAACCTCAACATTGAAAAACAACAACAACCTCAACATTGAAAAACACCAACAAATTCAACAACAACCTCGAAATTCAAAAAGACCAACAAATACAACAACAACCTCAACATTGAAAAACAACAACAACCTCAACATTGAAAAACAACAACAAATTCAACAACAACCTCAACATTGAAAAACAACAACAACCTCAACATTGCAAAACACCAGCAAATTCAACAACAACCTCAACATTTAAAAACACCAACAAATTCAACAACAACCTCAACATTGAAAAACAACAACAATCTCAACATTGAAAAACACCAACAAATTCAACAACAACCTAAACATTGAAAAACACCAACAAATTCAACAACCTCAACATTGAAAAACAACAACAACCTCAACATTGAAAAACACCAACAAATTCAACAACAACCTCAACATTGAAAAGCACCAACAAATTCAACAACAACCTCAACATTGAAAAACAACAACAACCTCAACATTGAAAAACACCAGCAAATTCAACGACAACTTCAACATTTAAAAACACCAACAAATTCAACAACAACCTCAACATTGAAAAACAACAACAATCTTAACATTGAAAAACACCAACAAATTCAACAACCTCAACATTGAAAAACAACAACAACCTCAACATTGAAAAACACCAACAAATTCAACAACAACCTCGACATTGAAAAACACCCTCAAATTCAACAACAACCTCAACATTCAAAAACAACAACAACCTCAACATTGCAAAACACCAGCAAATTCAACAACAACCTCAACATTTAAAAACACCAACAAATTCAACAACAACCTCAACATTGAAAAACAACAGCAATCTCAACATTGAAAAACACCAACAAATTCAACAACAACCTCAACATTGAAAAACAACAACAACCTCAACATTGAAAAACACCAACAAATTCAACAACAACCTCGACATTGAAAAACACCCTCAAATTCAAAATCAACCTCAACATTGAAAAACACCAACAACCTCAAAATTGAAAAAACACCAACAAATTCAACAGCAACCTCAACATTGAAAAACAACAACAACCTCAACATTGAAAAACACCAACAAATTCAACAACAACCTCAACATTGAAAAACAACAACAAATTCAACAACAACTTCAACAATGAAAAACACCAACAAATTCAACAACAACCTCAACATTGAAAATCACCAACAAATTCAACAACAACCTCGAAATTGAAAAACACCAACAAATTCAACAACAACCTCAACATTGAAAAACACCAACAAATTCAACAACAACCTCAACATTGAAAAACAACAACAACCTCAGCATTGAAAAACACCAACAAATTCAACAACAACCTCAACATTGAAAAACAACAACAACCTCAACATTGAAAAACACCAACAAATTCAACAACAACCTCAACATTGAAAAACAACAACAACCTCAACATTGAAAAACACCAACAAATTCAACAACAACCTCAACATTGAAAAACAACAACAAACTCAACATTGAAAAACACCAACAAATTCAACAACAACCTCAACATTGAAAAACAACAACAACCTCAACATTGAAAAACACCAACAAATTCAACAACAACCTCAACATTAAAAAACAACAACAAATTCAACAACAACCTCAACATTGAAAAACAACAACAACCTAAACATTGAAAAACACCAACAAATTCAACAACAACCTCAACATTGAAAAACAGCAACAACCTCAACATTGAAAAACACCAACAAATTCAACAACAACCTCAAAATTGAAAAGCACCAACAAATTCAACAACAACCTCAACATTGAAAAACAACAACAACCTCAACATTGAAAAACACCAACAAATTCAACAACAACCTCAACATTGAAAAACACCAACAAATTCAACAACAACCTCAACATTGAAAAACACCAACAAATTCAACAACAACCTCAACATTGAAAAACACCAACAAATTCAACAACAACCTCGAAATTGAAAAACACCAATAAATTCAACAACAAACTCTACATTGAATAACACCAACAAATTCAACAACAACCTCAACATTGAAAAACAACAACAACCTCAACATTGAAAAACACCAACAAATTCAACAACAACCTCAACATTGAAAAGCACCAACAAATTCAACAACAACCTCAACATTGAAAAACAACAACAACCTCAACATTGAAAAACACCAACAAATTCAACAACAACCTCAACATTGAAAAACAACAACAACCTCAACATTGAAAAACACCAACAAATTCAACAACAACCTCAACATTGAAAAAAAACAACAAATTCAACAACAACCTCAACATTGAAAAACAACAACAACCTAAACCTTGAAAAACACCAACAAATTCAACAACAACCTCAACATTGAAAAACAACAACAACCTCAACATTGAAAAACACCAACAAATTCAACAACAACCTCAACATTGAAAAACACCAACAAATTCAACAACAACCTCAGCATTGAAAAACAACAACAACCTCAACATTGAAAAACACCAACAAATTCAACAACAACCTCAACATTGAAAAACAACAACAACCTCAACATTGAAAAACACCAACAAATTCAACAACAACTTCAACATTGAAAAACACCAACAAATTCAACAACAACCTCGAAATTCAAAAACACCAACAAATACAACAACAACCTCAACATTGAAAAACAACAACAACCTCAACATTGAAAAACACCAACAAATTCAACAACAACCTCAACATTGAAAAACAACAACAACCTCAACATTGCAAAACACCAGCAAATTCAACAACAACCTCAACATTTAAAAACACCAACAAATTCAACAACAACCTCAACATTGAAAAACAACAACAATCTCAACATTGAAAAACACCAACAAATTCAACAACAACCTAAACATTGAAAAACACCAACAAATTCAACAACCTCAACATTGAAAAACAACAACAACCTCAACATTGAAAAACACCAACAAATTCAACAACAACCTCAACATTGAAAAGCACCAACAAATTCAACAACAACCTCAACATTGAAAAACAACAACAACCTCAACATTGAAAAACACCAGCAAATTCAACAACAACCTCAACATTTAAAAACACCAACAAATTCAACAACAACATCAACATTGAAAAACAACAACAATCTCAACATTGAAAAACACCAACAAATTCAACAACAACCTCAACATTGAAAAACAACAACAACCTCAACATTGAAAAACACCAACAAATTCAACAACAACCTCGACATTGAAAAACACCCTCAAATTCAAAATCAACCTCAACATTGAAAAACACCAACAACCTCAAAATTGAAAAAACACCAACAAATTCAACAACAACCTCAACATTGAAAAACAACAACAACCTCAACATTGAAAAACACCAACAAATTCAACAACAACCTCAACATTGAAAAACACCAACAAATTCAACAACAACCTCAACAATGAAAAACACCAACAAATTCAACAACAACCTCAACATTGAAAATCACCAACAAAATCAACAACAACCTCGAAATTGAAAAACACCAACAAATTCAACAACAACCTCAACATTGAAAAACACCAACAAATTCAACAACAACCTCAACATTGAAAAACAACAACAACCTCAACATTGAAAAACACCAACAAATTCAACAACAACCTCAACATTGAAAAACAACAACAACCTAAACCTTGAAAAACACCAACAAATTCAACAACAACCTCAACATTGAAAAACAACAACAACCTCAACATTGAAAAACACCAACAAATTCAACAACAACCTCAACATTGAAAAACACCAACAAATTCAACAACAACCTCAGCATTGAAAAACAACAACAACCTCAACATTGAAAAACACCAACAAATTCAACAACAACCTCAACATTGAAAAACAACAACAACCTCAACATTGAAAAACACCAACAAATTCAACAACAACTTCAACATTGAAAAACACCAACAAATTCAACAACAACCTCGAAATTCAAAAACACCAACAAATACAACAACAACCTCAACATTGAAAAACAACAACAACCTCAACATTGAAAAACACCAACAAATTCAACAACAACCTCAACATTGAAAAACAACAACAACCTCAACATTGCAAAACACCAGCAAATTCAACAACAACCTCAACATTTAAAAACACCAACAAATTCAACAACAACCTCAACATTGAAAAACAACAACAATCTCAACATTGAAAAACACCAACAAATTCAACAACAACCTAAACATTGAAAAACACCAACAAATTCAACAACCTCAACATTGAAAAACAACAACAACCTCAACATTGAAAAACACCAACAAATTCAACAACAACCTCAACATTGAAAAGCACCAACAAATTCAACAACAACCTCAACATTGAAAAACAACAACAACCTCAACATTGAAAAACACTTTCAAATTCAACAACAACCTCAACATTTAAAAACACCAACAAATTCAACAACAACATCAACATTGAAAAACAACAACAATCTCAACATTGAAAAACACCAACAAATTCAACAACAACCTCAACATTGAAAAACAACAACAACCTCAACATTGAAAAACACCAACAAATTCAACAACAACCTCGACATTGAAAAACACCCTCAAATTCAAAATCAACCTCAACATTGAAAAACACCAACAACCTCAAAATTGAAAAAACACCAACAAATTCAACAACAACCTCAACATTGAAAAACAACAACAACCTCAACATTGAAAAACACCAACAAATTCAACAACAACCTCAACATTGAAAAACACCAACAAATTCAACAACAACCTCAACAATGAAAAACACCAACAAATTCAACAACAACCTCAACATTGAAAATCACCAACAAAATCAACAACAACCTCGAAATTGAAAAACACCAACAAATTCAACAACAACCTCAACATTGAAAAACACCAACAAAATCAACAACAACCTCAACATTGAAAAACAACAACAACCTCAACATTGAAAAACACCAACAAATTCAACAACAACCTCAACATTGAAAAACAACAACAACCTCAACATTGAAAAACACCAACAAATTCAACAACAACCTCAACATTGAAAAACAACAACAACCTCAACATTGAAAAACACCAAAAAATTCAACAACAACCTCAACATTGAAAAACAACAACAAACTCAACATTGAAAAACACCAACAAATTCAACAACAACCTCAACATTGAAAAACAACAACAACCTCAACATTGAAAAACACCAACAAATTCAACAACAACCTCAACATTGAAAAACAACAACAAATTCAACAACAACCTCAACATTGTAAAACAACAACAACCTAAACATTGAGAAACACCAACAAATTCAACAACAACCTCAACATTGAAAAACAACAACAACCTCAACATTGAAAAACACCAACAAATTCAACAACAACCTCAACATTGAAAAACACCAACAAATTCAACAACAACCTCAACATTGAAAAACAACAACAACCTCAACATTGAAAAACACCAACAAATTCAACAACAACCTCAACATTGAAAAACACCAACAAATTCAACAACAACCTCAACATTGAAAAACACCAACAAATTCAACAACAACCTCAACATTGAAAAACACCAACAAATTCAACAACAACCTCAACAATGAAAAACACCAACAAATTCAACAACAACCTCAACATTGAAAATCACCAACAAATTCAACAACAACCTCGAAATTGAAAAACACCAACAAATTCAACAACAACCTCAACATTGAAAAACACCAACAAATTCAACAACAACCTCAACATTGAAAAACAACAACAACCTCAACATTGAAAAACACCAACGAATTCAACAACAACCTCAACATTGAAAAACAACAACAACCTCAACATTGAAAAACACCAACAAATTCAACAACAACCTCAGCATTGAAAAACAACAACAACCTCAACATTGAAAAACACCAACAAATTCAACAACAACCTCAACATTGAAAAACAACAACAAACTCAACATTGAAAAACTCCAACAAATTCAACAACAACCTCAACATTGAAAAACAACAACAACCTCAACATTGAAAAACACCAACAAATTCAACAACAACCTCAACATTGAAAAACAACAACAAATTCAACAACAACCTCAACATTGAAAAACAACAACAACCTAAACATTGAAAAACACCAACAAATTCAACAACAACCTCAACATTGAAAAACAACAACAACCTCAACATTGAAAAACACCAACAAATTCAACAACAACCTCAACATTGAAAAACACCAACAAATTCAACAACAACCTCAACATTGAAAAACAACAACAACCTCAACATTGAAAAACACCAACAAATTCAACATTGAAAAACACCAACAATTTCAACAACAACCTCAACATTGAAAAACACCAACAAATTCAACAACAACCTCAACATTGAAAAACACCAACAAATTCAACAACAACCTCGAAATTGAAAAACACCAATAAATTCAACAACAAACTCTACATTGAAAAACACCAACAAATTCAACAACAACCTCAACATTGAAAAACAACAACAACCTCAACATTGAAAAACACCAACAAATTCAACAACAACCTCAACATTGAAAAGCACCAACAAATTCAACAACAACCTCAACATTGAAAAACAACAACAACCTCAACATTGAAAAACACCAACAAATTCAACAACAACCTCAACATTGAAAAACAACAACAATCTCAACATTGAAAAACACCAACAAATTCAACAACAACCTCAACATTGAAAAACAACAACAAATTCAACAACAACCTCAACATTGAAAAACAACAACAACCTAAACCTTGAAAAACACCAACAAATTCAACAACAACCTCAACATTGAAAAACAACAACAACCTCAACATTGAAAAACACCAACAAATTCAACAACAACCTCAACATTGAAAAATACCAACAAATTCAACAACAACCTCAGCATTGAAAAACAACAACAACCTCAACATTGAAAAACACCAACAAATTCAACAACAACCTCAACATTGAAAAACAACAACAACCTCAACATTGAAAAACACCAACAAATTCAACAACAACCTCGAAATTCAAAAACACCAACAAATACAACAACAACCTCAACATTGAAAAACAACAACAACCTCAACATTGAAAAACAACAACAAATTCAACAACAACCTCAACATTGAAAAACAACAACAACCTCAACATTGCAAAACACCAGCAAATTCAACAACAACCTCAACATTTAAAAACACCAACAAATTCAACAACAACCTCAACATTGAAAAACAACAACAATCTCAACATTGAAAAACACCAACAAATTCAACAACAACCTAAACATTGAAAAACACCAACAAATTCAACAACCTCAACAATGAAAAACAACAACAACCTCAACATTGAAAAACACCAACAAATTCAACAACAACCTCAACATTGAAAAGCACCAACAAATTCAACAACAACCTCAACATTGAAAAACAACAACAACCTCAACATTGAAAAACACCAGCAAATTCAACAACAACCTCAACATTTAAAAACACCAACAAATTCAACAACAACCTCAACATTGAAAAACAACAACAATCTCAACATTGAAAAACACCAACAAATTCAACAACCTCAACATTGAAAAACAACAACAACCTCAACATTGAAAAACACCAACAAATTCAACAACAACCTCGACATTGAAAAACACCCTCAAATTCAACAACAACCTCAACATTGAAAAACACCAACAACCTCAAAATTGAAAAAACACCAACAAATTCAACAACAACCTCAACATTGAAAAACAACAACAACCTCAACATTGAAAAACACCAACAAATTCAACAACAACCTCAACATTGAAAAACACCAACAAATTCAACAACAACCTCTACAATGAAAAACACCAACAAATTCAACAACAACCTCAACATTGAAAATCACCAACAAATTCAACAACAACCTCGAAATTGAAAAACACCAACAAATTCAACAACAACCTCAACATTGAAAAACACCAACAAATTCAACAACAACCTCAACATTGAAAAACAACAACAACCTCAACATTGAAAAACACCAACAAATTCAACAACAACCTCAACATTGAAAAACAACAACAACCTCAACATTGAAAAACACCAACAAATTCAACAACAACCTCAACATTGAAAAACAACAACAACCTCAACATTGAAAAACACCAACAAATTCAACAACAACCTCAACATTGAAAAACAACAACAAACTCAACATTGAAAAACACCAACAAATTCAACAACAACCTCAACATTGAAAAACAACAACAACCTCAACAATGAAAAACACCAACAAATTCAACAACAACCTCAACATTGAAAAACAACAACAAATTCAACAACAACCTCAACATTGAAAAACAACAACAACCTAAACATTGAAAAACACCAACAAATTCAACAACAACCTCAACATTGAAAAACAACAACAACCTCAACATTGAAAAACACCAACAAATTCAACAACAACCTCAACATTGAAAAACACCAACAAATTCAACAACAACCTCAACATTGAAAAACAACAACAACCTCAACATTGAAAAACACCAACAAATTCAACAACAACCTCAACATTGAAAAACACCAACAAATTCAACAACAACCTCAACATTGAAAAACACCAACAAATTCAACAACAACCTCAACATTGAAAAACACCAACAAATTCAACAACAACCTCAACATTGAAAAACACCAACAAATTCAACAACAAACTCTACATTGAAAAACACCAACAAATTCAACAACAACCTCAACATTGAAAAACAACAACAACCTCAACATTGAAAAACACCAACAAATTCAACAACAACCTCAACATTGAAAAGCACCAACAAATTCAACAACAACCTCAACATTGAAAAACAACAACAACCTCAACATTGAAAAACACCAACAAATTCAACAACAACCTCAACATTGAAAAACAACAACAACCTCAACATTGAAAAACACCAACAAATTCAACAACAACCTCAACATTGAAAAACAACAACAAACTCAACATTGAAAAACACCAACAAATTCAACAACAACCTCAACATTGAAAAACAACAACAACCTCAACATTGAAAAACACCAACAAATTCAACAACAACCTCAACATTGAAAAACAACAACAAATTCAACAACAACCTCAACATTGAAAAACAACAACAACCTCAACATTGAAAAACACCAACAAATTCAACAACAACCTCGAAATTGAAAAACACCAATAAATTCAACAACAAACTCTACATTGAAAAACACCAACAAATTCAACAACAACCTCAACATTGAAAAACAACAACAACCTCAACATTGAAAAACACCAACAAATTCAACAACAACCTCAACATTGAAAAGCACCAACAAATTCAACAACAACCTCAACATTGAAAAACAACAACAACCTCAACATTGAAAAACACCAACAAATTCAACAACAACCTCAACATTGAAAAACAACAACAACCTCAACATTGAAAAACACCAACAAATTCAACAACAACCTCAACGTTGAAAATCAACAACAAATTCAACAACAACCTCAACATTGAAAAACAACAACAACCTAAACCTTGAAAAACACCAACAAATTCAACAACAACCTCAACATTGAAAAACAACAACAACCTCAACATTGAAAAACACCAACAAATTCAACAACAACCTCAACATTGAAAAACACCAACAAATTCAACAACAACCTCAGCATTGAAAAACAACAACAACCTCAACATTGAAAAACACCAACAAATTCAACAACAACCTCAACATTGAAAAACAACAACAACCTCAACATTGAAAAACAGCAACAAATTCAACAACAACTTCAACATTGAAAAACACCAACAAATTCAACAACAACCTCGAAATTCAAAAACACCAACAAATACAACAACAACCTCAACATTGAAAAACAACAACAACCTCAACATTGAAAAACAACAACAAATTCAACAACAACCTCAACATTGAAAAACAACAACAACCTCAACATTGCAAAACACCAGCAAATTCAACAACAACCTCAACATTTAAAAACACCAACAAATTCAACAACAACCTCAACATTGAAAAACAACAACAATCTCAACATTGAAAAACACCAACAAATTCAACAACAACCTAAACATTGAAAAACACCAACAAATTCAACAACCTCAACATTGAAAAACAACAACAACCTCAACATTGAAAAACACCAACAAATTCAACAACAACCTCAACATTGAAAAGCACCAACAAATTCAACAACAACCTCAACATTGAAAAACAACAACAACCTCAACATTGAAAAACACCAGCAAATTCAACAACAACCTCAACATTTAAAAACACCAACAAATTCAACAACAACCTCAACATTGAAAAACAACAACAATCTCAACATTGAAAAACACCAACAAATTCAACAACAACCTCAACATTGAAAAACAACAACAACCTCAACATTGAAAAACACCAACAAATTCAACAACAACCTCGACATTGAAAAACACCCTCAAATTCAACAACAACCTCAACATTGAAAAACACCAACAACCTCAAAATTGAAAAAACACCAACAAATTCAACAACAACCTCAACATTGAAAAACAACAACAACCTCAACATTGAAAAACACCAACAAATTCAACAACAACCTCAACATTGAAAAACACCAACAAATTCAACAACAACCTCTACAATGAAAAACACCAACAAATTCAACAACAACCTCAACATTGAAAATCACCAACAAATTCAACAACAACCTCGAAATTGAAAAACACCAACAAATTCAACAACAACCTCAACATTGAAAAACACCAACAAATTCAACAACAACCTCAACATTGAAAAACAACAACAACCTCAACATTGAAAAACACCAACAAATTCAACAACAACCTCAACATTGAAAAACAACAACAACCTCAACATTGAAAAACACCAACAAATTCAACAACAACCTCAACATTGAAAAACAACAACAACCTCAACATTGAAAAACACCAACAAATTCAACAACAACCTCAACATTGAAAAACAACAACAAACTCAACATTGAAAAACACCAACAAATTCAACAACAACCTCAACATTGAAAAACAACAACAACCTCAACATTGAAAAACACCAACAAATTCAACAACAACCTCAACATTGAAAAACAACAACAAATTCAACAACAACCTCAACATTGAAAAACAACAACAACCTAAACATTGAAAAACACCAACAAATTCAACAACAACCTCAACATTGAAAAACAACAACAACCTCAACATTGAAAAACACCAACAAATTCAACAACAACCTCAACATTGAAAAACACCAACAAATTCAACAACAACCTCAACATTGAAAAACAACAACAACCTCAACATTGAAAAACACCAACAAATTCAACAACAACCTCAACATTGAAAAACACCAACAAATTCAACAACAACCTCAACATTGAAAAACACCAACAAATTCAACATCAACCTCAACATTGAAAAACACCAACAAATTCAACAACAACCTCAACATTGAAAAACACCAACAAATTCAACAACAAACTCTACATTGAAAAACACCAACAAATTCAACAACAACCTCAACATTGAAAAACAACAACAACCTCAACATTGAAAAACACCAACAAATTCAACAACAACCTCAACATTGAAAAGCACCAACAAATTCAACAACAACCTCAACATTGAAAAACAACAACAACCTCAACATTGAAAAACACCAACAAATTCAACAACAACCTCAACATTGAAAAACAACAACAACCTCAACATTGAAAAACACCAACAAATTCAACAACAACCTCAACATTGAAAAACAACAACAAACTCAACATTGAAAAACACCAACAAATTCAACAACAACCTCAACATTGAAAAACAACAACAACCTCAACATTGAAAAACACCAACAAATTCAACAACAACCTCAACATTGAAAAACAACAACAAATTCAACAACAACCTCAACATTGAAAAACAACAACAACCTAAACCTTGAAAAACACCAACAAATTCAACAACAACCTCAACATTGAAAAACAACAACAACCTCAACATTGAAAAACACCAACAAATTCAACAACAACCTCAACATTGAAAAACACCAACAAATTCAACAACAACCTCAGCATTGAAAAACAACAACAACCTCAACATTGAAAAACACCAACAAATTCAACAACAACCTCAACATTGAAAAACAACAACAACCTCAACATTGAAAAACACCAACAAATTCAACAACAACTTCAACATTGAAAAACACCAACAAATTCAACAACAACCTCGAAATTGAAAAACACCAACAAATACAACAACAACCTCAACATTGAAAAACAACAACAACCTCAACATTGAAAAACACCAACAAATTCAACAACAACCTCAACATTGAAAAACAACAACAACCTCAACATTGCAAAACACCAGCAAATTCAACAACAACCTCAACATTTAAAAACACCAACAAATTCAACAACAGCCTCAACATTGAAAAACAACAACAATCTCAACATTGAAAAACACCAACAAATTCAACAACAACCTAAACATTGAAAAACAACAACAACCTCAACATTGAAAAACACCAACAAATTCAACAACAACCTCGACATTGAAAAACACCCTCAAATTCAAAATCAACCTCAACATTGAACAACACCAACAACCTCAAAATTGAAAAAACACCAACAAATTCAACAGCAACCTCAACATTTAAAAACAACAACAACCTCAACATTGACAAACACCAACAAATTCAACAACAACCTCGAAATTGAAAAACACCAACAAATTCAACAACAACCTCAACATTGAAAAACACCAACAAACTCAACAACAACCTCAACATTGAAAAACAACAACAACCTCATCATTGAAAAACAACAACAAATTCAACAACAACCTCAACATTGAAAAACAACAACAAACTCAACATTGAAAAACACCAACAAATTCAACAACAACCTCAACATTGAAAAACAACAACAACCTCAACATTGAAAAACACCAACAAATTCAACAATAACCTCAACATTGAAAAACACCAACAAATTCAACAACAACCTCAACATTGAAAAACACCAACAAATTCAACAACAACATCAACATTGAAAAACAACAAGAACCTCAACATTGAAAAACACCAACAAATTCAACAACAACCACAACATTGAAAAACAACAACAACCTCAACATTGAAAAACACCAACAAATTCAACAACAACCTCAACATTGAAAAACAACAACAAACTCAACATTGAAAAACACCAACAAATTCAACAACAACCTCAACATTGAAAAACAACAACAACCTCAACATTGAAAAACACCAACAAATTCAACAACAACCTCAACATTGAAAAACACCAACAAATTCAACAACAACCTCAGCATTGAAAAACAACAACAACCTCAACATTGAAAAACACCAACAAATTCAACAACAACCTCAACATTGAAAAACAACAACAACCTCAACATTGAAAAACACCAACAAATTCAACAACAACTTCAACATTGAAAAACACCAACAAATTCAACAACAACCTCGAAATTGAAAAACACCAACAAATACAACAACAACCTCAACATTGAAAAACAACAACAACCTCAACATTGAAAAACACCAACAAATTCAACAACAACCTCAACATTGAAAAACAACAACAACCTCAACATTGCAAAACACCAGCAAATTCAACAACAACCTCAACATTTAAAAACACCAACAAATTCAACAACAGCCTCAACATTGAAAAACAACAACAATCTCAACATTGAAAAACACCAACAAATTCAACAACAACCTAAACATTGAAAAACAACAACAACCTCAACATTGAAAAACACCAACAAATTCAACAACAACCTCGACATTGAAAAACACCCTCAAATTCAAAATCAACCTCAACATTGAACAACACCAACAACCTCAAAATTGAAAAAACACCAACAAATTCAACAGCAACCTCAACATTTAAAAACAACAACAACCTCAACATTGACAAACACCAACAAATTCAACAACAACCTCGAAATTGAAAAACACCAACAAATTCAACAACAACCTCAACATTGAAAAACACCAACAACCTCAACAACAACCTCAACATTGAAAAACAACAACAACCTCATCATTGAAAAACAACAACAAATTCAACAACAACCTCAACATTGAAAAACAACAACAAACTCAACATTGAAAAACACCAACAAATTCAACAACAACCTCAACATTGAAAAACAACAACAACCTCAACATTGAAAAACACCAACAAATTCAACAATAACCTCAACATTGAAAAACACCAACAAATTCAACAACAACCTCAACATTGAAAAACACCAACAAATTCAACAACAACATCAACATTGAAAAACAACAAGAACCTCAACATTGAAAAACACCAACAAATTCAACAACAACCACAACATTGAAAAACAACAACAACCTCAACATTGAAAAACACCAACAAATTCAACAACAACCTCAACATTGAAAAACAACAACAAACTCAACATTGAAAAACACCAACAAATTCAACAACAACCTCAACATTGAAAAACAACAACAACCTCAACATTGAAAAACACCAACAAATTCAACAACAACCTCAACATTGAAAAACAGGAACAACCTCAACATTGAAAAACACCAACAAATTCAACAACAACCTTAACATTGAAAAACACCAATAAATTCAACAACAACCTCAACATTGAAAAACACCAACAAATTCAACAACAAACTCAACATTGAAAAAGACCAACAAATTCAACAACAACCTCAACATTGAAAAACAACAACAACCTCAACATTGAAAAACACCAACAAATTCAACAACAACCTCATCATTGAAAAGCACCAACAAATTCAACAACAACCTCAACATTGAAAAACAACAACAACCTCAACATTGAAAAACACCAACAAATTCAACAACAACCTCAACATTGAAAAACAACAACAACCTCAACATTGAAAAACGCCAACAAATTCAACAACAACCTCAACATTGAAAAACAGCAACAAACTCAACTTTGAAAAACACCAACAAATTCAACAACAACTTCAACATTGAAAAACAACAACAACCTCAACATTGAAAAACACCAACAAATACAACAACAACCTCAACATTGAAAAACACCAACAATTTCAACAACAACCTCAACATCGAAAAACAACAACAACCTCAACATTGAAAAACACCAACAAATTCAACAACAACCTCATCATTGAAAAGCACCAACAAATTCAACAACAACCTCAACATTGCAAAACAACAACAACCTCAACATTGAAAAACACCAACAAATTCAACAACAACCTCAACATTGAAAAACAACAACAACCTCAACATTGAAAAACACCAACAAATTCAACAACAACCTCAACATTGAAAAACAACAACAAATTCAACAACAACCTCAACATTGAAAAACACCAACAAATTCAACAACAACCTCGAAATTGAAAAACACCAACAAATTCAACAACAAACTCAACATTGAAAAACACCAACAAATTCAACAACCTCAACATTGAAAAACAACAACAACCTCAACATTGAAAAACACCAACAAATTCAACAACAACCTCAACATTGAAAAGCACCAACAAATTCAACAACAACCTCAACATTGAAAAACAACAACAACCTCAACATTGCAAAACACCAGCAAATTCAACAGCAACCTCAACATTTAAAAACACCAACAAATTCAACAACAACCTCAACATTGAAAAACAACAACAATCTCAACATTGAAAAACACCAACAAATTCAACAACAACCTCAACATTGAAAAACAACAACAACCTCAACATTGAAAAACACCAACAAATTCAACAACAACCTCGACATTGAAAAACACCCTCAAATTCAAAATCAACCTCAACATTGAAAAACACCAACAACCTCAAAATTGAAAAAACACCAACAAATTCAACAACAACCTCAACATTTAAAAACAACAACAACCTCAACATTGAAAATCACCAACAAAATCAACAACAACCTCAACATTGAAAAACACCAAAAAATTCAACAACAACCTCAACATTGAAAAACAACAACAACCTAAACATTGAAAAACACTAACAAATTCAACAACAACCTCAACATTGAAAAACAACAACAACCTCAACATTGAAAAACACCAACAAATTCAACAACAACCTCAACATTGAAAAACACCAACAAATTCAACAACAACCTCAGCATTGAAAAACAACAACAACCTCAACATTGAAAAACACCAACAAATTCAACAACAACCTCAACATTGAAAAACAACAACAACCTCAACATTGAAAAACACCAACAAATTCAACAACAACTTCAACATTGAAAAACACCAACAAATTCAACAACAACCTCGAAATTGAAAAACACCAACAAATACAACAACATCCTCAACATTGAAAAACAACAAAAAACTCAACATTGAAAAACACCAACAAATTCAACAACAACCTCAACATTGAAAAACAACAACAACCTCAACATTGCAAAACACCAGCAAATTCAACAACAACCTCAACATTTAAAAACAACAACAAATTCAACAACAACCTCAACATTGAAAAACAACAACAATCTCAACATTGAAAAACACGAACAAATTCAACAACAACCTCAACATTGAAAAACAACAACAACCTCAACATTGAAAAACACCAACAAATTCAACAACAAACTCGACATTGAAAAACACCCTCAAATTCAAAATCAACCTCAACATTGAAAAACACCAACAACCTCAAAATTGAAAAAACACCAACAAATTCAACAACAACCTCAACATTTAAAAACAACAACAACCTCAACATTGAAAAACACCAACAAATTCAACAACAACCTCAACATTGAAAAACACCAACAAATTCAACAACAACCTCAACATTGAAAAACAACAACAACCTAAACATTGAAAAACACCAACAAATTCAACAACAACCTCAACATTGAAAAACAACAACAACCTCAACATTGAAAAACACCAACAAATTCAACAACAACCTCAACATTGAAAAACACCAACAAATTCAACAGCAACCTCAGCATTGAAAAACAACAACAACCTCAACATTGAAAAACACCAACAAATTCAACAACAACCTCAACATTGAAAAACAACAACAACCTCAACATTGAAAAACACCAACAAATTCAACAACAACTTCAACATTGAAAAACACCAACAAATTCAACAACAACCTCGAAATTGAAAAACACCAACAAATACAACAACAACCTCAACATTGAAAAACAACCAAAACCTCAACATTGAAAAACACCAACAAATTCAACAACAACCTCAACATTGAAAAACAACAACAACCTCAACATTGCAAAACACCAGCAAATTCAACAACAACCTCAACATTTAAAAACACCAACAAATTCAACAACAACCTCAACATTGAAAAACAACAACAATCTCAACATTGAAAAACACCAACAAATTCAACAACAACCTCAACATTGAAAAACAACAACAACCTCAACATTGAAAAACACCAACAAATTCAACAACAACCTCGACATTGAAAAACACCCTCAAATTCAAAATCAACCTCAACATTGAACAACACCAACAACCTCAAAATTGAAAAAAGACCAACAAATTCAACAACAACCTCAACATTTAAAAACAACAACAACCTCAACATTGAAAAACACCAACAAATTCAACAACAACCTCGACATTGAAAAACACCAACGAATTCAACAACAACCTCAACATTGAAAAACACCAACAAACTCAACAACAACCTCAACATTGAAAAATAACAACAACCTCAACATTGAAAAACACCAACAAATTCAACAACAACCTCAACATTGAAAAACACCAACAAATTCAACAACAAACTCAAGATTGAAAAACACCCACAAATTCAACAACCTCAACATTGAAAAACAACAACAACCTCATCATTGAAAAACAACAACAAATTCAACAACAACCTCAACATTGAAAAACACCAACAAATTCAACAACAACATCAACATTGAAAAACAACAACAACCTCAACATTGAAAAACACCAACAAATTCAACAACAACCTCAACATTGAAAAACAACAACAACCTCAACATTGAAAAACACCAACAAATTCAACAACAACCTCAACATTGAAAAACAACAACAAACTCAACATTGAAAAACGCCAACAAATTCAACAATAACCTCAACATTGAAAAACACCAACAAATTCAACAACAACCTCAACATTGAAAAACAACAACAACCTCAACATTGAAAAACACCAACAAATTCAACAACAACCTCAACATTGAAAAACAACAACAACCTCAACATTGAAAAACACCAACAAATTCAACAATAACCTCAACATTGAAAAACACCAACAAATTCAACAACAACCTCAACATTGAAAAACAGCAACAACCTCAACATTGAAAAACACCAACAAATTCAACAACAACCTCCACATTGAAAAACACCAATAAATTCAACAACAACCTCAACATTGAAAAACACCAACAAATTCAACAACAAACTCAACATTGAAAAAGACCAACAAATTCAACAACAACCTCAACATTGAAAAACAACAACAACCTCAACATTGAAAAACACCAACAAATTCAACAACAACCTCATCATTGAAAAGCACCAACAAATTCAACAACAACCTCAACATTGAAAAACAACAACAACCTCAACATTGAAAAACACCAACAAATTCAACAACAACCTCAACATTGAAAAACAACAACAACCTCAACATTGAAAAACACCAACAAATTCAACAACAACCTCAAAATTGAAAAACAGCAACAAACTCAACTTTGAAAAACACCAACAAATTCAACAACAACTTCAAAATTGAAAAACAACAACAACCTCAACATTGAAAAACACCAACAAATTCAACAACAACCTCAACATTGAAAAACAACAACAAATTCAACAACAACCTCAACATCGAAAAACAACAACAACCTCAACATTGAAAAACACCAACAAATTCAACAACAACCTCATCATTGAAAAGCACCAACAAATTCAACATCAACCTCAACATTGAAAAACAACAACAACCTCAACATTGAAAAACACCAACAAATTCAACAACAACCTCAAAATTGAAAAACAACAACAACCTCAACATTGAAAAACACCAACAAATTCAACAACAACCTCAACATTGAAAAACAACAACAAACTCAACATTGAAAAACACCAACAAATTCAACAACAACCTCAACATTGAAAAACAACAACAACCTCAACATTGAAAAACACCAACAAATTCAACAGCAACCTCAACATTGAAAAACACCAACAAATTCAACAACAACCTCAAAATTGAAAAACAACAACAAATTCAACAACAACCTCAACATTGAAAAACCAACAAATTCAACAACAACCTCGAAATTGAAAAACACCAACAAATTCAACAACAAACTCAACATTGAAAAACACCAACAAATTCAACAACAACCTCAGCATTGAAAAACAACAACAACCTCAACATTGAAAAACACCAACAAATTCAACAACAACCTCAACATTGAAAAGCACCAACAAATTCAACAACAACCTCAACATTGGAAAACAACAACAACCTCAACATTGAAAAACACCAACAAATTCAACAACAACTTCAACATTGAAAAACAACAACAAACTCAACATTGAAAAACACCAACAAATTCAACAACAACCTCAACATTGAAAAACAACAACAACATCAACATTGAAAAACACCAACAAACTCAACAACAACCTCGAAATTGAAAAACACCAACAAATTCAACAACAAACTCAACAATGAAAAACACCAACAAATTCAACAACAACCTCAGCATTGAAAAACAACAACAACCTCAACATTGAAAAACACCAACAAATTCAACAACAACCTCAACATTGAAAAGCACCAACAAATTCAACAACAACCTCAACATTGGAAAACAACAACAACCTAAACCTTGAAAAACACCAACAAATTCAACAACAACCTCAACATTGAAAAACAACAACAACCTCAACATTGAAAAACACCAACAAATTCAACAACAACCTCAACATTGTAAAACACCAACAAATTCAACAACAACCTCAGCATTGAAAAACAACAACAACCTCAACATTGAAAAACACCAACACATTCAACAACAACCTCAACATTGAAAAACAACAACAACCTCAACATTGAAAAACACCTACAAATTCAACAACAACTTCAACATTGAAAAACACCAACAAATTCAACAACAACCTCGAAATTGAAAAACACCAACAAATACAACAACAACCTCAACATTTAAAAACAACAACAAACTCAACATTGAAAAACACCAACAAATTCAACAACAACCTCAACATTGAAAAACACCAACAAATTCAACAACAACCTCAACATTGAAAAACACCAACAAACTCAACAACAACCTCAACATTGAAAAATAACAACACCCTCAACATTGAAAAACACCAACAAATTCAACAACAACCTCAACATTGAAAAACACCAACAAATTCAACAACAAACTCAAGATTGCAAAACACCCACAAATTCAACAACCTCAACATTGAAAAACAACAACAACCTCATCATTGAAAAACACCAACAAATTCAACAACAACCTCAACATTGAAAAACAACAACAACCTCATCATTGAAAAACAACAACAAATTCAACAACAACCTCAACATTGAAAAACAGCAACAAACTCAACTTTCAAAAACACCAACAAATTCAACAACAACTTCAACATTGAAAAACAACAACAACCTCAACATTGAAAAACACCAACAAATTCAACAACAACCTCAACATTGAAAAACACCAACAAATTCAACAACAACCTCAACATCGAAAAACAACAACAACATCAACATTGAAAAACAACAACAACCTCAACATTGAAAAACACCAACAAATTCAACATTGAAAAACACCAACAAATTCAACAACAACCTCAACATTGAAAAACAACAACAAATTCAACAACAACCTCAACATTGAAAAACACCAACAAATTCAACAACAACCTCAACATTGAAAAACACCAACAAATTCAACAACAACCTCAACATCGAAAAACAACAACAACCTCAACATTGAAAAACACCAACAAATTCAACAACAACCTCATCATTGAAAAGCACCAGCAAATTCAACATCAACCTCAACATTGAAAAACAACAACAAACTCAACATTGAAAAACACCAACAAATTCAACAACAACCTCAACATTGAAAAACAACAACAACCTCAACATTGAAAAACACCAACAAATTCAACAGCAACCTCAACATTGAAAAACACCAACAAATTCAACAACAACCTCAAAATTGAAAAACAACAACAAATTCAACAACAACCTCAACATTGAAAAACACCAACAAATTCAACAACAACCTCGAAATTGAAAAACACCAACAAATTCAACAACAAACTCAACATTGAAAAACACCAACAAATTCAACAACAACCTCAGCATTGAAAAACAACAACAACCTCAACATTGAAAAACACCAACAAATTCAACAACAACCTCAACATTGAAAAGCACCAACAAATTCAACAACAACCTCAACATTGGAAAACAACAACAACCTCAACATTGAAAAACACCAACAAATTCAACAACAACCTCAACATTGAAAAACAACAACAACCTCAACATTGAAAAAAACCAACAAATTCAACAACAACCTCAACATTGAAAAACAACAACAAACTCAACATTGAAAAACACCAACAAATTCAACAACAACCTCAACATTGAAAAACAACAACAACCTCAACATTGAAAAACACCAACAAATTCAACAACAACCTCAACATTGAAAAACAACAACAAATTCAACAACAACCTCAACATTGAAAAATAACAACAACCTCAACATTGAAAAACACCAACAAATTCAACAACAACCTCAGCATTGAAAAACAACAACAACCTCAACATTGAAAAACACCAACAAATTCAACAACAACCTCAACATTGAAAAACAACAACAACCTCAACATTGAAAAACACCAACAAATTAAACAACAACTTCAACATTGAAAAACACCAACAAATTCAACAACAACCTCGAAATTGAAAAACACCAACAAATACAACAACAACCTCAACATTGAAAAACAACAACAAACTCAACATTGAAAAACACCAACAAATTCAACAACAACCTCAACATTGAAAAACACCAACAAATTCAACAACAACCTCAACATTGAAAAACACCAACAAACTCAACAACAACCTCAACATTGAAAAATGACAACACACTCAACATTGAAAAACACCAACAAATTCAACAACAACCTCAACATTGAAAAACACCAACAAATTCAACAACAAACTCAACATTGAAAAACACCCACAAATTCAACAACCTCAACATTGAAAAACAACAACAACCTCATCATTGAAAAACAACAACAAATTCAACAACAACCTCAACATTGAAAAACAACAACAAACTCAACATTGAAAAACACCAACAAATTCAACAACAACCTCAACATTGAAAAACAACAGCAACCTCAACAATGCAAAACACCAGCAAATTCAATAACAACCTCAACATTTAAAAACACCAACAAATTCAACAACAACCTCAACATTGAAAAACACCAACAAATTCAACAACAACCTCAACATTGAAAAACACCAACAAACTCAACAACAACCTCAACATTGAAAAATAACAACACCCTCAACATTGAAAAACACCAACAAATTCAACAACAACCTCAACATTGAAAAACACCAACAAATTCAACAACAAACTCAAGATTGCAAAACACCCACAAATTCAACAACCTCAACATTGAAAAACAACAACAACCTCATCATTGAAAAACACCAACAAATTCAACAACAACCTCAACATTGAAAAACAACAACAACCTCATCATTGAAAAACAACAACAAATTCAACAACAACCTCAACATTGAAAAACAGCAACAAACTCAACTTTCAAAAACACCAACAAATTCAACAACAACTTCAACATTGAAAAACAACAACAACCTCAACATTGAAAAACACCAACAAATTCAACAACAACCTCAACATTGAAAAACACCAACAAATTCAACAACAACCTCAACATCGAAAAACAACAACAACATCAACATTGAAAAACAACAACAACCTCAACATTGAAAAACACCAACAAATTCAACATTGAAAAACACCAACAAATTCAACAACAACCTCAACATTGAAAAACAACAACAAATTCAACAACAACCTCAACATTGAAAAACACCAACAAATTCAACAACAACCTCAACATTGAAAAACACCAACAAATTCAACAACAACCTCAACATCGAAAAACAACAACAACCTCAACATTGAAAAACACCAACAAATTCAACAACAACCTCATCATTGAAAAGCACCAGCAAATTCAACATCAACCTCAACATTGAAAAACAACAACAAACTCAACATTGAAAAACACCAACAAATTCAACAACAACCTCAACATTGAAAAACAACAACAACCTCAACATTGAAAAACACCAACAAATTCAACAGCAACCTCAACATTGAAAAACACCAACAAATTCAACAACAACCTCAAAATTGAAAAACAACAACAAATTCAACAACAACCTCAACATTGAAAAACACCAACAAATTCAACAACAACCTCGAAATTGAAAAACACCAACAAATTCAACAACAAACTCAACATTGAAAAACACCAACAAATTCAACAACAACCTCAGCATTGAAAAACAACAACAACCTCAACATTGAAAAACACCAACAAATTCAACAACAACCTCAACATTGAAAAGCACCAACAAATTCAACAACAACCTCAACATTGGAAAACAACAACAACCTCAACATTGAAAAACACCAACAAATTCAACAACAACCTCAACATTGAAAAACAACAACAACCTCAACATTGAAAAAAACCAACAAATTCAACAACAACCTCAACATTGAAAAACAACAACAAACTCAACATTGAAAAACACCAACAAATTCAACAACAACCTCAACATTGAAAAACAACAACAACCTCAACATTGAAAAACACCAACAAATTCAACAACAACCTCAACATTGAAAAACAACAACAAATTCAACAACAACCTCAACATTGAAAAATAACAACAACCTCAACATTGAAAAACACCAACAAATTCAACAACAACCTCAGCATTGAAAAACAACAACAACCTCAACATTGAAAAACACCAACAAATTCAACAACAACCTCAACATTGAAAAACAACAACAACCTCAACATTGAAAAACACCAACAAATTAAACAACAACTTCAACATTGAAAAACACCAACAAATTCAACAACAACCTCGAAATTGAAAAACACCAACAAATACAACAACAACCTCAACATTGAAAAACAACAACAAACTCAACATTGAAAAACACCAACAAATTCAACAACAACCTCAACATTGAAAAACACCAACAAATTCAACAACAACCTCAACATTGAAAAACACCAACAAACTCAACAACAACCTCAACATTGAAAAATGACAACACACTCAACATTGAAAAACACCAACAAATTCAACAACAACCTCAACATTGAAAAACACCAACAAATTCAACAACAAACTCAACATTGAAAAACACCCACAAATTCAACAACCTCAACATTGAAAAACAACAACAACCTCATCATTGAAAAACAACAACAAATTCAACAACAACCTCAACATTGAAAAACACCAACAAATTCAACAACAACCTCAACATTGAAAAACAACAACAACCTCAACATTGAAAAACACCAACAAATTCAACAACAACCTCAACATTGAAAAACAACAACAACCTCAACATTGAAAAACACCAACAAATTCAACAACAACCTCAACATTGAAAAACAACAACAACCTCAAGATTGAAAAACACCAACAAATTCAACAATAACCTCAACATTGAATAACAACAACAAATTCAACAACAACCTCAACATGAAAAACAGCAACAACCTCAACATTGAAAAACACCAATAAATTCAACAACAACCTGAACATTGAATAACACCAACAAATTCAACAACAAACTCAACATTGAAAAAGACCGACAAATTCAACAACAACCTCAACATTGAAAAACAACAACAACCTCAACATTGAAAAACACCAACAAATTCAACAACAACCTCATCATTGAAAAGCACCAACAAATTCAACAACAACCTCAACATTGAAAAACAACAACAACCTCAACATTGAAAAACACCAACAAATTCAACAGCAACCTCAACATTGAAAAACAACACCAACCTCAAGATTGAAAAACACCAACAAATTCAACAAAACCTCAACATTGAAAAACAACAACAACCTCAACATTGAAAAACACCAACAAATTCAACAACAACTTCAACATTGAAAAACAACAACAACCTCAACATTGAAAAACACCAACAAATTCAACAACAACCTCAACATTGAAAAACAACAACAACCTCAACATTGAAAAACACCAACAAATTCAACAACAACCTCATCATTGAAAAGCACCAACAAATTCAACAACAACCTCAACATTAAAAAACAACAACAACCTCAACATTGAAAAACACCAACAAATTCAACAACAACCTCAAAATTGAAAAACAACAACAACCTCAACATTGAAAAACACCAACAAATTCAACAACAACCTCAACATTGAAAAACAACAACAAACTAAACATTGAAAAACACCAACAAATTCAACAACAACCTCAACATTGAAAAACAACAACAACCTCAACATTGAAAAACACCAACAAATTCAACAACAACCTCAACATTGAAAAACACCAACAAATTAAACAACAACCTCAACAATGAAAAACACCTACAAATTCAACAACAACCTCAACATGGAAAAACACCAACAAATTCAACAACAACCTCGAAATTGAAAAACACCAACAAATTCAACAACAAACTCAACATTGAAAAACACCAACAAATTCAACAACATCCTCAACATTGAAAAACAACAACAACCTCAACATTGAAAAACAACAACAAATTCAACAACAACCTCAACATTGAAAAGCACCAACAAATTCAACAACAACCTCAACATTGAAAAACAACAACAACCTCAACATTGAAAAACACCAACAAATTCAACAACAACCTCAACATTGAAAAACAACAACAACCTCAACATTGAAAAACACCAACAAATTCAACAACAACCTCAACATTGAAAAACAACAACAAACTCAACATTGAAAAACACCAACAAATTCAACAACAACCTCAACATTGAAAAACAACAACAACCTCAACATTGAAAAACACCAACAAATTCAACAACAACCTCAACATTGAAAAACAACAACAAATTCAACAACAACCTCAACATTGAAAAACAACAACAACCTAAACCTTGAAAAACACCAACAAATTCAACAACAACCTCAACATTGAAAAACAACAACAACCTCAACATTGAAAAACACCAACAAATTCAACAACAACCTCAACATTGAAAAACACCAACAAATTCAACAACAACCTCAACATTGAAAAACAACAACAACCTCAACATTGAAAAACACCAACAAATTCAACAACAACCTCAACATTGAAAAACACCAACAAATTCAACAACAACCTCAACATTGAAAAACACCAACAAATTCAACAACAACCTCAACATTGAAAAACACCAACAAATTCAACAACAGCCTCGAAATTGAAAAACACCAACAAATTCAACAACAAACTCAACATTGAAAAACACCAACAAATTCAACAACAACCTCAACATTGAAAAACAACAACAACCTCAACATTGAAAAACACCAACAAATTCAACAACAACCTCAACATTGAAAAGCACCAACAAATTCAACAACAACCTCAACATTGAAAAACAACAACAACCTCAACATTGAAAAACACCAACAAATTCAACAACAACCTCAACATTGAAAAACAACAACAACCTCAACATTGAAAAACACCAACAAATTCAACAACAACCTCAGCATTGAAAAACAACAACAACCTCAACATTGAAAAACACCAACAAATTCAACAACAACCTCAACATTGAAAAACAACAACAAACTCAACATTGAAAAACAACAACAACCTCAACATTGAAAAACACCAACAAATTCAACAACAACCTCAGCATTGAAAAACAACAACAACCTCAACATTGAAAAACACCAACAAATTCAACAACAACCTCAACATTGAAAAACAACAACAAACTCAACATTGAAAAACACCAACAAATTCAACAACAACCTCAACATTGAAAAACAACAGCAACCTCAACATTGCAAAACACCAGCAAATTCAATAACAACCTCAACATTTAAAAACACCAACAAATTCAACAACAACCTCAACATTGAAAAACACCAACAAATTCAACAACAACCTCAACATTGAAAAACACCAACAAACTCAACAACAACCTCAACATTGAAAAATAACAACACCCTCAACATTGAAAAACACCAACAAATTCAACAACAAACTCAAGATTGAAAAACACCCACAAATTCAACAAACTCAACATTGAAAAACAACCACACCCTCAACATTGAAAAACAACAACAACCTCAACATTGAAAAACACCAACAAATTCAACAACAACCTCAACATTGAAAAACAACAACAACCTCAACATTGAAAAACACCAACAAATTCAACAACAACCTCAACATTGACAAACAACAACAAACTCAACATTGAAAAACACCAACAAATTCAACAACAACCTGAACATTGAAAAACACCAACAAATTCAACAACAAACTCAACATTGAAAAAGACCGACAAATTCAACAGCAACCTCAACACTGAAAAACAACAACAACCTCAACATTGAAAAACACCAACAAATTCAACAACAACCTCAACATTGAAAAACAACAACAACCTCAACATTGAACAACAACAACAAATTCAACAAAACCTCAACATTGAAAAACAACAACAACCTCAACATTGAAAAACACCAACAAATTCAACAACAACTTCAACATTGAAAAACAACAACAACCTCAACATTGAAAAACACCAACAAATTCAACAACAACCTGAACATTGAAAAACACCAACAAATTCAACAACAACCTCAACATTGAAAAACAACAACAACCTCAACATTGAAAAACACCAGCAAATTCAACAACAACCTCATCATTGAAAAGCACCAACAAATTCAACAACAACCTCAACATTGAAAAACAACAACAACCTCAACATTGAAAAACACCAACAAATTCAACAACAACCTCAACATTGAAAAACAACAACAACCTCAACATTGAAAAACACCAACAAATTCAACAACAACCTCAACATTGAAAAACAACAACAAACTCAACATTGAAAAACACCAACAAATTCAACAACAACCTCAACATTGAAAAACAACAACAACCTCAACATTGAAAAACACCAACAAATTCAACAACAACCTCAACATTGAAAAACACCAACAAATTCAACAACAACCTCAACATTGAAAAGCACCAACAAATTCAACAACAACCTCAACATTGAAAAACAACAACAACATCAACATTGAAAAACACCAACAAATTCAACAACAACCTCAACATTGAAAAACAACAACAACCTCAACATTGAAAAACACCAACAAATTCAACAACAACCTCAGCATTGAAAAACAACAACAACCTCAACATTGAAAAACACCAACAAATTCAACAACAACCTCAACATTGAAAAACAACAACAACCTCAACATTGAAAAACAGCAACAAATTCAACAACAACCTCGAAATTGAAAAACACCAGCAAATACAACAACAACCTCAACATTGAAAAACAACAACAAACTCAACATTGAAAAACACCAACAAATTCAACAACAACCTCAACATTGAAAAACAACAGCAACCTCAACATTGCAAAACACCAGCAAATTCAATAACAACCTCAACATTTAAAAACACCAACAAATTCAACAACAACCTCAACATTGAAAAACACCAACAAATTCAACAACAACCTCAACATTGAAAAACACCAACAAACTCAACAACAACCTCAACATTGAAAAATAACAACACCCTCAACATTGAAAAACACCAACAAATTCAACAACAGCCTCAACATTTAAAAACACCAACAAATTCAACAACAAACTCAAGATTGAAAAACACCCACAAATTCAACAAACTCAACATTGAAAAACAACAACACCCTCAACATTGAAAAACAACAACAACCTCAACATTGAAAAACACCAACAAATTCAACAACAACCTCAACATTGAAAAACAACAACAACCTCAACATTGAAAAACACCAACAAATTCAACAACAACCTCAACATTGACAAACAACAACAAACTCAACATTGAAAAACACCAACAAATTCAACAACAACCTGAACATTGAAAAACACCAACAAATTCAACAACAAACTCAACATTGAAAAAGACCGACAAATTCAACAGCAACCTCAACATTGAAAAACAACAACAACCTCAACATTGAAAAACACCAACAAATTCAACAACAACCTCAACATTGAAAAACAACAACAACCTCAACATTGAACAACAACAACAAATTCAACAAAACCTCAACATTGAAAAACAACAACAACCTCAACATTGAAAAACACCAACAAATTCAACAACAACTTCAACATTGAAAAACAACAACAACCTCAACATTGAAAAACACCAACAAATTCAACAACAACCTGAACATTGAAAAACACCAACAAATTCAACAACAACCTCAACATTGAAAAACAACAACAACCTCAACATTGAAAAACACCAGCAAATTCAACAACAACCTCATCATTGAAAAGCACCAACAAATTCAACAACAACCTCAACATTGAAAAACAACAACAACCTCAACATTGAAAAACACCAACAAATTCAACAACAACCTCAACATTGAAAAACAACAACAACCTCAACATTGAAAAACACCAACAAATTCAACAACAACCTCAACATTGAAAAACAACAACAAACTCAACATTGAAAAACACCAACAAATTCAACAACAACCTCAACATTGAAAAACAACAACAACCTCAACATTGAAAAACACCAACAAATTCAACAACAACCTCAACATTGAAAAACACCAACAAATTCAACAACAACCTCAACATTGAAAAGCACCAACAAATTCAACAACAACCTCAACATTGAAAAACAACAACAACATCAACATTGAAAAACACCAACAAATTCAACAACAACCTCAACATTGAAAAACAACAACAACCTCAACATTGAAAAACACCAACAAATTCAACAACAACCTCAGCATTGAAAAATAACAACAACCTCAACATTGAAAAACACCAACAAATTCAACAACAACCTCAACATTGAAAAACAACAACAACCTCAACATTGAAAAACAGCAACAAATTCAACAACAACCTCGAAATTGAAAAACACCAGCAAATACAACAACAACCTCAACATTGAAAAACAACAACAAACTCAACATTGAAAAACACCAACAAATTCAACAACAACCTCAACATTGAAAAACAACAGCAACCTCAACATTGCAAAACACCAGCAAATTCAATAACAACCTCAACATTTAAAAACACCAACAAATTCAACAACAACCTCAACATTGAAAAACACCAACAAATTCAACAACAACCTCAACATTGAAAAACACCAACAAACTCAACAACAACCTCAACATTGAAAAATAACAACACCCTCAACATTGAAAAACACCAACAAATTCAACAACAGCCTCAACATTTAAAAACACCAACAAATTCAACAACAAACTCAAGATTGAAAAACACCCACAAATTCAACAAACTCAACATTGAAAAACAACAACACCCTCAACATTGAAAAACAACAACAACCTCAACATTGAAAAACACCAACAAATTCAACAACAACCTCAACATTGAAAAACAACAACAACCTCAACATTGAAAAACACCAACAAATTCAACAACAACCTCAACATTGACAAACAACAACAAACTCAACATTGAAAAACACCAACAAATTCAACAACAACCTGAACATTGGAAAACACCAACAAATTCAACAACAAACTCAACATTGAAAAAGACCGACAAATTCAACAGCAACCTCAACATTGAAAAACAACAACAACCTCAACATTGAAAAACACCAACAAATTCAACAACAACCTCAACATTGAAAAACAACAACAACCTCAACATTGAACAACAACAACAAATTCAACAAAACCTCAACATTGAAAAACAACAACAACCTCAACATTGAAAAACACCAACAAATTCAACAACAACTTCAACATTGAAAAACAAAAACAACCTCAACATTGAAAAACACCAACAAATTCAACAACAACCTGAACATTGAAAAACACCAACAAATTCAACAACAACCTCAACATTGAAAAACAACAACAACCTCAACATTGAAAAACACCAGCAAATTCAACAACAACCTCATCATTGAAAAGCACCAACAAATTCAACAACAACCTCAACATTGAAAAACAACAACAACCTCAACATTGAAAAACACCAACAAATTCAACAACAACCTCAACATTGAAAAACAACAACAACCTCAACATTGAAAAACACCAACAAATTCAACAACAACCTCAACATTGAAAAACAACAACAAACTCAACATTGAAAAACACCAACAAATTCAACAACAACCTCAACATTGAAAAACAACAACAACCTCAACATTGAAAAACACCAACAAATTCAACAACAACCTCAACATTGAAAAACACCAACAAATTCAACAACAACCTCAACAATGAAAAACACCAACAAATTCAACAACAACCTCAACATTGAAAATCACCAACAAATTCAACAACAACCTCGAAATTGAAAAACACCAACAAATTCAACAACAACCTCAACATTGAAAAACACCAACAAATTCAACAACAACCTCAACATTGAAAAACAACAACAACCTCAACATTGAAAAACACCAACAAATTCAACAACAACCTCAACATTGAAAAACAACAACAACCTCAACATTGAAAAACACCAACAAATTCAACAACAACCTCAACATTGAAAAACAACAACAACCTCAACATTGAAAAACAACAACAAATTCAACAACAACCTCAACATTGAAAAACAACAACAAACTCAACATTGAAAAACACCAACAAATTCAACAACAACCTCAAAATTGAAAAACAACAACAACCTCAACATTGAAAAACACCAACAAATTCAACAACAACCTCAACATTGAAAAACAACAACAAATTCAACAACATCAACATTGAAAAACAACAACAACCTAAACCTTGAAAAACACCAACAAATTCAACAACAACCACAACATTGAAAAACAGCAACAACCTCAACATTGAAAAACACCAACAAATTCAACAACAACCTCAACATTGAAGAACATCAACAAATTCAACAACAACCTCAACATTGAAAAACAACAACAACCTCAACATTGAAAAACACCAACAAATTCAACAACAACCTCAACATTGAAAAACAACAACAAATTCAACAACAACCTCAACATTGTAAAACACCAACAAATTCAACAACAACCTCAACATTGAAAAACACCAACAAATTCAACAACAACCTCGAAATTGAAAAACACCAACAAATTCAACAACAAACTCTACATTGAAAAACACCAACAAATTCAACAACAACCTCAACATTGAAAAACAACAACAACCTCAACATTGAAAAACACCAACAAATTCAACAACAACCTCAACATTGAAAAGCACCAACAAATTCAACAACAACCTCAACATTGAAAAACAACAACAACCTCAACATTGAAAAACACCAACAAATTCAACAACAACCTCAACATTGAAAAACAACAACAACCTCAACATTGAAAAACACCAACAAATTCAACAACAACCTCAACATTGAAAAACAACAACAAACTCAACATTGAAAAACACCAACAAATTCAACAACAACCTCAACATTGAAAAACAACAACAACCTCAACATTGAAAAACACCAACAAATTCAACAACAACCTCAACATTGAAAAACAACAACAAATTCAACAACAACCTCAACATTGAAAAACAACAACAACCTAAACCTTGAAAAACACCAACAAATTCAACAACAACCTCAACATTGAAAAACAACAACAACCTCAACATTGAAAAACACCAACAAATTCAACAACAACCTCAACATTGAAAAACACCAACAAATTCAACAACAACCTCAGCATTGAAAAACAACAACAACCTCAACATTGAAAAACACCAACAAATTCAACAACAACCTCAACATTGAAAAACAACAACAACCTCAACATTGAAAAACACCAACAAATTCAACAACAACTTCAACATTGAAAAACACCAACAAATTCAACAACAACCTCGAAATTGAAAAACACCAACAAATACAACAACAACCTCAACATTGAAAAACAACAACAACCTCAACATTGAAAAACACCAACAAATTCAACAACAACCTCAACATTGAAAAACAACAACAACCTCAACATTGCAAAACACCAGCAAATTCAACAACAACCTCAACATTTAAAAACACCAACAAATTCAACAACAACCTCAACATTGAAAAACACCAACAAATTCAACAACAACCTCAACATTGAAAAACACCAACAAATTCAACAACAACCTCAACATTGAAAAACAACAACAACCTCAACATTGAAAAACACCAACAAATTCAACAACAACCTCAACATTGAAAAACACCAACAAATTCAACAACAACCTCAACATTGAAAAACACCAACAAATTCAACAACAACCTCAACATTGAAAAACACCAACAAATTCAACAACAGCCTCGAAATTGAAAAACACCAACAAATTCAACAACAAACTCAACATTGAAAAACACCAACAAATTCAACAACAACCTCAACATTGAAAAACAACAACAACCTCAACATTGAAAAACACCAACAAATTCAACAACAACCTCAACATTGAAAAGCACCAACAAATTCAACAACAACCTCAACATTGAAAAACAACAACAACCTTAACATTGAAAAACACCAACAAATTCAACAACAACCTCAACATTGAAAAACAACAACAACCTCAACATTGGAAAACACCAACAAATTCAACAACGACCTCAGCATTGAAAAACAACAACAACCTCAACATTGAAAAACACCAACAAATTCAACAACAACCTCAACATTGAAAAACAACAACAACCTCAACATTGAAAAACAGCAACAAATTCAACAACAACCTCGAAATTGAAAAACACCAGCAAATACAACAACAACCTCAACATTGAAAAACAACAACAAACTCAACATTGAAAAACACCAACAAATTCAACAACAACCTCAACATTGAAAAACAACAGCAACCTCAACATTGCAAAACACCAGCAAATTCAATAACAACCTCAACATTTAAAAACACCAACAAATTCAACAACAACCTCAACATTGAAAAACACCAACAAATTCAACAACAACCTCAACATTGAAAAACACCAACAAACTCAACAACAACCTCAACATTGAAAAATAACAACACCCTCAACATTGAAAAACACCAACAAATTCAACAACAGCCTCAACATTTAAAAACACCAACAAATTCAACAACAAACTCAAGATTGAAAAACACCCACAAATTCAACAAACTCAACATTGAAAAACAACAACACCCTCAACATTGAAAAACAACAACAACCTCAACATTGAAAAACACCAACAAATTCAACAACAACCTCAACATTGAAAAACAACAACAACCTCAACATTGAAAAACACCAACAAATTCAACAACAACCTCAACATTGACAAACAACAACAAACTCAACATTGAAAAACACCAACAAATTCAACAACAACCTGAACATTGAAAAACACCAACAAATTCAACAACAAACTCAACATTGAAAAAGACCGACAAATTCAACAGCAACCTCAACATTGAAAAACAACAACAACCTCAACATTGAAAAACACCAACAAATTCAACAACAACCTCAACATTGAAAAACAACAACAACCTCAACATTGAACAACAACAACAAATTCAACAAAACCTCAACATTGAAAAACAACAACAACCTCAACATTGAAAAACACCAACAAATTCAACAACAACTTCAACATTGAAAAACAACAACAACCTCAACATTGAAAAACACCAACAAATTCAACAACAACCTGAACATTGAAAAACACCAACAAATTCAACAACAACCTCAACATTGAAAAACAACAACAACCTCAACATTGAAAAACACCAGCAAATTCAACAACAACCTCATCATTGAAAAGCACCAACAAATTCAACAACAACCTCAACATTGAAAAACAACAACAACCTCAACATTGAAAAACACCAACAAATTCAACAACAACCTCAACATTGAAAAACAACAACAACCTCAACATTGAAAAACACCAACAAATTCAACAACAACCTCAACATTGAAAAACAACAACAAACTCAACATTGAAAAACAACAACAAATTCAACAACAACCTCAACATTGAAAAACAACAACAACCTCAACATTGAAAAACACCAACAAATTCAACAACAACCTCAACATTGAAAAACACCAACAAATTCAACAACAACCTCAACATTGAAAAGCACCAACAAATTCAACAACAACCTCAACATTGAAAAACAACAACAACATCAACATTGAAAAACACCAACAAATTCAACAACAACCTCAACATTGAAAAACAACAACAACCTCAACATTGAAAAACACCAACAAATTCAACAACAACCTCAGCATTGAAAAACAACAACAACCTCAACATTGAAAAACACCAACAAATTCAACAACAACCTCAACATTGAAAAACAACAACAACCTCAACATTGAAAAACAGCAACAAATTCAACAACAACCTCGAAATTGAAAAACACCAGCAAATACAACAACAACCTCAACATTGAAAAACAACAACAAACTCAACATTGAAAAACACCAACAAATTCAACAACAACCTCAACATTGAAAAACAACAGCAACCTCAACATTGCAAAACACCAGCAAATTCAATAACAACCTCAACATTTAAAAACACCAACAAATTCAACAACAACCTCAACATTGAAAAACACCAACAAATTCAACAACAACCTCAACATTGAAAAACACCAACAAACTCAACAACAACCTCAACATTGAAAAATAACAACACCCTCAACATTGAAAAACACCAACAAATTCAACAACAGCCTCAACATTTAAAAACACCAACAAATTCAACAACAAACTCAAGATTGAAAAACACCCACAAATTCAACAAACTCAACATTGAAAAACAACAACACCCTCAACATTGAAAAACAACAACAACCTCAACATTGAAAAACACCAACAAATTCAACAACAACCTCAACATTGAAAAACAACAACAACCTCAACATTGAAAAACACCAACAAATTCAACAACAACCTCAACATTGACAAACAACAACAAACTCAACATTGAAAAACACCAACAAATTCAACAACAACCTGAACATTGAAAAACACCAACAAATTCAACAACAAACTCAACATTGAAAAAGACCGACAAATTCAACAGCAACCTCAACATTGAAAAACAACAACAACCTCAACATTGAAAAACACCAACAAATTCAACAACAACCTCAACATTGAAAAACAACAACAACCTCAACATTGAACAACAACAACAAATTCAACAAAACCTCAACATTGAAAAACAACAACAACCTCAACATTGAAAAACACCAACAAATTCAACAACAACTTCAACATTGAAAAACAAAAACAACCTCAACATTGAAAAACACCAACAAATTCAACAACAACCTGAACATTGAAAAACACCAACAAATTCAACAACAACCTCAACATTGAAAAACAACAACAACCTCAACATTGAAAAACACCAGCAAATTCAACAACAACCTCATCATTGAAAAGCACCAACAAATTCAACAACAACCTCAACATTGAAAAACAACAACAACCTCAACATTGAAAAACACCAACAAATTCAACAACAACCTCAACATTGAAAAACAACAACAACCTCAACATTGAAAAACACCAACAAATTCAACAACAACCTCAACATTGAAAAACAACAACAAACTCAACATTGAAAAACACCAACAAATTCAACAACAACCTCAACATTGAAAAACAACAACAACCTCAACATTGAAAAACACCAACAAATTCAACAACAACCTCAACATTGAAAAACACCAACAAATTCAACAACAACCTCAACAATGAAAAACACCAACAAATTCAACAACAACCTCAACATTGAAAATCACCAACAAATTCAACAACAACCTCGAAATTGAAAAACACCAACAAATTCAACAACAACCTCAACATTGAAAAACACCAACAAATTCAACAACAACCTCAACATTGAAAAACAACAACAACCTCAACATTGAAAAACACCAACAAATTCAACAACAACCTCAACATTGAAAAACAACAACAACCTCAACATTGAAAAACACCAACAAATTCAACAACAACCTCAACATTGAAAAACAACAACAACCTCAACATTGAAAAACAACAACAAATTCAACAACAACCTCAACATTGAAAAACAACAACAAACTCAACATTGAAAAACACCAACAAATTCAACAACAACCTCAAAATTGAAAAACAACAACAACCTCAACATTGAAAAACACCAACAAATTCAACAACAACCTCAACATTGAAAAACAACAACAAATTCAACAACATCAACATTGAAAAACAACAACAACCTAAACCTTGAAAAACACCAACAAATTCAACAACAACCACAACATTGAAAAACAGCAACAACCTCAACATTGAAAAACACCAACAAATTCAACAACAACCTCAACATTGAAGAACATCAACAAATTCAACAACAACCTCAACATTGAAAAACAACAACAACCTCAACATTGAAAAACACCAACAAATTCAACAACAACCTCAACATTGAAAAACAACAACAAATTCAACAACAACCTCAACATTGTAAAACACCAACAAATTCAACAACAACCTCAACATTGAAAAACACCAACAAATTCAACAACAACCTCGAAATTGAAAAACACCAACAAATTCAACAACAAACTCTACATTGAAAAACACCAACAAATTCAACAACAACCTCAACATTGAAAAACAACAACAACCTCAACATTGAAAAACACCAACAAATTCAACAACAACCTCAACATTGAAAAGCACCAACAAATTCAACAACAACCTCAACATTGAAAAACAACAACAACCTCAACATTGAAAAACACCAACAAATTCAACAACAACCTCAACATTGAAAAACAACAACAACCTCAACATTGAAAAACACCAACAAATTCAACAACAACCTCAACATTGAAAAACAACAACAAACTCAACATTGAAAAACACCAACAAATTCAACAACAACCTCAACATTGAAAAACAACAACAACCTCAACATTGAAAAACACCAACAAATTCAACAACAACCTCAACATTGAAAAACAACAACAAATTCAACAACAACCTCAACATTGAAAAACAACAACAACCTAAACCTTGAAAAACACCAACAAATTCAACAACAACCTCAACATTGAAAAACAACAACAACCTCAACATTGAAAAACACCAACAAATTCAACAACAACCTCAACATTGAAAAACACCAACAAATTCAACAACAACCTCAGCATTGAAAAACAACAACAACCTCAACATTGAAAAACACCAACAAATTCAACAACAACCTCAACATTGAAAAACAACAACAACCTCAACATTGAAAAACACCAACAAATTCAACAACAACTTCAACATTGAAAAACACCAACAAATTCAACAACAACCTCGAAATTGAAAAACACCAACAAATACAACAACAACCTCAACATTGAAAAACAACAACAACCTCAACATTGAAAAACACCAACAAATTCAACAACAACCTCAACATTGAAAAACAACAACAACCTCAACATTGCAAAACACCAGCAAATTCAACAACAACCTCAACATTTAAAAACACCAACAAATTCAACAACAACCTCAACATTGAAAAACACCAACAAATTCAACAACAACCTCAACATTGAAAAACACCAACAAATTCAACAACAACCTCAACATTGAAAAACAACAACAACCTCAACATTGAAAAACACCAACAAATTCAACAACAACCTCAACATTGAAAAACACCAACAAATTCAACAACAACCTCAACATTGAAAAACACCAACAAATTCAACAACAACCTCAACATTGAAATACACCAACAAATTCAACAGCCTCGAAATTGAAAAACACCAACAAATTCAACAACAAACTCAACATTGAAAAACACCAACAAATTCAACAACAACCTCAACATTGAAAAACAACAACAACCTCAACATTGAAAAACACCAACAAATTCAACAACAACCTCAACATTGAAAAGCACCAACAAATTCAACAACAACCTCAACATTGAAAAACAACAACAACCTTAACATTGAAAAACACCAACAAATTCAACAACAACCTCAACATTGAAAAACAACAACAACCTCAACATTGGAAAACACCAACAAATTCAACAACGACCTCAGCATTGAAAAACAACAACAACCTCAACATTGAAAAACACCAACAAATTCAACAACAACCTCAACATTGAAAAACAACAACAACCTCAACATTGAAAAACACCAACAAATTCAACAACAACCTCGAAATTGAAAAACACCAACAAATACAACAACAACCTCAACATTGAAAAACAACAACAAACTCAACATTGAAAAACACCAACAAATTCAACAACAACCTCAACATTGAAAAACAACAGCAACCTCAACAATGCAAAACACCAGCAAATTCAATAACAACCTCAACATTTAAAAACACCAACAAATTCAACAACAACCTCAACATTGAAAAACACCAACAAATTCAACAACAACCTCAACATTGAAAAACACCAACAAACTCAACAACAACCTCAACATTGAAAAATAACAACACCCTCAACATTGAAAAACACCAACAAATTCAACAACAACCTCAACATTGAAAAACACCAACAAATTCAACAACAAACTCAAGATTGAAAAACACCCACAAATTCAACAAAGTCAACATTGAAAAACAACAACACCCTCAACATTGAAAAACAACAACAACCTCAACATTGAAAAACACCAACAAATTCAACAACAACCTCAACATTGAAAAACAACAACAACCTCAACATTGAAAAACACCAACAAATTCAACAACAACCTCAACATTGACAAACAACAACAAACTCAACATTGAAAAACACCAACAAATTCAACAACAACCTCAACATTGAAAAACAACAACAAACTCAACATTGAAAAACACCAACAAATTCAACAATAACCTCAACATTGAAAAACAACAACAAATTCAACAACAACCTCAACATTGAAAAACAGCAACAACCTCAACATTGAAAAACACCAATAAATTCAACAACAACCTGAACATTGAAAAACACCAACAAATTCAACAACAAACTCAACATTGAAAAAGACGGACAAATTCAACAACAACCTCAACATTGAAAAACAACAACAACCTCAACATTGAAAAACACCAACAAGTTCAACAACAACCTCATCATTGAAAAGCACCAACAAATTCAACAACAACCTCAACATTGAAAAACAACAACAAAATCAACATTGAAAAACACCAACAAATTCAACAACAACCTCAACATTGAAAAACAACAACAACCTCAACATTGAAAAACAACAACAAATTCAACAAAACCTCAACATTGAAAAACAACAACAACCTCAACATTGAAAAACACCAACAAATTCAACAACAACTTCAACATTGAAAAACAACAACAACCTCAACATTGAAAAACACCAACAAATTCAACAACAACCTGAACATTGAAAAACACCAACAAATTCAACAACAACCTCAACATTGAAAAACAACAACAACCTCAACATTGAAAAACACCAACAAATTCAACAACAACCTCATCATTGAAAAGCACCAACAAATTCAACAACAACCTCAACATTGAAAAACAACAACAACCTCAACATTGAAAAACACCAACAAATTCAACAACAACCTCAACATTGAAAAACAACAACAACCTCAACATTGAAAAACACCAACAAATTCAACAACAACCTCAACATTGAAAAACAACAACAAACTCAACATTGAAAAACACCAACAAATTCAACAACAACCTCAACATTGAAAAACAACAACAACCTCAACATTGAAAAACACCAACAAATTCAACAACAACCTCAACATTGAAAAACACCAACAAATTCAACAACAACCTCAACAATGAAAAACACCAACAAATTCAACAACAACCTCAACATTGAAAATCACCAACAAATTCAACAACAACCTCGAAATTGAAAAAAACCAACAAATTCTACAACAACCTCAACATTGAAAAACACCAGCAAATTCAACAACAACCTCAACATTGAAAAACAACAACAACCTCAACATTGAAAAACACCAACAAATTCAACAACAACCTCAACATTGAAAAACAACAACAACCTCAACATTGAAAAACACCAACAAATTCAACAACAACCTCAACATTGAAAAACAACAACAACCTCAACATTGAAAAACACCAACAAATTCAACAACAACCTCAACATTGAAAAACAACAACAAACTCAACATTGAAAAACACCAACAAATTCAACAACAACCTCAACATTGAAAAACAACAACAACCTCAACATTGAAAAACACCAACAAATTCAACAACAACCTCAACATTGAAAAACAACAACAAATTCAACAACAACCTCAACATTGAAAAACAACAACAACCTAAACCTTGAAAAACACCAACAAATTCAACAACAACCTCAACATTGAAAAACAACAACAACCTCAACATTGAAAAACACCAACAAATTCAACAACAACCTCAACATTGAAAAACACCAACAAATTCAACAACAACCTCAACATTGAAAAACAACAACAACCTCAACATTGAAAAACACCAACAAATTCAACAACAACCTCAACATTGAAAAACAACAACAAATTCAACAACAACCTCAACATTGAAAAACACCAACAAATTCAACAACAAACTCAACATTGAAAAACACCAACAAATTCAACAACAACCTCGAAATTGAAAAACACCAACAAATTCAACAACAAACTCTACATTGAAAAACACCAACAAATTCAAAAACAACCTCAACATTGAAAAACAACAACAACCTCAACATTGAAAAACACCAACAAATTCAACAACAACCTCAACATTGAAAAGCACCAACAAATTCAACAACAACCTCAACATTGAAAAACAACAACAGCCTCAACATTGAAAAACACCAACAAATTCAACAACAACCTCAACATTGAAAAACAACAACAACCTCAACATTGAAAAACACCAACAAATTCAACAACAACCTCAACATTGAAAAACAACAACAAACTCAACATTGAAAAACACCAACAAATTCAACAACAACCTCAACATTGAAAAACAACAACAACCTCAACATTGAAAAACACCAACAAATTCAACAACAACCTCAACATTGAAAAACAACAACAAATTCAACAACAACCTCAACATTGAAAAACAACAACAACCTAAACCTTGAAAAACACCAACAAATTCAACAACAACCTCAACATTGAAAAACAACAACAACCTCAACATTGAAAAACACCAACAAATTCAACAACAACTTCAACATTGAAAAACACCAACAAATTCAAAAACAACCTCAGCATTGAAAAACAACAACAACCTCAACATTGAAAAACACCAACAAATTCAACAACAACCTCAACATTGAAAAACAACAACAACCTCAACATTGAAAAACACAAACAAATTCAACAACAACTTCAACATTGAAAAACACCAACAAATTCAACAACAACCTCGAAATTGAAAAACACCAACAAATACAACAACAACCTAAACATTGAAAAACAACAACAACTTCAACATTGAAAAACACGAACAAATTCAACAACAACCTCAACATTGAAAAACAACAACAACCTCAACATTGCAAAGCACCAGCAAATTCAACAACAACTTCAACATTTAAAAACACCAACAAATTCAACAACAACCTCAACATTGAAAAACACCAACAAATTCAACAACAACCTCAGCATTGAAAAACAACAACAACCTCAACATTGAAAAACACCAACAAATTCAACAACAACCTCAACATTGAAAAACAACAACAACCTCAACATTGAAAAACACCAACAAATTCAACAACAACTTCAACATTGAAAAACACCAACAAATTCAACAACAACCTCGAAATTGAAAAACACCAACAAATACAACAACAACCTCAACATTGAAAAACAACAACAACCTCAACATTGAAAAACACCAACAAATTCAACAACAACCTCAACATTGAAAAACAACAACAACCTCAACATTGCAAAACACCAGCAAATTCAACAACAACCTCAACATTTAAAAACACCAACAAATTCAACAACAACCTCAACATTGAAAAACACCAACAAATTCAACAACAACCTCAACATTGAAAAACACCAACAAATTCAACAACAACCTCAACATTGAAAAACAACAACAACCTCAACATTGAAAAACACCAACAAATTCAACAACAACCTCAACATTGAAAAACACCAACAAATTCAACAACAACCTCAACATTGAAAAACACCAACAAATTCAACAACAACCTCAACATTGAAAAACACCAACAAATTCAACAACAGCCTCGAAATTGAAAAACACCAAGAAATTCAACAACAAACTCAACATTGAAAAACACCAACAAATTCAACAACAACCTCAACATTGAAAAACAACAACAACCTCAACATTGAAAAACACCAACAAATTCAACAACAACCTCAACATTGAAAAGCACCAACAAATTCAACAACAACCTCAACATTGAAAAACAACAACAACCTCAACATTGAAAAACACCAACAAATTCAACAACAACCTCAACATTGAAAAACAACAACAACCTCAACATTGAAAAACAACAACAACCTCAACATTGAAAAACACCAACAAATTCAACAACAACCTCAACATTGAAAAGCACCAACAAATTCAACAACAACCTCAACATTGAAAAACAACAACAACCTCAACATTGAAAAACACCAACAAATTCAACAACAACCTCAAAATTGAAAAACAACAACAACCTCAACATTGGAAAACACCAACAAATTCAACAACGACCTCAGCATTGAAAAACAACAACAACCTCAACATTGAAAAACACCAACAAATTCAACAACAACCTCAACATTGAAAAACAACAACAACCTCAACATTGAAAAACACCAACAAATTCAACAACAACCTCGAAATTGAAAAACACCAACAAATACAACAACAACCTCAACATTGAAAAACAACAACAAACTCAACATTGAAAAACACCAACAAATTCAACAACAACCTCAACATTGAAAAACAACAGCAACCTCAACAATGCAAAACACCAGCAAATTCAATAACAACCTCAACATTTAAAAACACCAACAAATTCAACAACAACCTCAACATTGAAAAACACCAACAAATTCAACAACAACCTCAACATTGAAAAACACCAACAAACTCAACAACAACCTCAACATTGAAAAATAACAACACCCTCAACATTGAAAAACACCAACAAATTCAACAACAACCTCAACATTGAAAAACACCAACAAATTCAACAACAAACTCAAGATTGAAAAACACCCACAAATTCAACAAACTCAACATTGAAAAACAACAACACCCTCAACATTGAAAAACAACAACAACCTCAACATTGAAAAACACCAACAAATTCAACAACAACCTCAACATTGAAAAACAACAACAACCTCAACATTGAAAAACACCAACAAATTCAACAACAACCTCAACATTGACAAACAACAACAAACTCAACATTGAAAAACACCAACAAATTCAACAACAACCTCAACATTGAAAAACAACAACAAACTCAACATTGAAAAACACCAACAAATTCAACAATAACCTCAACATTGAAAAACAACAACAAATTCAACAACAACCTCAACATTGAAAAACAGCAACAACCTCAACATTGAAAAACACCAATAAATTCAACAACAACCTGAACATTGAAAAACACCAACAAATTCAACAACAAACTCAACATTGAAAAAGACCGACAAATTCAACAACAACCTCAACATTGAAAAAACAACAACAACCTCAACATTGAAAAACACCAACAAATTCAACAACAACCTCATCATTGAAAAGCACCAACAAATTCAACAACAACCTCAACATTGAAAAACAACAACAACCTCAACATTGAAAAACACCAACAAATTCAACAACAACCTCAACATTGAAAAAAAACAACAACCTCAACATTGAAAAACAACAACAAATTCAACAAAACCTCAACATTGAAAAACAACAACAACCTCAACATTGAAAAACACCAACAAATTCAACAACAACTTCAACATTGAAAAACAACAACAACCTCAACATTGAAAAACACCAACAAATTCAACAACAACCTGAACATTGAAAAACACCAACAAATTCAACAACAACCTCAACATTGAAAAACAACAACAACCTCAACATTGAAAAACACCAACAAATTCAACAACAACCTCATCATTGAAAAGCACCAACAAATTCAACAACAACCTCAACATTGAAAAACAACAACAACCTCAACATTGAAAAACACCAACAAATTCAACAACAACCTCAACATTGAAAAACAACAACAACCTCAACATTGAAAAACACCAACAAATTCAACAACAACCTCAACATTGAAAAACAACAACAAACTCAACATTGAAAAACACCAACAAATTCAACAACAACCTCAACATTGAAAAACAACAACAACCTCAACATTGAAAAACACCAACAAATTCAACAACAACCTCAACATTGAAAAACACCAACAAATTCAACAACAACCTCAACAATGAAAAACACCAACAAATTCAACGACAACCTCAACATTGAAAATCACCAACAAATTCAACAACAACCTCGAAATTGAAAAACACCAACAAATTCTACAACAACCTCAACATTGAAAAACACCAACAAATTCAACAACAACCTCAACATTGAAAAACAACAACAACCTCAACATTGAAAAACACCAACAAATTCAACAACAACCTCAACATTGAAAAACAACAACAACCTCAACATTGAAAAACACCAACAAATTCAACAACAACCTCA
>JANJGN010000700.1:247500-313025 GCA_026770705.1 Isurus oxyrinchus | reverse complement strand
TACCTGACCCACACGGGGACAGTGACTAATCCGCTCCGGGATACTGACTGATCCACACCGGGGTTTGTATCTAATCCACACCAGGATAGTAACTGACCCACACCGGGATAGTGACAGATCCGCTCTGGGGTTTGTATCTGACCCACACCGGCATAGTGACTGATACACACCGAGATAGTGTCTGACCTACACCGGGATAGTGAATGATCCACACCGGGATAGTGTCTGATCCACACCGGAATAGTGACTGATCCACACCGGGATATTGTCTGACCCACACTGGGATAGTGACTGATCCACACCGGGATAGAGACTGATCCACACGGGGATAGTGACTGACCCACACCGGGATAGTGACTGTTCCACTCCGGGGTTTGTATCTGACCCACACCGGGATGGTGACTGATCCACAGCGGAATAGTGACTGATCCACACCGGGATAGTGACTGATCCACACCGGGGTTTGTATCTGTCCCACACCGGGATAGTGACTGATCCACACCGGGGTTTGTATCTGACCCACACCGGGATAGTGACTGATCCGCTGCGGGGTTTGTATCTGACCCACACCGGGATAGTGACTGATCCGCTCCGGGGTTTGTATCTGACACCCACCGGGATAGTTACTGATCCACACCGGGGTTTGTATCTGACCCACACCGGGATAGTGACTGATCCACACCGGGATAGTGACTGATCCGCTCCAGGATAGTGACTGATCCACACCGGGATAGAGACTAATCCACACCGGGGTTTGTATCTGCTCCACACCGGGATAGTGACTGATCCACACCGGGGTTTGTATCTGACCCACACCGGGATAGTGACTGATCCACTCCGGGGGTTTGTATCTGACCTACACCGGGATAGTGACTGATCCACTCCGGGGTTTGTACCTGACCCACACGGGGACAGTGACTAATCCGCTCCGGGATACTGACTGATCCACACCGGGGTTTGTATCTAATCCACACCAGGATAGTAACTGACCCACACCGGGATAGTGACAGATCCGCTCCGGGGTTTGTATCTGACCCACACCGGCATAGTGACTGATACACACCGAGATAGTGTCTGACCTACACCGGGATAGTGTCTGATCCACACCGGGATAGTGACTGATCCACACCGGGATAGTGACTGATCCACACCGGGATATTGTCTGACCCACACTGGGAGAGTGACTGATCCACACCGGGATAGAGACTGATCCACATGGGGATAGTGACTGACCCATACCGGGATAGTGACTGTTCCACTCCGGGGTTTGTATCTGACCCACACCGGGATGGTGACTGATCCACAGCGGGATAGTGACTGATCCACACCGGGATAGTGACTGATCCACACCGGGGTTTGTATCTGACCCACACCGGGATAGTGACTGATCCGCTCCGGGGTTTGTATCTGACACCACCGGGATAGTTACTGATCCACACCGGGGTTTGTATCTGACCCACACCGGGATAGTGACTGATCCACACCGGGATAGTGACTGATCCGCTCCAGGATAGTGACTGATCCACACCGGGATAGTGACTGACCCACACCGGGATAGTGACTGATCCGCTCCGGGATTTTTATCTGACCCACGCCGGGATAGTGACTGATCCACACCGGGATAGTGACTGATCCACACCGGGGTTTGTATCTGACCCACAACGGGGTTTGTATCTGACCCACACCGGGATAGTGACTGATCCACACTGGGATAGTGACTGATCCGCGCCAGGGTTTGTATCTGACCCACACCGGGATAGTGACTGATCCGCACCGGGGTTTGTATCTGACCCACACTGGGATAGTGACTGATCCACTCCGGGATAGTGACTGTTTCGCTCTGGGATAATGACTGATCCACACCGGGATAGTGACTGATCCGCTCCGGGATAGTGACTGACCCACACCGGGGTTTGTATCTGATCCACACCGGGACAGTGACTGACCCACACCAGGATAGTGACTGACCCACACTGGGATAGTAACTGATCCACACCGGGGTTTGTTTCTGACCCACACAGGGATAGTGACTGACCCATACCGGGGTTTGTATCTGACCCACACCGGGATAGTGACTGATCCACACTGGGATAGTGACTGATCCACACCGGGATAGTGACTGATCCACTCCGGGGTTTGTATCTGACCCAGAACGAGATAGTGACTGATCCACTCCGGGATAGTAACTGACACACACCGGGATAGTTTTGACTCACAGCGGGATAGTGACTGACCCACGCCAGATAGTGACTGACCCGTTCCGGGATAGTGTCTGACCCACACCGGGATAGTGACTGACCCACACCGGGATAGTGAGAGACCCGTTCGGGGATAGTGACTGACCCACACCGGGATAGTGACTGACCCGTTCCAGGATAGTGTCTGACCCACACCGGGATAGTGACTGACCCACACCGGGATAGTGACTGACCCGTTCCGGGATAGTGTCTGACCCACACCGGGATAGTGACTGACCCACACCGGGATAGTGACAGATCTACACCGGGATAGTGACTGACCCACACCGGGATAGTGACTGATCCACACCGGGGTTTGTATCTGACCCACACCGGGGTTTGTATCTGACCCACACCGGGATAGTGACTGATCCACACCGGGATAGTGACTGATCCGCGCCAGGGTTTGTATCTGACCCACACCGGGATAGTGACTGATCCGCACCGGGGTTTGTATCTGACCCACACTGGGATAGTGACTGATCCACTCCGGGATAGTGACTGTTTCGCTCTGGGATAATGACTGATCCACACCAGGATAGTGACTGATCCGCTCCGGGATAGTGACTGACCCACACCGGGGTTTGTATCTGATCCACACCGGGACAGTGACTGACCCACACCAGGATAGTGACTGACCCACACTGGGATAGTGACTGATCCACACCGGGGTTTGTTTCTGACCCACACAGGGATAGTGACTGACTCATACCGCGATAGTGACTGATCCACACCGGGGTTTGTATCTGACCCACACCGGGATAGTGACTGATCCACACTGGGATAGTGACTGATCCACACCGGGATAGTGACTGATCCACTCCGGGGTTTGTATCTGACCCAGAACGAGATAGTGACTGATCCACTCCGGGATAGTAACTGACACACACCGGGATAGTTTTGACTCACACCGGGATACTGACTGACCCACGCCAGATAGTGACTGACCCGTTCCGGGATAGTGTCTGACCCACACCGGGATAGTGACTGACCCACACCGGGATAGTGAGAGACCCGTTCGGGGATAGTGACTGACCCACACCGGGATAGTGACTGACCCGTTCCAGGATAGTGTCTGACCCACACCGGGATAGTGACTGGCCCACACCGGGATAGTGACAGATCTACACCGGGATAGTGACTGACCCACACCGGGGTTTGTATCTGACCCACACGGGGATAGTGACTGATCCACACTGGGATAGTGACTGAACCACACCGGGAGAGTGATTGATCCACACCGGGATGGTGACTGATCCACAGCGGGATAGGGACTGATCCACACCGGGATAGTGACTGACCCACACCGGGATAGTGATTGATCCGCTCCAGGATAGTGACTGACCCACACTGGGATAGTGACCGATCCAAACCGGGATAGTGACTGGTACACACCGGGATAGTGACTGATCCACACCGGGGTTGTATCTGACCCACACCGGGATAGTGACTGATCCACACCGGGGTTTGTATCTGACCCACACCGGGATAGTGACTGATCCACACCGGGATAGAGACTAATCCACACCGGGGTTTGTATCTGATCCACACCGGGCTAGTGACTGATCCACACCGGGGTTTGTATCTGACCCACACCGGGATAGTGACTGATCCACTCCAGGGGTTTGTATCTGACCTACACCGGGATAGTGACTGATCCACTCCGGGGTTTGTACCTGACCCACACGGGGACAGTGACTAATCCGCTCCGGGATACTGACTGATCCACACCGGGGTTTGTATCTAATCCACACCAGGATAGTAACTGACCCACACCGGGATAGTGACAGATCCGCTCCGGGGTTTGTATCTGACCCACACCGGCATAGTGACTGATACACACCGAGATAGTGTCTGACCTACACCGGGATAGTGAATGATCCACACCGGGATAGTGTCTGATCCACACCGGGATAGTGACTGATCCACACCGGGATATTGTCTGACCCACACTGGGATAGTGACTGATCCACACCGGGATAGAGACTGATCCACACGGGGATAGTGACTGACCCACACCGGGATAGTGACTGTTCCACTCCGGGGTTTGTATCTGACCCACACCGGGATGGTGACTGATCCACAGCGGGATAGTGACTGATCCACACCGGGATAGTGACTGATCCACACCGGGGTTTGTATCTGTCCCACACCGGGATAGTGACTGATCCACACCGGGGTTTGTATCTGACCCACACCGGGATAGTGACTGATCCGCTGCGGGGTTTGTATCTGACCCACACTGGGATAGTGACTGATCCGCTCCGGGGTTTGTATCTGACACCCACCGGGATAGTTACTGATCCACACCGGGGTTTGTATCTGACCCACACCGGGATAGTGACTGATCCACACCGGGATAGTGACTGATCCGCTCCAGGATAGTGACTGATCCACACCGGGATAGAGACTAATCCACACCGGGGTTTGTATCTGATCCACACCGGGATAGTGACTGATCCACACCGGGGTTTGTATCTGACCCACACCGGGATAGTGACTGATCCACTCCGGGGGTTTGTATCTGACCTACACCGGGATAGTGACTGATCCACTCCGGGGTTTGTACCTGACCCACACGGGGACAGTGACTAATCCGCTCCGGGATACTGACTGATCCACACCGGGGTTTGTATCTAATCCACACCAGGATAGTAACTGACCCACACCGGGATAGTGACAGATCCGCTCCGGGGTTTGTATCTGACCCACACCGGCATAGGGACTGATACACACCGAGATAGTGTCTGACCTACACCGGGATAGTGAATGATCCACACCGGGATAGTGTCTGATCCACACCGGGATAGTGACTGATCCACACCGGGATAGTGACTGATCCACACCGGGATATTGTCTGACCCACACTGGGAGAGTGACTGATCCACACCGGGATAGAGACTGATCCACATGGGGATAGTGACTGACCCATACCGGGATAGTGACTGTTCCACTCCGGGGTTTGTATCTGACCCACACCGGGATGGTGACTGATCCAGAGCGGGATAGTGACTGATCCACACCGGAATAGTGACTGATCCACACCGGGGTTTGTATCTGACCCACACCGGGATAGTGACTGATCCGCTCCGGGGTTTGTATCTGACACCCACCGGGATAGTTACTGATCCACACCGTGGTTTGTATCTGACCCACACCGGGATAGTGACTGATCCACACCGGGATAGTGACTGATCCGCTCCAGGATAGTGACTGATCCACACCGGGATAGTGACTGACCCACACCGGGATAGTGACTGATCCGCTCCGGGATTTTTATCTGACCCACGCCGGGATAGTGACTGATCCACACCGGGATAGTGACTGATCCACACCGGGGTTTGTATCTGACCCACACCGGGGTTTGTATCTGACCCACACCGGGATAGTGACTGATCCACACCGGGATAGTGACTGATCCGCGCCAGGGTTTGTATCTGACCCACACCGGGATAGTGACTGATCCGCACCGGGGTTTGTATCTGACCCACACTGGGATAGTGACTGATCCACTCCGGGATAGTGACTGTTTCGCTCTGGGATAATGACTGATCCACACCGGGATAGTGACTGATCCGCTCCGGGATAGTGACTGACCCACACCGGGGTTTGTATCTGATCCACACCGGGACAGTGACTGACCCACACCAGGATAGTGACTGACCCACACTGGGATAGTAACTGATCCACACCGGGGTTTGTTTCTGACCCACACAGGGATAGTGACTGACCCATACCGGGGTTTGTATCTGACCCACACCAGGATAGTGACTGATCCACACTGGGATAGTGACTGATCCACACCGGGATAGTGACTGATCCACTCCGGGGTTTGTATCTGACCCAGAACGAGATAGTGACTGATCCACTCCGGGATAGTAACTGACACACACCGGGATAGTTTTGACTCACAGCGGGATAGTGACTGACCCACGCCAGATAGTGACTGACCCGTTCCGGGATAGTGTCTGACCCACACCGGGATAGTGACTGACCCACACCGGGATAGTGAGAGACCCGTTCGGGGATAGTGACTGACCCACACCGGGATAGTGACTGACCCGTTCCAGGATAGTGTCTGACCCACACCGGGATAGTGACTGACCCACACCGGGATAGTGACTGACCCGTTCCGGGATAGTGTCTGACCCACACCGGGATTGTGACTGACCCACACCGGGATAGTGACAGATCTACACCGGGATAGTGACTGACCCACACCGGGATAGTGACTGATCCACACCGGGGTTTGTATCTGACCCACACCGGGGTTTGTATCTGACCCACACCGGGATAGTGACTGATCCACACCGGGATAGTGACTGATCCGCGCCAGGGTTTGTATCTGACCCACACCAGGATAGTGACTGATCCGCACCGGGGTTTGTATCTGACCCACACTGGGATAGTGACTGATCCACTCCGGGATAGTGACTGTTTCGCTCTGGGATAATGACTGATCCACACCGGGATAGTGACTGATCCGCTCCGGGATAGTGACTGACCCACACCGGGGTTTGTATCTGATCCACACCGGGACAGTGACTGACCCACACCAGGATAGTGACTGACCCACACTGGGATAGTGACTGATCCACACCGGGGTTTGTTTCTGACCCACACAGGGATAGTGACTGACCCATACCGCGATAGTGACTGATCCACACCGGGGTTTGTATCTGACCCACACCGGGATAGTGACTGATCCACACTGGGATAGTGACTGATCCACACCGGGATATTGACTGATCCACTCCGGGGTTTGTATCTGACCCAGAACGAGATAGTGACTGATCCACTCCGGGATAGTTACTGACACACACCGGGATAGTTTTGACTCACACCGGGATACTGACTGACCCACGCCAGATAGTGACTGACCCGTTCCGGGATAGTGTCTGACCCACACCGGGATAGTGACTGACCCACACCGGGATAGTGACTGATCCACACTGGGATAGTGACTGATCCACACCGGGATAGTGACTGATCCACTCCGGGGTTTGTATCTGACCCAGAACGAGATAGTGACTGATCCACTCCGGGATAGTAACTGACACACACCGGGATAGTTTTGACTCACAGCGGGATAGTGACTGACCCACGCCAGATAGTGACTGACCCGTTCCGGGATAGTGTCTGACCCACACCGGGATAGTGACTGACCCACACCGGGATAGTGAGAGACCCGTTCGGGGATAGTGACTGACCCACACCGGGATAGTGACTGACCCGTTCCAGGATAGTGTCTGACCCACACCGGGATAGTGACTGACCCACACCGGGATAGTGACTGATCCGCACCGGTGTTTGTGTCTGACCCACACCGGGATAGTGACTGATCCACTCCGGGATAGTGACTGATCCGCTCCAGGATAGTGACTGATCCACACCGGGATAGTGACTGACCCACACCGGGATAGTGACTGATCCGCTCCGGGATTTTTATCTGACCCACGCCGGGATAGTGACTGATCCACACCGGGATAGTGACTGATCCACACCGGGGTTTGTATCTGACACACACCGGGGTTTGTATCTGACCCACACCGGGATAGTGACTGATCCACACCGGGATAGTGACTGATCCGCGCCATGGTTTGTATCTGACCCACACCGGGATAGTGACTGATCCGCACCGGGGTTTGTATCTGACCCACACTGGGATAGTGACTGATCCACTCCGGGATAGTGACTGTTTCGCTCTGGGATAATGACTGATCCACACCAGGATAGTGACTGATCCGCTCCGGGATAGTGACTGACCCACACCGGGGTTTGTATCTGATCCACACCGGGACAGTGACTGACCCACACCAGGATAGTGACTGACCCACACTGGGATAGTGACTGATCCACACCGGGGTTTGTTTCTGACCCACACAGGGATAGTGACTGACCCATACCGCGATAGTGACTGATCCACACCGGGGTTTGTATCTGACCCACACCGGGATAGTGACTGATCCACACTGGGATAGTGACTGATCCACACCGGGATAGTGACTGATCCACTCCGGGGTTTGTATCTGACCCAGAACGAGATAGTGACTGATCCACTCCGGGATAGTAACTGACACACACCGGGATAGTGACTGACCCACACCGGGATAGTGAGAGACCCGTTCGGGGATAGTGACTGACCCACACCGGGATAGTGACTGACCCGTTCCAGGATAGTGTCTGACCCACACCGGGATAGTGACTGGCCCACACCGGGATAGTGACAGATCTACACCGGGATAGTGACTGACCCACACCGGGGTTTGTATCTGACCCACACGGGGATAGTGACTGATCCACACTGGGATAGTGACTGAACCACACCGGAGAGTGATTGATCCACACCAGGATGGTGACTGATCCACAGCGGGATAGGGACTGATCCACACCGGGATAGTGACTGACCCACACCGGGATAGTGATTAATCCGCTCCAGGATAGTGACTGACCCACACTGGGATAGTGACCGATCCAAACCGGGATAGTGACTGACCCACACCGGGATAGTGATTGATCCGCTCCAGGATAGTGACTGACCCACACTGGGATAGTGACCGATCCAAACCGGGATAGTGACTGGTACACACCGGGATAGTGACTGATCCACACCGGGGTTGTATCTGACCCACACCGGGATAGTGACTGATCCACACCGGGGTTTGTATCTGACCCACACCGGGATAGTGACTGATCCACACCGGGATAGAGACTAATCCACACCGGGGTTTGTATCTGATCCACACCGGGATAGTGACTGATCCACACCGGGGTTTGTATCTGACACACACCGGGATAGTGACTGATCCACTCCAGGGGTTTGTATCTGACCTACACCGGGATAGTGACTGATCCACTCCGGGGTTTGTACCTGACCCACACGGGGACAGTGACTAATCCGCTCCGGGATACTGACTGATCCACACCGGGGTTTGTATCTAATCCACACCAGGATAGTAACTGACCCACACCGGGATAGTGACAGATCCGCTCCGGGGTTTGTATCTGACCCACACCGGCATAGTGACTGATACACACCGAGATAGTGTCTGACCTACACCGGGATAGTGAATGATCCACACCGGGATAGTGTCTGATCCACACCGGGATAGTGACTGATCCACACCGGGATAGTGACTGATCCACACCGGGATATTGTCTGACCCACACTGGGAGAGTGACTGATCCACACCGGGATAGAGACTGATCCACATGGGGATAGTGACTGACCCATACCGGGATAGTGACTGTTCCACTCCGGGGTTTGTATCTGACCCACACCGGGATGGTGACTGATCCACAGCGGGATAGTGACTGATCCACACCGGAATAGTGACTGATCCACACCGGGGTTTGTATCTGACCCACACCGGGATAGTGACTGATCCGCTCCGGGGTTTGTATCTGACACCCACCGGGATAGTTACTGATCCACACCGTGGTTTGTATCTGACCCACACCGGGATAGTGACTGATCCACACCGGGATAGTGACTGATCCGCTCCAGGATAGTGACTGATCCACACCGGGATAGTGACTGACCCACACCGGGATAGTGACTGATCCGCTCCGGGATTTTTATCTGACCCACGCCGGGATAGTGACTGATCCACACCGGGATAGTGACTGATCCACACCGGGGTTTGTATCTGACCCACACCGGGGTTTGTATCTGACCCACACCGGGGTTTGTATCTGACCCACACCGGGATAGTGACTGATCCACACCGGGATAGTGACTGATCCGCGCCAGGGTTTGTATCTGACCCACACCGGGATAGTGACTGATCCGCACCGGGGTTTGTATCTGACCCACACTGGGATAGTGACTGATCCACTCCGGGATAGTGACTGTTTCGCTCTGGGATAATGACTGATCCACACCAGGATAGTGACTGATCCGCTCCGGGATAGTGACTGACCCACACCGGGGTTTGTATCTGATCCACACCGGGACAGTGACTGACCCACACCAGGATAGTGACTGACCCACACTGGGATAGTGACTGATCCACACCGGGGTTTGTTTCTGACCCACACAGGGATAGTGACTGACTCATACCGCGATAGTGACTGATCCACACCGGGGTTTGTATCTGACCCACACCGGGATAGTGACTGATCCACACTGGGATAGTGACTGATCCACACCGGGATAGTGACTGATCCACTCCGGGGTTTGTATCTGACCCAGAACGAGATAGTGACTGATCCACTCCGGGATAGTAACTGACACACACCGGGATAGTTTTGACTCACACCGGGATACTGACTGACCCACGCCAGATAGTGACTGACCCGTTCCGGGATAGTGTCTGACCCACACCGGGATAGTGACTGACCCACACCGGGATAGTGAGAGACCCGTTCGGGGATAGTGACTGACCCACACCGGGATAGTGACTGACCCGTTCCAGGATAGTGTCTGACCCACACCGGGATAGTGACTGGCCCACACCGGGATAGTGACAGATCTACACCGGGATAGTGACTGACCCACACCGGGGTTTGTATCTGACCCACACGGGGATAGTGACTGATCCACACTGGGATAGTGACTGAACCACACCGGGAGAGTGATTGATCCACACCGGGATGGTGACTGATCCACAGCGGGATAGGGACTGATCCACACCGGGATAGTGACTGACCCACACCGGGATAGTGATTGATCCGCTCCAGGATAGTGACTGACCCACACTGGGATAGTGACCGATCCAAACCGGGATAGTGACTGGTACACACCGGGATAGTGACTGATCCACACCGGGGTTGTATCTGACCCACACCGGGATAGTGACTGATCCACACCGGGGTTTGTATCTGACCCACACCGGGATAGTGACTGATCCACACCGGGATAGAGACTAATCCACACCGGGGTTTGTATCTGATCCACACCGGGCTAGTGACTGATCCACACCGGGGTTTGTATCTGACCCACACCGGGATAGTGACTGATCCACTCCAGGGGTTTGTATCTGACCTACACCGGGATAGTGACTGATCCACTCCGGGGTTTGTACCTGACCCACACGGGGACAGTGACTAATCCGCTCCGGGATACTGACTGATCCACACCGGGGTTTGTATCTAATCCACACCAGGATAGTAACTGACCCACACCGGGATAGTGACAGATCCGCTCCGGGGTTTGTATCTGACCCACACCGGCATAGTGACTGATACACACCGAGATAGTGTCTGACCTACACCGGGATAGTGAATGATCCACACCGGGATAGTGTCTGATCCACACCGGGATAGTGACTGATCCACACCGGGATATTGTCTGACCCACACTGGGATAGTGACTGATCCACACCGGGATAGAGACTGATCCACACGGGGATAGTGACTGACCCACACCGGGATAGTGACTGTTCCACTCCGGGGTTTGTATCTGACCCACACCGGGATGGTGACTGATCCACAGCGGGATAGTGACTGATCCACACCGGGATAGTGACTGATCCACACCGGGGTTTGTATCTGTCCCACACCGGGATAGTGACTGATCCACACCGGGGTTTGTATCTGACCCACACCGGGATAGTGACTGATCCACTGCGGGGTTTGTATCTGACCCACACCGGGATAGTGACTGATCCGCTCCGGGGTTTGTATCTGACACCCACCGGGATAGTTACTGATCCACACCGGGGTTTGTATCTGACCCACACCGGGATAGTGACTGATCCACACCGGGATAGTGACTGATCCGCTCCAGGATAGTGACTGATCCACACCGGGATAGAGACTAATCCACACCGGGGTTTGTATCTGATCCACACCGGGATAGTGACTGATCCACACCGGGGTTTGTATCTGACCCACACCGGGATAGAGACTGATCCACATGGGGATAGTGACTGACCCATACCGGGATAGTGACTGTTCCACTCCGGGGTTTGTATCTGACCCACACCGGGATGGTGACTGATCCACAGCGGGATAGTGACTGATCCACACCGGAATAGTGACTGATCCACACCGGGGTTTGTATCTGACCCACACCGGGATAGTGACTGATCCGCTCCGGGGTTTGTATCTGACACCCACCGGGATAGTTACTGATCCACACCGTGGTTTGTATCTGACCCACACCGGGATAGTGACTGATCCACACCGGGATAGTGACTGATCCGCTCCAGGATAGTGACTGATCCACACCGGGATAGTGACTGACCCACACCGGGATAGTGACTGATCCGCTCCGGGATTTTTATCTGATCCACGCCGGGATAGTGACTGATCCACACCGGGATAGTGACTGATCCACACCGGGGTTTGTATCTGACCCACACCGGGGTTTGTATCTGACCCACACCGGGATAGTGACTGATCCACACCGGGATAGTGACTGATCCGCGCCAGGGTTTGTATCTGACCCACACCGGGATAGTGACTGATCCGCACCGGGGTTTGTATCTGACCCACACTGGGATAGTGACTGATCCACTCCGGGATAGTGACTGTTTCGCTCTGGGATAATGACTGATCCACACCGGGATAGTGACTGATCCGCTCCGGGATAGTGACTGACCCACACCGGGGTTTGTATCTGATCCACACCGGGACAGTGACTGACCCACACCAGGATAGTGACTGACCCACACTGGGATAGTAACTGATCCACACCGGGGTTTGTTTCTGACCCACACAGGGATAGTGACTGACCCATACCGGGGTTTGTATCTGACCCACACCGGGATAGTGACTGATCCACACTGGGATAGTGACTGATCCACACCGGGATAGTGACTGATCCACTCCGGGGTTTGTATCTGACCCAGAACGAGATAGTGACTGATCCACTCCGGGATAGTAACTGACACACACCGGGATAGTTTTGACTCACAGCGGGATAGTGACTGACCCACGCCAGATAGTGACTGACCCGTTCCGGGATAGTGTCTGACCCACACCGGGATAGTGACTGACCCACACCGGGATAGTGAGAGACCCGTTCGGGGATAGTGACTGACCCACACCGGGATAGTGACTGACCCGTTCCAGGATAGTGTCTGACCCACACCGGGATAGTGACTGACCCACACCGGGATAGTGACTGACCCGTTCCGGGATAGTGTCTGACCCACACCGGGATAGTGACTGACCCACACCGGGATAGTGACAGATCTACACCGGGATAGTGACTGACCCACACCGGGATAGTGACTGATCCACACCGGGGTTTGTATCTGACCCACACCGGGGTTTGTATCTGACCCACACCGGGATAGTGACTGATCCACACCGGGATAGTGACTGATCCGCGCCAGGGTTTGTATCTGACCCACACCGGGATAGTGACTGATCCGCACCGGGGTTTGTATCTGACCCACACTGGGATAGTGACTGATCCACTCCGGGATAGTGACTGTTTCGCTCTGGGATAATGACTGATCCACACCGGGATAGTGACTGATCCGCTCCGGGATAGTGACTGACCCACACCGGGGTTTGTATCTGATCCACACCGGGACAGTGACTGACCCACACCAGGATAGTGACTGACCCACACTGGGATAGTGACTGATCCACACCGGGGTTTGTTTCTGACCCACACAGGGATAGTGACTGACCCATACCGCGATAGTGACTGATCCACACCGGGGTTTGTATCTGACCCACACCGGGATAGTGACTGATCCACACTGGGATAGTGACTGATCCACACCGGGATATTGACTGATCCACTCCGGGGTTTGTATCTGACCCAGAACGAGATAGTGACTGATCCACTCCGGGATAGTTACTGACACACACCGGGATAGTTTTGACTCACACCGGGATACTGACTGACCCACGCCAGATAGTGACTGACCCGTTCCGGGATAGTGTCTGACCCACACCGGGATAGTGACTGACCCACACCGGGATAGTGACTGATCCACACTGGGATAGTGACTGATCCACACCGGGATAGTGACTGATCCACTCCGGGGTTTGTATCTGACCCAGAACGAGATAGTGACTGATCCACTCCGGGATAGTAACTGACACACACCGGGATAGTTTTGACTCACACCGGGATAGTGACTGACCCACGCCAGATAGTGACTGACCCGTTCCGGGATAGTGTCTGACCCACACCGGGATAGTGACTGACCCACACCGGGATAGTGAGAGACCCGTTCGGGGATAGTGACTGACCCACACCGGGATAGTGACTGACCCGTTCCAGGATAGTGTCTGACCCACACCGGGATAGTGACTGACCCACACCGGGATAGTGACTGATCCGCACCGGTGTTTGTGTCTGACCCACACCGGGATAGTGACTGATCCACTCCGGGATAGTGACTGATCCGCTCCAGGATAGTGACTGATCCACACCGGGATAGTGACTGACCCACACCGGGATAGTGACTGATCCGCTCCGGGATTTTTATCTGACCCACGCCGGGATAGTGACTGATCCACACCGGGATAGTGACTGATCCACACCGGGGTTTGTATCTGACCCACACCGGGGTTTGTATCTGACCCACACCGGGATAGTGACTGATCCACACCGGGATAGTGACTGATCCGCGCCAGGGTTTGTATCTGACCCACACCGGGATAGTGACTGATCCGCACCGGGGTTTGTATCTGACCCACACTGGGATAGTGACTGATCCACTCCGGGATAGTGACTGTTTCGCTCTGGGATAATGACTGATCCACACCAGGATAGTGACTGATCCGCTCCGGGATAGTGACTGACCCACACCGGGGTTTGTATCTGATCCACACCGGGACAGTGACTGACCCACACCAGGATAGTGACTGACCCACACTGGGATAGTGACTGATCCACACCGGGGTTTGTTTCTGACCCACACAGGGATAGTGACTGACCCATACCGCGATAGTGACTGATCCACACCGGGGTTTGTATCTGACCCACACCGGGATAGTGACTGATCCACACTGGGATAGTGACTGATCCACACCGGGATAGTGACTGATCCACTCCGGGGTTTGTATCTGACCCAGAACGAGATAGTGACTGATCCACTCCGGGATAGTAACTGACACACACCGGGATAGTGACTGACCCACACCGGGATAGTGAGAGACCCGTTCGGGGATAGTGACTGACCCACACCGGGATAGTGACTGACCCGTTCCAGGATAGTGTCTGACCCACACCGGGATAGTGACTGGCCCACACCGGGATAGTGACAGATCTACACCGGGATAGTGACTGACCCACACCGGGGTTTGTATCTGACCCACACGGGGATAGTGACTGATCCACACTGGGATAGTGACTGAACCACACCGGAGAGTGATTGATCCACACCGGGATGGTGACTGATCCACAGCGGGATAGGGACTGATCCACACCGGGATAGTGACTGACCCACACCGGGATAGTGATTGATCCGCTCCAGGATAGTGACTGACCCACACTGGGATAGTGACCGATCCAAACCGGGATAGTGACTGACCCACACCGGGATAGTGATTGATCCGCTCCAGGATAGTGACTGACCCACACTGGGATAGTGACCGATCCAAACCGGGATAGTGACTGGTACACACCGGGATAGTGACTGATCCACACCGGGGTTGTATCTGACCCACACCGGGATAGTGACTGATCCACACCGGGGTTTGTATCTGACCCACACCGGGATAGTGACTGATCCACACCGGGATAGAGACTAATCCACACCGGGGTTTGTATCTGATCCACACCGGGATAGTGACTGATCCACACCGGGGTTTGTATCTGACACACACCGGGATAGTGACTGATCCACTCCAGGGGTTTGTATCTGACCTACACCGGGATAGTGACTGATCCACTCCGGGGTTTGTACCTGACCCACACGGGGACAGTGACTAATCCGCTCCGGGATACTGACTGATCCACACCGGGGTTTGTATCTAATCCACACCAGGATAGTAACTGACCCACACCGGGATAGTGACAGATCCGCTCCGGGGTTTGTATCTGACCCACACCGGCATAGTGACTGATACACACCGAGATAGTGTCTGACCTACACCGGGATAGTGAATGATCCACACCGGGATAGTGTCTGATCCACACCGGGATAGTGACTGATCCACACCGGGATATTGTCTGACCCACACTGGGATAGTGACTGATCCACACCGGGATAGAGACTGATCCACACGGGGATAGTGACTGACCCACACCGGGATAGTGACTGTTCCACTCCGGGGTTTGTATCTGACCCACACCGGGATGGTGACTGATCCACAGCGGGATAGTGACTGATCCACACCGGGATAGTGACTGATCCACACCGGGGTTTGTATCTGTCCCACACCGGGATAGTGACTGATCCGCTGCGGGGTTTGTATCTGACCCACACCGGGATAGTGACTGATCCGCTCCGGGGTTTGTATCTGACACCCACCGGGATAGTTACTGATCCACACGGGGGTTTGTATCTGACCCACACCGGGATAGTGACTGATCCACACCGGGATAGTGACTGATCCGCTCCAGGATAGTGACAGATCCACACCGGGATAGAGACTAATCCACACCGGGGTTTGTATCTGACCTACACCGGGATAGTGACTGATCCACTCCGGGGTTTGTACCTGACCCACACGGGGACAGTGACTAATCCGCTCCGGGATACTGACTGATCCACACCGGGGTTTGTATCTAATCCACACCAGGATAGTAACTGACCCACACCGGGATAGTGACAGATCCGCTCCGGGGTTTGTATCTGACCCACACCGGCATAGTGACTGATACACACCGAGATAGTGTCTGACCTAAACCGGGATAGTGAATGATCCACACCGGGATAGTGTCTGATCCACACCGGGATAGTGACTGATCCACACCGGGATAGTGACTGATCCACACCGGGATATTGTCTGACCCACACTGGGAGAGTGACTGATCCACACCGGGATAGAGACTGATCCACATGGGGATAGTGACTGACCCATACCGGGATAGTGACTGTTCCACTCCAGGGTTTGTATCTGACCCACACCGGGATGGTGACTGATCCACAGCGGGATAGTGACTGAAACACACCGGAATAGTGACTGATCCACACCGGGGTTTGTATCTGACCCACACCGGGATAGTGACTGATCCGCTCCGGGGTTTGTATCTGACACCCACCGGGATAGTTACTGATCCACACCGTGGTTTGTATCTGACCCACACCGGGATAGTGACTGATCCACACCGGGATAGTGACTGATCCGCTCCAGGATAGTGACTGATCCACACCGGGATAGTGACTGACCCACACCGGGATAGTGACTGATCCGCTCCGGGATTTTTATCTGACCCACGCCGGGATAGTGACTGATCCACACCGGGATAGTGACTGATCCACACCGGGGTTTGTATCTGACCCACAACGGGGTTTGTATCTGACCCACACCGGGATAGTGACTGATCCACACCGGGATAGTGACTGATCCGCGCCAGGGTTTGTATCTGACCCACACCGGGATAGTGACTGATCCGCACCGGGGTTTGTATCTGACCCACACTGGGATAGTGACTGATCCACTCCGGGATAGTGACTGTTTCGCTCTGGGATAATGACTGATCCACACCGGGATAGTGACTGATCCGCTCCGGGATAGTGACTGACCCACACCGGGGTTTGTATCTGATCCACACCGGGACAGTGACTGACCCACACCAGGATAGTGACTGACCCACACTGGGATAGTAACTGATCCACACCGGGGTTTGTTTCTGACCCACACAGGGATAGTGACTGACCCATACCGGGGTTTGTATCTGACCCACACCGGGATAGTGACTGATCCACACTGGGATAGTGACTGATCCACACCGGGATAGTGACTGATCCACTCCGGGGTTTGTATCTGACCCAGAACGAGATAGTGACTGATCCACTCCGGGATAGTAACTGACACACACCGGGATAGTTTTGACTCACACCGGGATAGTGACTGACCCACGCCAGATAGTGACTGACCCGTTCCGGGATAGTGTCTGACCCACACCGGGATAGTGACTGACCCACACCGGGATAGTGAGAGACCCGTTCGGGGATAGTGACTGACCCACACCGGGATAGTGACTGACCCGTTCCAGGATAGTGTCTGACCCACACCGGGATAGTGACTGACCCACACCGGGATAGTGACTGACCCGTTCCGGGATAGTGTCTGACCCACACCGGGATAGAGACTGACCCACACCGGGATAGTGACAGATCTACACCGGGATAGTGACTGACCCACACCGGGATAGTGACTGACCCACACCGGGATAGTGACTGATCCACACCGGGGTTTGTATCTGACCCACACCGGGGTTTGTATCTGACCCACACCGGGATAGTGACTGATCCACACCGGGATAGTGACTGATCCGCGCCAGGGTTTGTATCTGACCCACACCGGGATAGTGACTGATCCGCACCGGGGTTTGTATCTGACCCACACTGGGATAGTGACTGATCCACTCCGGGATAGTGACTGTTTCGCTCTGGGATAATGACTGATCCACACCGGGATAGTGACTGATCCGCTCCGGGATAGTGACTGACCCACACCGGGGTTTGTATCTGATCCACACCGGGACAGTGACTGACCCACACCAGGATAGTGACTGACCCACACTGGGATAGTGACTGATCCACACCGGGGTTTGTTTCTGACCCACACAGGGATAGTGACTGACCCATACCGCGATAGTGACTGATCCACACCGGGGTTTGTATCTGACCCACACCGGGATAGTGACTGATCCACACAGGGATAGTGACTGATCCACACCGGGATAGTGACTGATCCACTCCGGGGTTTGTATCTGACCCAGAACGAGATAGTGACTGATCCACTCCGGGATAGTAACTGACACACACCGGGATAGTTTTGACTCACACCGGGATACTGACTGACCCACGCCAGATAGTGACTGACCCGTTCCGGGATAGTGTCTGACCCACACCGGGATAGTGACTGACCCACACCGGGATAGTGAGAGACCCGTTCGGGGATAGTGACTGACCCACACCGGGATAGTGACTGACCCGTTCCAGGATAGTGTCTGACCCACACCGGGATAGTGACTGACCCACACCGGGATAGTGACAGATCTACACCGGGATAGTGACTGACCCACACCGGGGTTTGTATCTGACCCACACGGGGATAGTGACTGATCCACACTGGGATAGTGACTGAACCACACCGGGAGAGTGATTGATCCACACCGGGATGGTGACTGATCCACAGCGGGATAGGGACTGATCCACACCGGGATAGTGACTGACCCACACCGGGATAGTGATTGATCCGCTACAGGGGTTTGTATCTGACCAACACCGGGATAGTGACTGATCCACTCCGGGGTTTGTACCTGACCCACACGGGGACAGTGACTAATCCGCTCCGGGATACTGACTGATCCACACCGGGGTTTGTATCTAATCCACACCAGGATAGTAACTGACCCACACCGGGATAGTGACAGATCCGCTCCGGAGTTTGTATCTGACCCACACCGGCATAGTGACTGATACACACTGAGATAGTGTCTGACCTACACCGGGATAGTGAATGATCCACACCGGGATAGTGTCTGATCCACACCATGATACTGACTGATCCACTCCGGGGTTTGTATCTGACCCACACCGGGATAGTGACTGATCCGCACCGGGGTTTGTATCTGACCCACACTGGGATAGTGACTGATCCACTCCGGGATAGTGACTGATCCGCTCCAGGATAGTGACTGATCCACACCGGGATAGTGACTGACCCACACCGGGATAGTGACTGATCCGCTCCGGGATTTTTATCTGACCCACGCCGGGATAGTGACTGATCCACACCGGGATAGTGACTGATCCACACCGGGGTTTGCATCTGACCCACACCGGGGTTTGTATCTGACCCACACCGGGATAGTGACTGATCCACACCGGGATAGTGACTGATCCGCGCCAGGGTTTGTATCTGACCCACACCGGGATAGTGACTGATCCGCACCGGGGTTTGTATCTGACCCACACTGGGATAGTGACTGATCCACTCCGGGATAGTGACTGTTTCGCTCTGGGATAATGACTGATCCACACCAGGATAGTGACTGATCCGCTCCGGGATAGTGACTGACCCACACCGGGGTTTGTATCTGATCCACACCGGGACAGTGACTGACCCACACCAGGATAGTGACTGACCCACACTGGGATAGTGACTGATCCACACCGGGGTTTGTTTCTGACCCACACAGGGATAGTGACTGACCCATACCGCGATAGTGACTGATCCACACCGGGGTTTGTATCTGACCCACACCGGGATAGTGACTGATCCACACTGGGATAGTGACTGATCCACACCGGGATAGTGACTGATCCACTCCGGGGTTTGTATCTGACCCAGAACGAGATAGTGACTGATCCACTCCGGGATAGTAACTGACACACACCGGGATAGTTTTGATTCACACCGGGATAGTGACTGACCCACGCCAGATAGTGACTGACCCGTTCCGGGATAGTGTCTGACCCACACCGGGATAGTGACTGACCCACACCGGGATAGTCAGAGACCCGTTCGGGGATAGTGACTGACCCACACCGGGATAGTGACTGACCCGTTCCAGGATAGTGTCTGACCCACACCGGGATAGTGACTGGCCCACACCGGGATAGTGACAGATCTACACCGGGATAGTGACTGACCCACACCGGGGTTTGTATCTGACCCACACGGGGATAGTGACTGATCCACACTGGGATAGTGACTGAACCACACCGGGAGAGTGATTGATCCACACCGGGATGGTGACTGATCCACAGCGGGATAGGGACTGATCCACACCGGGATAGTGACTGACCCACACCGGGATAGTGATTGATCCGCTCCAGGATAGTGACTGACCCACACTGGGATACTGACCGATCCAAACCGGGATAGTGACTGGTACACACCGGGATAGTGACTGATCCACACCGGGGTTGTATCTGATCCACACCGGGATAGTGACTGATCCACACCGGGATATTGTCTGACCCACACTGGGATAGTGACTGATCCACACCGGGATAGAGACTGATCCACACGGGGATAGTGACCGACCCACACCGGGATAGTGACTGTTCCACTCCGGGGTTTGTATCTGACCCACACCGGGATGGTGACTGATCCACAGCGGGATAGTGACTGATCCACACCGGGATAGTGACTGATCCACACCAGGGTTTGTATCTGTCCCACACCGGGATAGTGACTGATCCACACCGGGGTTTGTATCTGACCCACACCGGGATAGTGACTGATCCGCTGCGGGGTTTGTATCTGACCCACACCGGGATAGTGACTGATCCGCTCCGGGGTTTGTATCTGACACCCACCGGGATAGTTACTGATCCACACCGGGGTTTGTATCTGACCCACACCGGGATAGTGACTGATCCACACCGGGATAGTGACTGATCCGCTCCAGGATAGTGACTGATCCACACCGGCATAGAGACTAATCCACACCGGGGTTTGTATCTGATCCACACCGGGATAGTGACTGATCCACACCGGGGTTTGTATCTGACCCACACCGGGATAGTGACTGATCCACTCCGGGGGTTTGTATCTGACCTACACCGGGATAGTGACTGATCCACTCCGGGGTTTGTACCTGACCCACACGGGGACAGTGACTAATCCGCTCCGGGATACTGACTGATCCACACCGGGGTTTGTATCTAATCCACACCAGGATAGTAACTGACCCACACCGGGATAGTGACAGATCCGCTCCGGGGTTTGTATCTGACCCACACCGGCATAGTGACTGATACACACCGAGATAGTGTCTGACCTACACCGGGATAGTGAATGATCCACACCGGGATAGTGTCTGATCCACACCGGGATAGTGACTGATCCACACCGGGATAGTGACTGATCCACACCGGGATATTGTCTGACCCACACTGGGAGAGTGACTGATCCACACCGGGATAGAGACTGATCCACATGGGGATAGTGACTGACCCATACCGGGATAGTGACTGTTCCACTCCGGGGTTTGTATCTGACCCACACCGGGATGGTGACTGATCCACAGCGGGATAGTGACTGATCCACACCGGAATAGTGACTGATCCAGACCGGGGTTTGTATCTGACCCACACCGGGATAGTGACTGATCCACACCGTGGTTTGTATCTGACCCACACCGGGATAGTGACTGATCCACACCGGGATAGTGACTGATCCGCTCCAGGATAGTGACTGATCCACACCAGGATAGTGACTGACCCACACCGGGATAGTGACTGATCCGCTCCGGGATTTTTATCTGACCCACGCCGGGATAGTGACTGATCCACACCGGGATAGTGACTGATCCACACCGGGGTTTGTATCTGACCCACACCGGGGTTTGTATCTGACCCACACCGGGATAGTGACTGATCCACACCGGGATAGTGACTGATCCGCGCCAGGGTTTGTATCTGACCCACACCGGGATAGTGACTGATCCGTACCGGGGTTTGTATCTGACCCACACTGGGATAGTGACTGATCCACTCCGGGATAGTGACTGTTTCGCTCTGGGATAATGACTGATCCACACCGGGATAGTGACTGATCCGCTCCGGGATAGTGACTGACCCACACCGGGGTTTGTATCTGATCCACACCGGGACAGTGACTGACCCACACCAGGATAGTGACTGACCCACACTGGGATAGTAACTGATCCACACCGGGGTTTGTTTCTGACCCACACAGGGATAGTGACTGACCCATACCGGGGTTTGTATCTGACCCACACCGGGATAGTGACTGATCCACACTGGGATAGTGACTGATCCACACCGGGATAGTGACTGATCCACTCCGGGGTTTGTATCTGACCCAGAACGAGATAGTGACTGATCCACTCCGGGATAGTAACTGACACACACCGGGATAGTTTTGACTCACAGCGGGATAGTGACTGACCCACGCCAGATAGTGACTGACCCGTTCCGGGATAGTGTCTGACCCACACCGGGATAGTGACTGACCCACACCGGGATAGTGAGAGACCCGTTCGGGGATAGTGACTGACCCACACCGGGATAGTGACTGACCCGTTCCAGGATAGTGTCTGACCCACACCGGGATAGTGACTGACCCACACCGGGATAGTGACTGACCCGTTCCGGGATAGTGTCTGACCCACACCGGGATAGTGACTGACCCACACCGGGATAGTGACAGATCTACACCGGGATAGTGACTGACCCACACCGGGATAGTGACTGATCCACACCGGGGTTTGTATCTGACCCACACCGGGGTTTGTATCTGACCCACACCGGGATAGTGACTGATCCACACCGGGATAGTGACTGATCCGCGCCAGGGTTTGTATCTGACCCACACCGGGATAGTGACTGATCCGCACCGGGGTTTGTATCTGACCCACACTGGGATAGTGACTGATCCACTCCGGGATAGTGACTGTTTCGCTCTGGGATAATGACTGATCCACACCGGGATAGTGACTGATCCGCTCCGGGATAGTGACTGACCCACACCGGGGTTTGTATCTGATCCACACCGGGACAGTGACTGACCCACACCAGGATAGTGACTGACCCACACTGGGATAGTGACTGATCCACACCGGGGTTTGTTTCTGACCCACACAGGGATAGTGACTGACCCATACCGCGATAGTGACTGATCCACACCGGGGTTTGTATCTGACCCACACCGGGATAGTGACTGATCCACACTGGGATAGTGACTGATCCACACCGGGATAGTGACTGATCCACTCCGGGGTTTGTATCTGACCCAGAACGAGATAGTGACTGATCCACTCCGGGATAGTAACTGACACACACCGGGATAGTTTTGACTCACACCGGGATACTGACTGACCCACGCCAGATAGTGACTGACCCGTTCCGGGATAGTGTCTGACCCACACCGGGATAGTGACTGACCCACACCGGGATAGTGAGAGACCCGTTCGGGGATAGTGACTGACCCACACCGGGATAGTGACTGACCCGTTCCAGGATAGTGTCTGACCCACACCGGGATAGTGACTGGCCCACACCGGGATAGTGACAGATCTACACCGGGATAGTGACTGACCCACACCGGGGTTTGTATCTGACCCACACGGGGATAGTGACTGATCCACACTGGGATAGTGACTGAACCACACCGGGAGAGTGATTGATCCACACCGGGATGGTGACTGATCCACAGCGGGATAGGGACTGATCCACACCGGGATAGTGACTGACCCACACCGAGATAGTGATTGATCCGCTACAGGGGTTTGTATCTGACCTACACCGGGATAGTGACTGATCCACTCCGGGGTTTGTACCTGACCCACACGGGGACAGTGACTAATCCGCTCCGGGATACTGACTGATCCACACCGGGGTTTGTATCTAATCCACACCAGGATAGTAACTGACCCACACCGGGATAGTGACAGATCCGCTCCGGGATTTGTATCTGACCCACACCGGCATAGTGACTGATACACACCGAGATAGTGTCTGACCTACACCGGGATAGTGAATGATCCACACCGGGATAGTGTCTGATCCACACCGGGATAGTGACTGATCCACACCGGGATATTGTCTGACCCACACTGGGATAGAGACTGATCCACAGCGGGATAGTGACTGATCCACACCGGGATAGTGACTGATCCACACCGGGGTTTGTATCTGTCCCACACCGGGATAGTGACTGATCCACACCGGGGTTTGTATCTGACCCACACCGGGATAGTGACTGATCCGCTGCGGGGTTTGTATCTGACCCACACCGGGATAGTGACTGATCCGCTCCGGGGTTTGTATCTGACACCCACCGGGATAGTTACTGATCCATTCCGGGGTTTGTATCTGACCCACACCGGGATAGTGACTGATCCACACCGGGATAGTGACTGATCCACTCCAGGATAGTGACTGATCCACACCGGGATAGAGACTAATCCACACCGGGGTTTGTATCTGATCCACACCGGGATAGTGACTGATCCACACCGGGGTTTGTATCTGACCCACACCGGGATAGTGACTGATCCACTCCGGGGGTTTGTATCTGACCTACACCGGGATAGTGACTGATCCACTCCGGGGTTTGTACCTGACCCACACGGGGACAGTGACTAATCCGCTCCGGGATACTGACTGATCCACACCGGGGTTTGTATCTAATCCACACCAGGATAGTAACTGACCCACACCGGGATAGTGACAGATCCGCTCCGGGGTTTGTATCTGACCCACACCGGCATAGTGACTGATACACACCGAGATAGTGTCTGACCTACACCGGGATAGTGAATGATCCACACCGGGATAGTGTCTGATCCACACCGGGATAGTGACTGATCCACACCGGGATAGTGACTGATCCACACCGGGATATTGTCTGACCCACACTGGGAGAGTGACTGATCCACACCGGGATAGAGACTGATCCACATGGGGATAGTGACTGACCCATACCGGGATAGTGACTGTTCCACTCCGGGGTTTGTATCTGACCCACACAGGGATGGTGACTGATCCACAGCGGGATAGTGACTGATCCACACCGGGATAGTGACTGATCCACACCGGGGTTTGTATCTGACCCACACCGGGCTAGTGACTGATCCACACCGGGATAGTGACTGATCCGCTCCAGGATAGTGACTGATCCACACCGGGATAGAGACTAATCCACACCGGGGTTTGTATCTGATCCACACCGGGATAGTGACTGATCCACACCGGGGTTTGTATCTGACCCACACCGGGATAGTGACTGATCCACTCCTGGGTATTGTATCTGACCTACACCGGGATAGTGACTGATCCACTCCGGGGTTTGTACCTGACCCGCACGGGGACAGTGACTAATCCGCTCCGGGATACTGACTGATCCACACCGGGGTTTGTATCTAATCCACACCAGGATAGTAACTGACCCACACCGGGATAGTGACAGATCCGCTCCGGGGTTTGTATCTGACCCACACCGGCATAGTGACTGATACACACCGAGATAGTGTCTGACCAACACCGGGATAGTGACTGACCCACACCGGAGTTTGTATCTAATCCACACCAGGATAGTAACTGACCCACACCGGGATAGTGACAGATCCGCTCCGGGGTTTGTATCTGACCCACACCGGCATAGTGACTGATACACACCGAGATAGTGTCTGACCTACACCGGGATAGTGAATGATCCACACCGGGATAGTGTCTGATCCACACCGGGATAGTGACTGATCCACACCGGGATAGAGACTGATCCACATGGGGATAGTGACTGACCCATACCGGGATAGTGACTGTTCCACTGCGGGGTTTGTATCTGACCCACACCGGGATGGTGACTGATCCACAGCGGGATAGTGACTGATCCACACCGGGATAGTGACTGATCCACACCGGGGTTTGTATCTGACCCACACCGGGATAGTGACTGATCCGCTCCGGGGTTTGTATCTGACACCCACCGGGATAGTTACTGATCCACACCGGGGTTTGTATCTGACCCACACCGGGATAGTGACTGATCCACACCGGGATAGTGACTGATCCGCTCCAGGATAGTGACTGATCCACACCGGGATAGTGACTGACCCACACCGGGATAGTGACTGATCCGCTCCGGGATTTTTATCTGACCCACGCCGGGATAGTGACTGATCCACACCGGGATAGTGACTGATCCACACCGGGGTTTGTATCTGACCCACACCGGGGTTTGTATCTGACCCACACCGGGATAGTGACTGATCCACACCGGGATAGTGACTGATCCGCGCCAGGGTTTGTATCTGACCCACACCGGGATAGTGACTGATCCGCACCGGGGTTTGTATCTGACCCACACTGGGATAGTGACTGATCCACTCCGGGATAGTGACTGTTTCGCTCTGGGATAATGACTGATCCACACCGGGATAGTGACTGATCCGCTCCGGGATAGTGACTGACCCACACCGGGGTTTGTATCTGATCCACACCGGGACAGTGACTGACCCACACCAGGATAGTGACTGACCCACACTGGGATAGTGACTGATCCACACCGGGGTTTGTTTCTGACCCACACAGGGATAGTGACTGACCCATACCGCGATAGTGACTGATCCACACCGGGGTTTGTATCTGACCCACACCGGGATAGTGACTGATCCACACTGGGATAGTGACTGATCCACACCGGGATAGTGACTGATCCACTCCGGGGTTTGTATCTGACCCAGAACGAGATAGTGACTGATCCACTCCGGGATAGTAACTGACACACACCGGGATAGTTTTGACTCACACCGGGATAGTGACTGACCCACGCCAGATAGTGACTGACCCGTTCCGGGATAGTGTCTGACCCACACCGGGATAGTGACTGACCCACACCGGGATAGTGAGAGACCCGTTCGGGGATAGTGACTGACCCACACCGGGATAGTGACTGACCCGTTCCAGGATAGTGTCTGACCCACACCGGGATAGTGACTGACCCACACCGGGATAGTGACAGATCTACACCGGGATAGTGACTGACCCACACCGGGGTTTGTATCTGACCCACACGGGGATAGTGACTGATCCACACTGGGATAGTGACTGAACCACACCGGGAGAGTGATTGATCCACACCGGGATGGTGATTGATCCACAGCGGGATAGGGACTGATCCACACCGGGATAGTGACTGATCCACACCGGGGTTTGTATCTGTCCCTCACCGGGATAGTGACTGACCCACACCGGGATAGTGATTGATCCGCTCCAGGATAGTGACTGACCCACACTGGGATAGTGACCGATCCAAACCGGGATAGTGACTGGTACACACCGGGATAGTGACTGATCCACACCGGGGTTTGTATCTGACCCACACCGGGATAGTGACTGATCCACACCGGGGTTTGTATCTGACCCACACCGGGATAGTGACTGATCCACACCGGGATAGAGACTAATCCACACCGGGGTTTGTATCTGATCCACACCGGGATAGTGACTGATCCACACCGGGGTTTGTATCTGACCCACACCGGGATAGTGACTGATCCACTCCAGGGGTTTGTATCTGACCTACACCGGGATAGTGACTGATCCACTCCGGGGTTTGTACCTGACCCACACGGGGACAGTGACTAATCCGCTCCGGGATACTGACTGATCCACACCGGGGTTTGTATCTAATCCACACCAGGATAGTAACTGACCCACACCGGGATAGTGACAGATCCGCTCTGGGGTTTGTATCTGACCCACACCGGCATAGTGACTGATACACACCGAGATAGTGTCTGACCTACACCGGGATAGTGAATGATCCACACCGGGATAGTGTCTGATCCACACCGGGATAGTGACTGATCCACACCGGGATATTGTCTGACCCACACTGGGATAGTGACTGATCCACACCGGGATAGAGACTGATCCACACGGGGATAGTGACTGACCCACACCGGGATAGTGACTGTTCCACTCCGGGGTTTGTATCTGACCCACACCGGGATGGTGACTGATCCACAGCGGGATAGTGACTGATCCACACCGGGATAGTGACTGATCCACACCGGGGTTTGTATCTGTCCCACACCGGGATAGTGACTAATCCACACCGGGGTTTGTATCTGACCCACACCGGGATAGTGACTGATCCGCTGCGGGGTTTGTATCTGACCCACACCGGGATAGTGACTGATCCGCTCCGGGGTTTGTATCTGACACCCACCGGGATAGTTACTGATCCACACCGGGGTTTGTATCTGACCCACACCGGGATAGTGACTGATCCACACCGGGATAGTGACTGATCCGCTCCAGGATAGTGACTGATCCACACCGGGATAGAGACTAATCCACACCGGGGTTTGTATCTGCTCCACACCGGGATAGTGACTGATCCACACCGGGGTTTGTATCTGACCCACACCGGGATAGTGACTGATCCACTCCGGGGGTTTGTATCTGACCTACACCGGGATAGTGACTGATCCACTCCGGGGTTTGTACCTGACCCACACGGGGACAGTGACTAATCCGCTCCGGGATACTGACTGATCCACACCGGGGTTTGTATCTAATCCACACCAGGATAGTAACTGACCCACACCGGGATAGTGACAGATCCACTCCGGGGTTTGTATCTGACCCACACCGGCATAGTGACTGATACACACCGAGATAGTGTCTGACCTACACCGGGATAGTGAATGATCCACACCGGGATAGTGTCTGATCCACACCGGGATAGTGACTGATCCACACCGGGATAGTGACTGATCCACACCGGGATATTGTCTGACCCACACTGGGAGAGTGACTGATCCACACCGGGATAGAGACTGATCCACATGGGGATAGTGACTGACCCATACCGGGATAGTGACTGTTCCACTCCGGGGTTTGTATCTGACCCACACCGGGATGGTGACTGATCCACAGCGGGATAGTGACTGATCCACACCGGGATAGTGATTGATCCACACCGGGGTTTGTATCTGACCCACACCGGGATAGTGACTGATCCGCTCCGGGGTTTGTATCTGACACCCACCGGGATAGTTACTGATCCACACCGGGGTTTGTATCTGACCCACACCAGGATAGTGACTGATCCACACCGGGATAGTGACTGATCCGCTCCAGGATAGTGACTGATCCACACCGGGATAGTGACTGACCCACACCGGGATAGTGACTGATCCGCTCCGGGATTTTTATCTGACCCACGCCGGGATAGTGACTGATCCACACCGGGATAGTGACTGATCCACACCGGGGTTTGTATCTGACCCACACCGGGGTTTGTATCTGACCCACACCGGGATAGTGACTGATCCACACCGGGATAGTGACTGATCCGCGCCAGGGTTTGTATCTGACCCACACCGGCATAGTGACTGATACACACCGAGATAGTGTCTGACCTACACGGGGATAGTGAATGATCCACACCGGGATAGTGTCTGATCCACACCGGGATAGTGACTGATCCACACCGGGATATTGTCTGACCCACACTGGGATAGAGACTGATCCACAGCGGGATAGTGACTGATCCACACCGGGATAGTGACTGATCCACACCGGGGTTTGTATCTGTCCCACACCGGGATAGTGACTGATCCACACCGGGGTTTGTATCTGACCCACACCGGGATAGTGACTGATCCGCTGCGGGGTTTGTATCTGACCCACACCGGGATAGTGACTGATCCGCTCCGGGGTTTGTATCTGACACCCACCGGGATAGTTACTGATCCACACCGGGGTTTGTATCTGACCCACACCGGGATAGTGACTGATCCACACCGGGATAGTGACTGATCCACACCGGGATAGTGACTGATCCACACCGGGATATTGTCTGACCCACACTGGGAGAGTGACTGATCCACACCGGGATAGAGACTGATCCACATGGGGATAGTGACTGACCCATACCGGGATAGAGACTGTTCCACTCCGGGGTTTGTATCTGACCCACACCGGGATGGTGACTGATCCACAGCGGGATAGTGACTGATCCACACCGGGATAGTGACTGATCCACACCGGGGTTTGTATCTGACCCACACCGGGATAGTGACTGATCCGCTCCGGGGTTTGTATCTGACACCCACCGGGATAGTTACTGATCCACACCGGGGTTTGTATCTGACCCACACCGGGATAGTGACTGATCCACACCGGGATAGTGACTGATCCGCTCCAGGATAGTGACTGATCCACACCGGGATAGTGACTGACCCACACCGGGATAGTGACTGATCCGCTCCGGGATTTTTATCTGACCCACGCCGGGATAGTGACTGATCCACACCGGGATAGTGACTGATCCACACCGGGGTTTGTATCTGACCCACACCGGGGTTTGTATCTGACCCACACCGGGATAGTGACTGATCCACACCGGGATAGTGACTGATCCGCGCCAGGGTTTGTATCTGACCCACACCGGGGTTTGTATCTGACCCACACCGGGATAGTGACAGATCCGCTCCGGGGTTTGTATCTGACCCACACCGGCATAGTGACTGATACACACCGAGATAGTGTCTGACCTACACGGGGATAGTGAATGATCCACACCGGGATAGTGTCTGATCCACACCGGGATAGTGACTGATCCACACCGGGATATTGTCTGACCCACACTGGGATAGAGACTGATCCACAGCGGGATAGTGACTGATCCACACCGGGATAGTGACTGATCCACACCGGGGTTTGTATCTGTCCCACACCGGGATAGTGACTGATCCACACCGGGGTTTGTATCTGACCCACACCGGGATAGTGACTGATCCGCTGCGGGGTTTGTATCTGACCCACACCGGGATAGTGACTGATCCGCTCCGGGGTTTGTATCTGACACCCACCGGGATAGTTACTGATCCACACCGGGGTTTGTATCTGACCCACACCGGGATAGTGACTGATCCACACCGGGATAGTGACTGATCCGCTCCAGGATAGTGACTGATCCACACCGGGATAGAGACTAATCCACACCGGGGTTTGTATCTGATCCACACCGGGATAGTGACTGATCCACACCGGGGTTTGTATCTGACCCACACGGGGACAGTGACTAATCTGCTCCGGGATACTGACTGATCCACACCGGGGTTTGTATCTAATCCACACCAGGATAGTAACTGACCCACACCGGGATAGTGACAGATCCGCTCCGGGGTTTGTATCTGACCCACACCGGCATAGTGACTGATACACACCGAGATAGTGTCTGACCTACACCGGGATAGTGAATGATCCACACCGGGATAGTGTCTGATCCACACCGGGATAGTGACTGATCCACTCCGGGATATTGTCTGACCCACACTGGGATAGCGACTGATCCACAGCGGGATAGTGACTGATCCACACTGGGATAGTGACTGACCAACACCGGGGTTTGTATCTGTCCCACACCGGGATAGTGACTGATCCACACCGGGGTTTGTATCTGACCCACACCAGGATAGTGACTGATCCGCTGCGGGGTTTGTATCTGACCCACACCGGGATAGTGACTGATCCGCTCCGGGGTTTGTATCTGACACCCACCGGGATAGTTACTGATCCACACCGGGATTTGTATCTGACCCACACCGGAATAGTGACTGATCCACACCGGGATAGTGACTGATCCGCTCCAGGATAGTGACTGATCCACACCGGGATAGTGACTGACCCACACCGGGATAGTGACTGATCCGCTCCGGGGTTTGTATCTGACCCACACCAGGATAGTGACTGATCCACACCGGGATAGCGACTGATCCGCACTGGGATAGTGACTGATCCACACCGGGATAGTGACTGATCTGCTCCGGGGTTTGTATCTGACCCACACCGGGATAGTGACTGATCCTCACCAGGATAGTGACTGATCCACACCGGGATAGTGACTGATCCGCTCCGGGGTTTGTATCTCACCCACACCGGGATAGTGACTGATCCACTCCGGGATAGTGACTGATCCGCTCTGGGATAGTGACTGATCCACACCGGGATAGTGACTGATCCGCTCCGGGATAGTGACTGATCCGCTCCGGGATAGTGACTGACCCACACCGGGATAGTGACTGACCCACACCGGGGTTTGTATCTGTCCCACACCGGGATAGTGACTGATCCACACCGGGATAGTGACTGATCCACACCGGGGTTTGTATCTGACCCACACCGGGATACTGACTGATCCGCTGCGGGGTTTGTATCTGACCTACACGGGGATAGTGACTGATCCGCTCCGGGGTTTGTATCTGATTTACACGGGGATAGTGACTGATCCGCTGCGGGGTTTGTATCTGACCCACACCGGGATAGTGACTGATCCGCACCGGGATAGTGACTGATCCGCTCCGGGGATGTATCTGACACCCACCGGGATAGTTACTGATCCACACTGGGGTTTGTATCTGACGCAACCGGGCTATTGACTGATCCACACCGGAATAGTGACTGATCCGCTCCAAAATAGTGACTGATCCAAACCGGGATAGTGACTGGTACACACCGGGATAGTGACTGATCCACACCGGGGTTTGTATCTGACCCACACCGGGATAGTGACTGATCCACACCGGGATAGAGACTAATCCACACCGGGGTTTGTATCTGATCCACACCGGGATAGTGACTGATCCACACCGGGGTTTGTATCTGACCCACACCGGGATAGTGACTGATCCACTCCGGGGGTTTGTATCTGACCTACACCGGGATAGTGACTGATCCACTCCGGGGTTTGTACCTGACCCACACGGGGACAGTGACTAATCCGCTCCGGGATAGTGACTGATCCACACCGGGGTTTGTATCCAATCCACACCAGGATAGTAACTGACCCACACCGGGATAGTGACAGATCCGCTCCGGGGTTTGTATCTGACCCACACCGGCACAGTGACTGATACACACCGAGATAGTGTCTGACCCACACAGGGATAGTGACTGACTCATACCGCGATAGTGACTGATCCACACCGGGGTTTGTATCTGACCCACACCGGGATAGTGACTGATCCACACTGGGATAGTGACTGATCCACACCGGGATAGTGACTGATCCACTCCGGGGTTTGTATCTGACCCAGAACGAGATAGTGACTGATCCACTCCGGGATAGTAACTGACACACACCGGGATAGTTTTGACTCACACCGGGATACTGACTGACCCACGCCAGATAGTGACTGACCCGTTCCGGGATAGTGTCTGACCCACACCGGGATAGTGACTGACCCACACCGGGATAGTGAGAGACCCGTTCGGGGATAGTGACTGACCCACACCGGGATAGTGACTGACCCGTTCCAGGATAGTGTCTGACCCACACCGGGATAGTGACTGGCCCACACCGGGATAGTGACAGATCTACACCGGGATAGTGACTGACCCACACCGGGGTTTGTATCTGACCCACACGGGGATAGTGACTGATCCACACTGGGATAGTGACTGAACCACACCGGGAGAGTGATTGATCCACACCGGGATGGTGACTGATCCACAGCGGGATAGGGACTGATCCACACCGGGATAGTGACTGACCCACACCGGGATAGTGATTGATCCGCTCCAGGATAGTGACTGACCCACACTGGGATAGTGACCGATCCAAACCGGGATAGTGACTGGTACACACCGGGATAGTGACTGATCCACACCGGGGTTGTATCTGACCCACACCGGGATAGTGACTGATCCACACCGGGGTTTGTATCTGACCCACACCGGGATAGTGACTGATCCACACCGGGATAGAGACTAATCCACACCGGGGTTTGTATCTGATCCACACCGGGCTAGTGACTGATCCACACCGGGGTTTGTATCTGACCCACACCGGGATAGTGACTGATCCACTCCAGGGGTTTGTATCTGACCTACACCGGGATAGTGACTGATCCACTCCGGGGTTTGTACCTGACCCACACGGGGACAGTGACTAATCCGCTCCGGGATACTGACTGATCCACACCGGGGTTTGTATCTAATCCACACCAGGATAGTAACTGACCCACACCGGGATAGTGACAGATCCGCTCCGGGGTTTGTATCTGACCCACACCGGCATAGTGACTGATACACACCGAGATAGTGTCTGACCTACACCGGGATAGTGAATGATCCACACCGGGATAGTGTCTGATCCACACCGGGATAGTGACTGATCCACACCGGGATATTGTCTGACCCACACTGGGATAGTGACTGATCCACACCGGGATAGAGACTGATCCACACGGGGATAGTGACTGACCCACACCGGGATAGTGACTGTTCCACTCCGGGGTTTGTATCTGACCCACACCGGGATGGTGACTGATCCACAGCGGGATAGTGACTGATCCACACCGGGATAGTGACTGATCCACACCGGGGTTTGTATCTGTCCCACACCGGGATAGTGACTGATCCACACCGGGATAGTGACTGATCCGCTCCAGGATAGTGACTGATCCACACCGGGATAGAGACTAATCCACACCGGGGTTTGTATCTGATCCACACCGGGATAGTGACTGATCCACACCGGGGTTTGTATCTGACCCACACCGGGATAGTGACTGATCCACTCCGGGGGTTTGTATCTGACCTACACCGGGATAGTGACTGATCCACTCCGGGGTTTGTACCTGACCCACACGGGGACAGTGACTAATCCGCTCCGGGATACTGACTGATCCACACCGGGGTTTGTATCTAATCCACACCAGGATAGTAACTGACCCACACCGGGATAGTGACAGATCCGCTCCGGGGTTTGTATCTGACCCACACCGGCATAGGGACTGATACACACCGAGATAGTGTCTGACCTACACCGGGATAGTGAATGATCCACACCGGGATAGTGTCTGATCCACACCGGGATAGTGACTGATCCACACCGGGATAGTGACTGATCCACACCGGGATATTGTCTGACCCACACTGGGAGAGTGACTGATCCACACCGGGATAGAGACTGATCCACATGGGGATAGTGACTGACCCATACCGGGATAGTGACTGTTCCACTCCGGGGTTTGTATCTGACCCACACCGGGATGGTGACTGATCCAGAGCGGGATAGTGACTGATCCACACCGGAATAGTGACTGATCCACACCGGGGTTTGTATCTGACCCACACCGGGATAGTGACTGATCCGCTCCGGGGTTTGTATCTGACACCCACCGGGATAGTTACTGATCCACACCGTGGTTTGTATCTGACCCACACCGGGATAGTGACTGATCCACACCGGGATAGTGACTGATCCGCGCCAGGGTTTGTATCTGACCCACACCGGGATAGTGACTGATCCGCACCGGGGTTTGTATCTGACCCACACTGGGATAGTGACTGATCCACTCCGGGATAGTGACTGTTTCGCTCTGGGATAATGACTGATCCACACCGGGATAGTGACTGATCCGCTCCGGGATAGTGACTGACCCACACCGGGGTTTGTATCTGATCCACACCGGGACAGTGACTGACCCACACCAGGATAGTGACTGACCCACACTGGGATAGTAACTGATCCACACCGGGGTTTGTTTCTGACCCACACAGGGATAGTGACTGACCCATACCGGGGTTTGTATCTGACCCACACCAGGATAGTGACTGATCCACACTGGGATAGTGACTGATCCACACCGGGATAGTGACTGATCCACTCCGGGGTTTGTATCTGACCCAGAACGAGATAGTGACTGATCCACTCCGGGATAGTAACTGACACACACCGGGATAGTTTTGACTCACAGCGGGATAGTGACTGACCCACGCCAGATAGTGACTGACCCGTTCCGGGATAGTGTCTGACCCACACCGGGATAGTGACTGACCCACACCGGGATAGTGAGAGACCCGTTCGGGGATAGTGACTGACCCACACCGGGATAGTGACTGACCCGTTCCAGGATAGTGTCTGACCCACACCGGGATAGTGACTGACCCACACCGGGATAGTGACTGACCCGTTCCGGGATAGTGTCTGACCCACACCGGGATTGTGACTGACCCACACCGGGATAGTGACAGATCTACACCGGGATAGTGACTGACCCACACCGGGATAGTGACTGATCCACACCGGGGTTTGTATCTGACCCACACCGGGGTTTGTATCTGACCCACACCGGGATAGTGACTGATCCACACCGGGATAGTGACTGATCCGCGCCAGGGTTTGTATCTGACCCACACCAGGATAGTGACTGATCCGCACCGGGGTTTGTATCTGACCCACACTGGGATAGTGACTGATCCACTCCGGGATAGTGACTGTTTCGCTCTGGGATAATGACTGATCCACACCGGGATAGTGACTGATCCGCTCCGGGATAGTGACTGACCCACACCGGGGTTTGTATCTGATCCACACCGGGACAGTGACTGACCCACACCAGGATAGTGACTGACCCACACTGGGATAGTGACTGATCCACACCGGGGTTTGTTTCTGACCCACACAGGGATAGTGACTGACCCATACCGCGATAGTGACTGATCCACACCGGGGTTTGTATCTGACCCACACCGGGATAGTGACTGATCCACACTGGGATAGTGACTGATCCACACCGGGATATTGACTGATCCACTCCGGGGTTTGTATCTGACCCAGAACGAGATAGTGACTGATCCACTCCGGGATAGTTACTGACACACACCGGGATAGTTTTGACTCACACCGGGATACTGACTGACCCACGCCAGATAGTGACTGACCCGTTCCGGGATAGTGTCTGACCCACACCGGGATAGTGACTGACCCACACCGGGATAGTGACTGATCCACACTGGGATAGTGACTGATCCACACCGGGATAGTGACTGATCCACTCCGGGGTTTGTATCTGACCCAGAACGAGATAGTGACTGATCCACTCCGGGATAGTAACTGACACACACCGGGATAGTTTTGACTCACAGCGGGATAGTGACTGACCCACGCCAGATAGTGACTGACCCGTTCCGGGATAGTGTCTGACCCACACCGGGATAGTGACTGACCCACACCGGGATAGTGAGAGACCCGTTCGGGGATAGTGACTGACCCACACCGGGATAGTGACTGACCCGTTCCAGGATAGTGTCTGACCCACACCGGGATAGTGACTGACCCACACCGGGATAGTGACTGATCCGCACCGGTGTTTGTGTCTGACCCACACCGGGATAGTGACTGATCCACTCCGGGATAGTGACTGATCCGCTCCAGGATAGTGACTGATCCACACCGGGATAGTGACTGACCCACACCGGGATAGTGACTGATCCGCTCCGGGATTTTTATCTGACCCACGCCGGGATAGTGACTGATCCACACCGGGATAGTGACTGATCCACACCGGGGTTTGTATCTGACCCACACCGGGGTTTGTATCTGACCCACACCGGGATAGTGACTGATCCACACCGGGATAGTGACTGATCCGCGCCATGGTTTGTATCTGACCCACACCGGGATAGTGACTGATCCGCACCGGGGTTTGTATCTGACCCACACTGGGATAGTGACTGATCCACTCCGGGATAGTGACTGTTTCGCTCTGGGATAATGACTGATCCACACCAGGATAGTGACTGATCCGCTCCGGGATAGTGACTGACCCACACCGGGGTTTGTATCTGATCCACACCGGGACAGTGACTGACCCACACCAGGATAGTGACTGACCCACACTGGGATAGTGACTGATCCACACCGGGGTTTGTTTCTGACCCACACAGGGATAGTGACTGACCCATACCGCGATAGTGACTGATCCACACCGGGGTTTGTATCTGACCCACACCGGGATAGTGACTGATCCACACTGGGATAGTGACTGATCCACACCGGGATAGTGACTGATCCACTCCGGGGTTTGTATCTGACCCAGAACGAGATAGTGACTGATCCACTCCGGGATAGTAACTGACACACACCGGGATAGTGACTGACCCACACCGGGATAGTGAGAGACCCGTTCGGGGATAGTGACTGACCCACACCGGGATAGTGACTGACCCGTTCCAGGATAGTGTCTGACCCACACCGGGATAGTGACTGGCCCACACCGGGATAGTGACAGATCTACACCGGGATAGTGACTGACCCACACCGGGGTTTGTATCTGACCCACACGGGGATAGTGACTGATCCACACTGGGATAGTGACTGAACCACACCGGAGAGTGATTGATCCACACCAGGATGGTGACTGATCCACAGCGGGATAGGGACTGATCCACACCGGGATAGTGACTGACCCACACCGGGATAGTGATTAATCCGCTCCAGGATAGTGACTGACCCACACTGGGATAGTGACCGATCCAAACCGGGATAGTGACTGACCCACACCGGGATAGTGATTGATCCGCTCCAGGATAGTGACTGACCCACACTGGGATAGTGACCGATCCAAACCGGGATAGTGACTGGTACACACCGGGATAGTGACTGATCCACACCGGGGTTGTATCTGACCCACACCGGGATAGTGACTGATCCACACCGGGGTTTGTATCTGACCCACACCGGGATAGTGACTGATCCACACCGGGATAGAGACTAATCCACACCGGGGTTTGTATCTGATCCACACCGGGATAGTGACTGATCCACACCGGGGTTTGTATCTGACACACACCGGGATAGTGACTGATCCACTCCAGGGGTTTGTATCTGACCTACACCGGGATAGTGACTGATCCACTCCGGGGTTTGTACCTGACCCACACGGGGACAGTGACTAATCCGCTCCGGGATACTGACTGATCCACACCGGGGTTTGTATCTAATCCACACCAGGATAGTAACTGACCCACACCGGGATAGTGACAGATCCGCTCCGGGGTTTGTATCTGACCCACACCGGCATAGTGACTGATACACACCGAGATAGTGTCTGACCTACACCGGGATAGTGAATGATCCACACCGGGATAGTGTCTGATCCACACCGGGATAGTGACTGATCCACACCGGGATAGTGACTGATCCACACCGGGATATTGTCTGACCCACACTGGGAGAGTGACTGATCCACACCGGGATAGAGACTGATCCACATGGGGATAGTGACTGACCCATACCGGGATAGTGACTGTTCCACTCCGGGGTTTGTATCTGACCCACACCGGGATGGTGACTGATCCACAGCGGGATAGTGACTGATCCACACCGGAATAGTGACTGATCCACACCGGGGTTTGTATCTGACCCACACCGGGATAGTGACTGATCCGCTCCGGGGTTTGTATCTGACACCCACCGGGATAGTTACTGATCCACACCGTGGTTTGTATCTGACCCACACCGGGATAGTGACTGATCCACACCGGGATAGTGACTGATCCGCTCCAGGATAGTGACTGATCCACACCGGGATAGTGACTGACCCACACCGGGATAGTGACTGATCCGCTCCGGGATTTTTATCTGACCCACGCCGGGATAGTGACTGATCCACACCGGGATAGTGACTGATCCACACCGGGGTTTGTATCTGACCCACACCGGGGTTTGTATCTGACCCACACCGGGGTTTGTATCTGACCCACACCGGGATAGTGACTGATCCACACCGGGATAGTGACTGATCCGCGCCAGGGTTTGTATCTGACCCACACCGGGATAGTGACTGATCCGCACCGGGGTTTGTATCTGACCCACACTGGGATAGTGACTGATCCACTCCGGGATAGTGACTGTTTCGCTCTGGGATAATGACTGATCCACACCAGGATAGTGACTGATCCGCTCCGGGATAGTGACTGACCCACACCGGGGTTTGTATCTGATCCACACCGGGACAGTGACTGACCCACACCAGGATAGTGACTGACCCACACTGGGATAGTGACTGATCCACACCGGGGTTTGTTTCTGACCCACACAGGGATAGTGACTGACTCATACCGCGATAGTGACTGATCCACACCGGGGTTTGTATCTGACCCACACCGGGATAGTGACTGATCCACACTGGGATAGTGACTGATCCACACCGGGATAGTGACTGATCCACTCCGGGGTTTGTATCTGACCCAGAACGAGATAGTGACTGATCCACTCCGGGATAGTAACTGACACACACCGGGATAGTTTTGACTCACACCGGGATACTGACTGACCCACGCCAGATAGTGACTGACCCGTTCCGGGATAGTGTCTGACCCACACCGGGATAGTGACTGACCCACACCGGGATAGTGAGAGACCCGTTCGGGGATAGTGACTGACCCACACCGGGATAGTGACTGACCCGTTCCAGGATAGTGTCTGACCCACACCGGGATAGTGACTGGCCCACACCGGGATAGTGACAGATCTACACCGGGATAGTGACTGACCCACACCGGGGTTTGTATCTGACCCACACGGGGATAGTGACTGATCCACACTGGGATAGTGACTGAACCACACCGGGAGAGTGATTGATCCACACCGGGATGGTGACTGATCCACAGCGGGATAGGGACTGATCCACACCGGGATAGTGACTGACCCACACCGGGATAGTGATTGATCCGCTCCAGGATAGTGACTGACCCACACTGGGATAGTGACCGATCCAAACCGGGATAGTGACTGGTACACACCGGGATAGTGACTGATCCACACCGGGGTTGTATCTGACCCACACCGGGATAGTGACTGATCCACACCGGGGTTTGTATCTGACCCACACCGGGATAGTGACTGATCCACACCGGGATAGAGACTAATCCACACCGGGGTTTGTATCTGATCCACACCGGGCTAGTGACTGATCCACACCGGGGTTTGTATCTGACCCACACCGGGATAGTGACTGATCCACTCCAGGGGTTTGTATCTGACCTACACCGGGATAGTGACTGATCCACTCCGGGGTTTGTACCTGACCCACACGGGGACAGTGACTAATCCGCTCCGGGATACTGACTGATCCACACCGGGGTTTGTATCTAATCCACACCAGGATAGTAACTGACCCACACCGGGATAGTGACAGATCCGCTCCGGGGTTTGTATCTGACCCACACCGGCATAGTGACTGATACACACCGAGATAGTGTCTGACCTACACCGGGATAGTGAATGATCCACACCGGGATAGTGTCTGATCCACACCGGGATAGTGACTGATCCACACCGGGATATTGTCTGACCCACACTGGGATAGTGACTGATCCACACCGGGATAGAGACTGATCCACACGGGGATAGTGACTGACCCACACCGGGATAGTGACTGTTCCACTCCGGGGTTTGTATCTGACCCACACCGGGATGGTGACTGATCCACAGCGGGATAGTGACTGATCCACACCGGGATAGTGACTGATCCACACCGGGGTTTGTATCTGTCCCACACCGGGATAGTGACTGATCCACACCGGGGTTTGTATCTGACCCACACCGGGATAGTGACTGATCCACTGCGGGGTTTGTATCTGACCCACACCGGGATAGTGACTGATCCGCTCCGGGGTTTGTATCTGACACCCACCGGGATAGTTACTGATCCACACCGGGGTTTGTATCTGACCCACACCGGGATAGTGACTGATCCACACCGGGATAGTGACTGATCCGCTCCAGGATAGTGACTGATCCACACCGGGATAGAGACTAATCCACACCGGGGTTTGTATCTGATCCACACCGGGATAGTGACTGATCCACACCGGGGTTTGTATCTGACCCACACCGGGATAGTGACTGATCCACTCCGGGGGTTTGTATCTGACCTACACCGGGATAGTGACTGATCCACTCCGGGGTTTGTACCTGACCCACACGGGGACAGTGACTAATCCGCTCCGGGATACTGACTGATCCACACCGGGGTTTGTATCTAATCCACACCAGGATAGTAACTGACCCACACCGGGATAGTGACAGATCCGCTCCGGGGTTTGTATCTGACCCACACCGGCATAGTGACTGATACACACCGAGATAGTGTCTGACCTACACCGGGATAGTGAATGATCCACACCGGGATAGTGTCTGATCCACACCGGGATAGTGACTGATCCACACCGGGATAGTGACTGATCCACACCGGGATATTGTCTGACCCACACTGGGAGAGTGACTGATCCACACCGGGATAGAGACTGATCCACATGGGGATAGTGACTGACCCATACCGGGATAGTGACTGTTCCACTCCGGGGTTTGTATCTGACCCACACCGGGATGGTGACTGATCCACAGCGGGATAGTGACTGATCCACACCGGAATAGTGACTGATCCGCTCCGGGGTTTGTATCTGACACCCACCGGGATAGTTACTGATCCACACCGTGGTTTGTATCTGACCCACACCGGGATAGTGACTGATCCACACCGGGATAGTGACTGATCCGCTCCAGGATAGTGACTGATCCACACCGGGATAGTGACTGACCCACACCGGGATAGTGACTGATCCGCTCCGGGATTTTTATCTGATCCACGCCGGGATAGTGACTGATCCACACCGGGATAGTGACTGATCCACACCGGGGTTTGTATCTGACCCACACCGGGGTTTGTATCTGACCCACACCGGGATAGTGACTGATCCACACCGGGATAGTGACTGATCCGCGCCAGGGTTTGTATCTGACCCACACCGGGATAGTGACTGATCCGCACCGGGGTTTGTATCTGACCCACACTGGGATAGTGACTGATCCACTCCGGGATAGTGACTGTTTCGCTCTGGGATAATGACTGATCCACACCGGGATAGTGACTGATCCGCTCCGGGATAGTGACTGACCCACACCGGGGTTTGTATCTGATCCACACCGGGACAGTGACTGACCCACACCAGGATAGTGACTGACCCACACTGGGATAGTAACTGATCCACACCGGGGTTTGTTTCTGACCCACACAGGGATAGTGACTGACCCATACCGGGGTTTGTATCTGACCCACACCGGGATAGTGACTGATCCACACTGGGATAGTGACTGATCCACACCGGGATAGTGACTGATCCACTCCGGGGTTTGTATCTGACCCAGAACGAGATAGTGACTGATCCACTCCGGGATAGTAACTGACACACACCGGGATAGTTTTGACTCACAGCGGGATAGTGACTGACCCACGCCAGATAGTGACTGACCCGTTCCGGGATAGTGTCTGACCCACACCGGGATAGTGACTGACCCACACCGGGATAGTGAGAGACCCGTTCGGGGATAGTGACTGACCCACACCGGGATAGTGACTGACCCGTTCCAGGATAGTGTCTGACCCACACCGGGATAGTGACTGACCCACACCGGGATAGTGACTGACCCGTTCCGGGATAGTGTCTGACCCACACCGGGATAGTGACTGACCCACACCGGGATAGTGACAGATCTACACCGGGATAGTGACTGACCCACACCGGGATAGTGACTGATCCACACCGGGGTTTGTATCTGACCCACACCGGGGTTTGTATCTGACCCACACCGGGATAGTGACTGATCCACACCGGGATAGTGACTGATCCGCGCCAGGGTTTGTATCTGACCCACACCGGGATAGTGACTGATCCGCACCGGGGTTTGTATCTGACCCACACTGGGATAGTGACTGATCCACTCCGGGATAGTGACTGTTTCGCTCTGGGATAATGACTGATCCACACCGGGATAGTGACTGATCCGCTCCGGGATAGTGACTGACCCACACCGGGGTTTGTATCTGATCCACACCGGGACAGTGACTGACCCACACCAGGATAGTGACTGACCCACACTGGGATAGTGACTGATCCACACCGGGGTTTGTTTCTGACCCACACAGGGATAGTGACTGACCCATACCGCGATAGTGACTGATCCACACCGGGGTTTGTATCTGACCCACACCGGGATAGTGACTGATCCACACTGGGATAGTGACTGATCCACACCGGGATATTGACTGATCCACTCCGGGGTTTGTATCTGACCCAGAACGAGATAGTGACTGATCCACTCCGGGATAGTTACTGACACACACCGGGATAGTTTTGACTCACACCGGGATACTGACTGACCCACGCCAGATAGTGACTGACCCGTTCCGGGATAGTGTCTGACCCACACCGGGATAGTGACTGACCCACACCGGGATAGTGACTGATCCACACTGGGATAGTGACTGATCCACACCGGGATAGTGACTGATCCACTCCGGGGTTTGTATCTGACCCAGAACGAGATAGTGACTGATCCACTCCGGGATAGTAACTGACACACACCGGGATAGTTTTGACTCACACCGGGATAGTGACTGACCCACGCCAGATAGTGACTGACCCGTTCCGGGATAGTGTCTGACCCACACCGGGATAGTGACTGACCCACACCGGGATAGTGAGAGACCCGTTCGGGGATAGTGACTGACCCACACCGGGATAGTGACTGACCCGTTCCAGGATAGTGTCTGACCCACACCGGGATAGTGACTGACCCACACCGGGATAGTGACTGATCCGCACCGGTGTTTGTGTCTGACCCACACCGGGATAGTGACTGATCCACTCCGGGATAGTGACTGATCCGCTCCAGGATAGTGACTGATCCACACCGGGATAGTGACTGACCCACACCGGGATAGTGACTGATCCGCTCCGGGATTTTTATCTGACCCACGCCGGGATAGTGACTGATCCACACCGGGATAGTGACTGATCCACACCGGGGTTTGTATCTGACCCACACCGGGGTTTGTATCTGACCCACACCGGGATAGTGACTGATCCACACCGGGATAGTGACTGATCCGCGCCAGGGTTTGTATCTGACCCACACCGGGATAGTGACTGATCCGCACCGGGGTTTGTATCTGACCCACACTGGGATAGTGACTGATCCACTCCGGGATAGTGACTGTTTCGCTCTGGGATAATGACTGATCCACACCGGGATAGTGACTGATCCGCTCCGGGATAGTGACTGACCCACACCGGGGTTTGTATCTGATCCACACCGGGACAGTGACTGACCCACACCAGGATAGTGACTGACCCACACTGGGATAGTGACTGATCCACACCGGGGTTTGTTTCTGACCCACACAGGGATAGTGACTGACCCATACCGCGATAGTGACTGATCCACACCGGGGTTTGTATCTGACCCACACCGGGATAGTGACTGATCCACACTGGGATAGTGACTGATCCACACCGGGATAGTGACTGATCCACTCCGGGGTTTGTATCTGACCCAGAACGAGATAGTGACTGATCCACTCCGGGATAGTAACTGACACACACCGGGATAGTGACTGACCCACACCGGGATAGTGAGAGACCCGTTCGGGGATAGTGACTGACCCACACCGGGATAGTGACTGACCCGTTCCAGGATAGTGTCTGACCCACACCGGGATAGTGACTGGCCCACACCGGGATAGTGACAGATCTACACCGGGATAGTGACTGACCCACACCGGGGTTTGTATCTGACCCACACGGGGATAGTGACTGATCCACACTGGGATAGTGACTGAACCACACCGGAGAGTGATTGATCCACACCGGGATGGTGACTGATCCACAGCGGGATAGGGACTGATCCACACCGGGATAGTGACTGACCCACACCGGGATAGTGATTGATCCGCTCCAGGATAGTGACTGACCCACACTGGGATAGTGACCGATCCAAACCGGGATAGTGACTGACCCACACCGGGATAGTGATTGATCCGCTCCAGGATAGTGACTGACCCACACTGGGATAGTGACCGATCCAAACCGGGATAGTGACTGGTACACACCGGGATAGTGACTGATCCACACCGGGGTTGTATCTGACCCACACCGGGATAGTGACTGATCCACACCGGGGTTTGTATCTGACCCACACCGGGATAGTGACTGATCCACACCGGGATAGAGACTAATCCACACCGGGGTTTGTATCTGATCCACACCGGGATAGTGACTGATCCACACCGGGGTTTGTATCTGACACACACCGGGATAGTGACTGATCCACACCGGGATAGAGACTAATCCACACCGGGGTTTGTATCTGATCCACACCGGGCTAGTGACTGATCCACACCGGGGTTTGTATCTGACCCACACCGGGATAGTGACTGATCCACTCCAGGGGTTTGTATCTGACCTACACCGGGATAGTGACTGATCCACTCCGGGGTTTGTACCTGACCCACACGGGGACAGTGACTAATCCGCTCCGGGATACTGACTGATCCACACCGGGGTTTGTATCTAATCCACACCAGGATAGTAACTGACCCACACCGGGATAGTGACAGATCCGCTCCGGGGTTTGTATCTGACCCACACCGGCATAGTGACTGATACACACCGAGATAGTGTCTGACCTACACCGGGATAGTGAATGATCCACACCGGGATAGTGTCTGATCCACACCGGGATAGTGACTGATCCACACCGGGATAGTGACTGATCCACACCGGGATATTGTCTGACCCACACTGGGAGAGTGACTGATCCACACCGGGATAGAGACTGATCCACATGGGGATAGTGACTGACCCATACCGGGATAGTGACTGTTCCACTCCGGGGTTTGTATCTGACCCACACCGGGATGGTGACTGATCCACAGCGGGATAGTGACTGATCCACACCGGAATAGTGACTGATCCAGACCGGGGTTTGTATCTGACCCACACCGGGATAGTGACTGATCCACTCCGGGGTTTGTACCTGACCCACACGGGGACAGTGACTAATCCGCTCCGGGATACTGACTGATCCACACCGGGGTTTGTATCTAATCCACACCAGGATAGTAACTGACCCACACCGGGATAGTGACAGATCCGCTCCGGGGTTTGTATCTGACCCACACCGGCATAGTGACTGATACACACCGAGATAGTGTCTGACCTACACCGGGATAGTGAATGATCCACACCGGGATAGTGTCTGATCCACACCGGGATAGTGACTGATCCACACCGGGATATTGTCTGACCCACACTGGGATAGTGACTGATCCACACCGGGATAGAGACTGATCCACACGGGGATAGTGACTGACCCACACCGGGATAGTGACTGTTCCACTCCGGGGTTTGTATCTGACCCACACCGGGATGGTGACTGATCCACAGCGGGATAGTGACTGATCCACACCGGGATAGTGACTGATCCACACCGGGGTTTGTATCTGTCCCACACCGGGATAGTGACTGATCCGCTGCGGGGTTTGTATCTGACCCACACCGGGATAGTGACTGATCCGCTCCGGGGTTTGTATCTGACACCCACCGGGATAGTTACTGATCCACACGGGGGTTTGTATCTGACCCACACCGGGATAGTGACTGATCCACACCGGGATAGTGACTGATCCGCTCCAGGATAGTGACAGATCCACACCGGGATAGAGACTAATCCACACCGGGGTTTGTATCTGACCTACACCGGGATAGTGACTGATCCACTCCGGGGTTTGTACCTGACCCACACGGGGACAGTGACTAATCCGCTCCGGGATACTGACTGATCCACACCGGGGTTTGTATCTAATCCACACCAGGATAGTAACTGACCCACACCGGGATAGTGACAGATCCGCTCCGGGGTTTGTATCTGACCCACACCGGCATAGTGACTGATACACACCGAGATAGTGTCTGACCTAAACCGGGATAGTGAATGATCCACACCGGGATAGTGTCTGATCCACACCGGGATAGTGACTGATCCACACCGGGATAGTGACTGATCCACACCGGGATATTGTCTGACCCACACTGGGAGAGTGACTGATCCACACCGGGATAGAGACTGATCCACATGGGGATAGAGACTGACCCATACCGGGATAGTGACTGTTCCACTCCAGGGTTTGTATCTGACCCACACCGGGATGGTGACTGATCCACAGCGGGATAGTGACTGAAACACACCGGAATAGTGACTGATCCACACCGGGGTTTGTATCTGACCCACACCGGGATAGTGACTGATCCGCTCCGGGGTTTGTATCTGACACCCACCGGGATAGTTACTGATCCACACCGTGGTTTGTATCTGACCCACACCGGGATAGTGACTGATCCACACCGGGATAGTGACTGATCCGCTCCAGGATAGTGACTGATCCACACCGGGATAGTGACTGACCCACACCGGGATAGTGACTGATCCGCTCCGGGATTTTTATCTGACCCACGCCGGGATAGTGACTGATCCACACCGGGATAGTGACTGATCCACACCGGGGTTTGTATCTGACCCACAACGGGGTTTGTATCTGACCCACACCGGGATAGTGACTGATCCACACCGGGATAGTGACTGATCCGCGCCAGGGTTTGTATCTGACCCACACCGGGATAGTGACTGATCCGCACCGGGGTTTGTATCTGACCCACACTGGGATAGTGACTGATCCACTCCGGGATAGTGACTGTTTCGCTCTGGGATAATGACTGATCCACACCGGGATAGTGACTGATCCGCTCCGGGATAGTGACTGACCCACACCGGGGTTTGTATCTGATCCACACCGGGACAGTGACTGACCCACACCAGGATAGTGACTGACCCACACTGGGATAGTAACTGATCCACACCGGGGTTTGTTTCTGACCCACACAGGGATAGTGACTGACCCATACCGGGGTTTGTATCTGACCCACACCGGGATAGTGACTGATCCACACTGGGATAGTGACTGATCCACACCGGGATAGTGACTGATCCACTCCGGGGTTTGTATCTGACCCAGAACGAGATAGTGACTGATCCACTCCGGGATAGTAACTGACACACACCGGGATAGTTTTGACTCACACCGGGATAGTGACTGACCCACGCCAGATAGTGACTGACCCGTTCCGGGATAGTGTCTGACCCACACCGGGATAGTGACTGACCCACACCGGGATAGTGAGAGACCCGTTCGGGGATAGTGACTGACCCACACCGGGATAGTGACTGACCCGTTCCAGGATAGTGTCTGACCCACACCGGGATAGTGACTGACCCACACCGGGATAGTGACTGACCCGTTCCGGGATAGTGTCTGACCCACACCGGGATAGAGACTGACCCACACCGGGATAGTGACAGATCTACACCGGGATAGTGACTGACCCACACCGGGATAGTGACTGACCCACACCGGGATAGTGACTGATCCACACCGGGGTTTGTATCTGACCCACACCGGGGTTTGTATCTGACCCACACCGGGATAGTGACTGATCCACACCGGGATAGTGACTGATCCGCGCCAGGGTTTGTATCTGACCCACACCGGGATAGTGACTGATCCGCACCGGGGTTTGTATCTGACCCACACTGGGATAGTGACTGATCCACTCCGGGATAGTGACTGTTTCGCTCTGGGATAATGACTGATCCACACCGGGATAGTGACTGATCCGCTCCGGGATAGTGACTGACCCACACCGGGGTTTGTATCTGATCCACACCGGGACAGTGACTGACCCACACCAGGATAGTGACTGACCCACACTGGGATAGTGACTGATCCACACCGGGGTTTGTTTCTGACCCACACAGGGATAGTGACTGACCCATACCGCGATAGTGACTGATCCACACCGGGGTTTGTATCTGACCCACACCGGGATAGTGACTGATCCACACAGGGATAGTGACTGATCCACACCGGGATAGTGACTGATCCACTCCGGGGTTTGTATCTGACCCAGAACGAGATAGTGACTGATCCACTCCGGGATAGTAACTGACACACACCGGGATAGTTTTGACTCACACCGGGATACTGACTGACCCACGCCAGATAGTGACTGACCCGTTCCGGGATAGTGTCTGACCCACACCGGGATAGTGACTGACCCACACCGGGATAGTGAGAGACCCGTTCGGGGATAGTGACTGACCCACACCGGGATAGTGACTGACCCGTTCCAGGATAGTGTCTGACCCACACCGGGATAGTGACTGACCCACACCGGGATAGTGACAGATCTACACCGGGATAGTGACTGACCCACACCGGGGTTTGTATCTGACCCACACGGGGATAGTGACTGATCCACACTGGGATAGTGACTGAACCACACCGGGAGAGTGATTGATCCACACCGGGATGGTGACTGATCCACAGCGGGATAGGGACTGATCCACACCGGGATAGTGACTGACCCACACCGGGATAGTGATTGATCCGCTACAGGGGTTTGTATCTGACCAACACCGGGATAGTGACTGATCCACTCCGGGGTTTGTACCTGACCCACACGGGGACAGTGACTAATCCGCTCCGGGATACTGACTGATCCACACCGGGGTTTGTATCTAATCCACACCAGGATAGTAACTGACCCACACCGGGATAGTGACAGATCCGCTCCGGAGTTTGTATCTGACCCACACCGGCATAGTGACTGATACACACTGAGATAGTGTCTGACCTACACCGGGATAGTGAATGATCCACACCGGGATAGTGTCTGATCCACACCATGATACTGACTGATCCACTCCGGGGTTTGTATCTGACCCACACCGGGATAGTGACTGATCCGCACCGGGGTTTGTATCTGACCCACACTGGGATAGTGACTGATCCACTCCGGGATAGTGACTGATCCGCTCCAGGATAGTGACTGATCCACACCGGGATAGTGACTGACCCACACCGGGATAGTGACTGATCCGCTCCGGGATTTTTATCTGACCCACGCCGGGATAGTGACTGATCCACACCGGGATAGTGACTGATCCACACCGGGGTTTGCATCTGACCCACACCGGGGTTTGTATCTGACCCACACCGGGATAGTGACTGATCCACACCGGGATAGTGACTGATCCGCGCCAGGGTTTGTATCTGACCCACACCGGGATAGTGACTGATCCGCACCGGGGTTTGTATCTGACCCACACTGGGATAGTGACTGATCCACTCCGGGATAGTGACTGTTTCGCTCTGGGATAATGACTGATCCACACCAGGATAGTGACTGATCCGCTCCGGGATAGTGACTGACCCACACCGGGGTTTGTATCTGATCCACACCGGGACAGTGACTGACCCACACCAGGATAGTGACTGACCCACACTGGGATAGTGACTGATCCACACCGGGGTTTGTTTCTGACCCACACAGGGATAGTGACTGACCCATACCGCGATAGTGACTGATCCACACCGGGGTTTGTATCTGACCCACACCGGGATAGTGACTGATCCACACTGGGATAGTGACTGATCCACACCGGGATAGTGACTGATCCACTCCGGGGTTTGTATCTGACCCAGAACGAGATAGTGACTGATCCACTCCGGGATAGTAACTGACACACACCGGGATAGTTTTGATTCACACCGGGATAGTGACTGACCCACGCCAGATAGTGACTGACCCGTTCCGGGATAGTGTCTGACCCACACCGGGATAGTGACTGACCCACACCGGGATAGTCAGAGACCCGTTCGGGGATAGTGACTGACCCACACCGGGATAGTGACTGACCCGTTCCAGGATAGTGTCTGACCCACACCGGGATAGTGACTGGCCCACACCGGGATAGTGACAGATCTACACCGGGATAGTGACTGACCCACACCGGGGTTTGTATCTGACCCACACGGGGATAGTGACTGATCCACACTGGGATAGTGACTGAACCACACCGGGAGAGTGATTGATCCACACCGGGATGGTGACTGATCCACAGCGGGATAGGGACTGATCCACACCGGGATAGTGACTGACCCACACCGGGATAGTGATTGATCCGCTCCAGGATAGTGACTGACCCACACTGGGATACTGACCGATCCAAACCGGGATAGTGACTGGTACACACCGGGATAGTGACTGATCCACACCGGGGTTGTATCTGATCCACACCGGGATAGTGACTGATCCACACCGGGATATTGTCTGACCCACACTGGGATAGTGACTGATCCACACCGGGATAGAGACTGATCCACACGGGGATAGTGACCGACCCACACCGGGATAGTGACTGTTCCACTCCGGGGTTTGTATCTGACCCACACCGGGATGGTGACTGATCCACAGCGGGATAGTGACTGATCCACACCGGGATAGTGACTGATCCACACCAGGGTTTGTATCTGTCCCACACCGGGATAGTGACTGATCCACACCGGGGTTTGTATCTGACCCACACCGGGATAGTGACTGATCCGCTGCGGGGTTTGTATCTGACCCACACCGGGATAGTGACTGATCCGCTCCGGGGTTTGTATCTGACACCCACCGGGATAGTTACTGATCCACACCGGGGTTTGTATCTGACCCACACCGGGATAGTGACTGATCCACACCGGGATAGTGACTGATCCGCTCCAGGATAGTGACTGATCCACACCGGCATAGAGACTAATCCACACCGGGGTTTGTATCTGATCCACACCGGGATAGTGACTGATCCACACCGGGGTTTGTATCTGACCCACACCGGGATAGTGACTGATCCACTCCGGGGGTTTGTATCTGACCTACACCGGGATAGTGACTGATCCACTCCGGGGTTTGTACCTGACCCACACGGGGACAGTGACTAATCCGCTCCGGGATACTGACTGATCCACACCGGGGTTTGTATCTAATCCACACCAGGATAGTAACTGACCCACACCGGGATAGTGACAGATCCGCTCCGGGGTTTGTATCTGACCCACACCGGCATAGTGACTGATACACACCGAGATAGTGTCTGACCTACACCGGGATAGTGAATGATCCACACCGGGATAGTGTCTGATCCACACCGGGATAGTGACTGATCCACACCGGGATAGTGACTGATCCACACCGGGATATTGTCTGACCCACACTGGGAGAGTGACTGATCCACACCGGGATAGAGACTGATCCACATGGGGATAGTGACTGACCCATACCGGGATAGTGACTGTTCCACTCCGGGGTTTGTATCTGACCCACACCGGGATGGTGACTGATCCACAGCGGGATAGTGACTGATCCACACCGGAATAGTGACTGATCCAGACCGGGGTTTGTATCTGACCCACACCGGGATAGTGACTGATCCACACCGTGGTTTGTATCTGACCCACACCGGGATAGTGACTGATCCACACCGGGATAGTGACTGATCCGCTCCAGGATAGTGACTGATCCACACCGGGATAGTGACTGACCCACACCGGGATAGTGACTGATCCGCTCCGGGATTTTTATCTGACCCACGCCGGGATAGTGACTGATCCACACCGGGATAGTGACTGATCCACACCGGGGTTTGTATCTGACCCACACCGGGGTTTGTATCTGACCCACACCGGGATAGTGACTGATCCACACCGGGATAGTGACTGATCCGCGCCAGGGTTTGTATCTGACCCACACCGGGATAGTGACTGATCCGTACCGGGGTTTGTATCTGACCCACACTGGGATAGTGACTGATCCACTCCGGGATAGTGACTGTTTCGCTCTGGGATAATGACTGATCCACACCGGGATAGTGACTGATCCGCTCCGGGATAGTGACTGACCCACACCGGGGTTTGTATCTGATCCACACCGGGACAGTGACTGACCCACACCAGGATAGTGACTGACCCACACTGGGATAGTAACTGATCCACACCGGGGTTTGTTTCTGACCCACACAGGGATAGTGACTGACCCATACCGGGGTTTGTATCTGACCCACACCGGGATAGTGACTGATCCACACTGGGATAGTGACTGATCCACACCGGGATAGTGACTGATCCACTCCGGGGTTTGTATCTGACCCAGAACGAGATAGTGACTGATCCACTCCGGGATAGTAACTGACACACACCGGGATAGTTTTGACTCACAGCGGGATAGTGACTGACCCACGCCAGATAGTGACTGACCCGTTCCGGGATAGTGTCTGACCCACACCGGGATAGTGACTGACCCACACCGGGATAGTGAGAGACCCGTTCGGGGATAGTGACTGACCCACACCGGGATAGTGACTGACCCGTTCCAGGATAGTGTCTGACCCACACCGGGATAGTGACTGACCCACACCGGGATAGTGACTGACCCGTTCCGGGATAGTGTCTGACCCACACCGGGATAGTGACTGACCCACACCGGGATAGTGACAGATCTACACCGGGATAGTGACTGACCCACACCGGGATAGTGACTGATCCACACCGGGGTTTGTATCTGACCCACACCGGGGTTTGTATCTGACCCACACCGGGATAGTGACTGATCCACACCGGGATAGTGACTGATCCGCGCCAGGGTTTGTATCTGACCCACACCGGGATAGTGACTGATCCGCACCGGGGTTTGTATCTGACCCACACTGGGATAGTGACTGATCCACTCCGGGATAGTGACTGTTTCGCTCTGGGATAATGACTGATCCACACCGGGATAGTGACTGATCCGCTCCGGGATAGTGACTGACCCACACCGGGGTTTGTATCTGATCCACACCGGGACAGTGACTGACCCACACCAGGATAGTGACTGACCCACACTGGGATAGTGACTGATCCACACCGGGGTTTGTTTCTGACCCACACAGGGATAGTGACTGACCCATACCGCGATAGTGACTGATCCACACCGGGGTTTGTATCTGACCCACACCGGGATAGTGACTGATCCACACTGGGATAGTGACTGATCCACACCGGGATAGTGACTGATCCACTCCGGGGTTTGTATCTGACCCAGAACGAGATAGTGACTGATCCACTCCGGGATAGTAACTGACACACACCGGGATAGTTTTGACTCACACCGGGATACTGACTGACCCACGCCAGATAGTGACTGACCCACACCGGGGTTTGTATCTGACCCACACGGGGATAGTGACTGATCCACACTGGGATAGTGACTGAACCACACCGGGAGAGTGATTGATCCACACCGGGATGGTGACTGATCCACAGCGGGATAGGGACTGATCCACACCGGGATAGTGACTGACCCACACCGAGATAGTGATTGATCCGCTACAGGGGTTTGTATCTGACCTACACCGGGATAGTGACTGATCCACTCCGGGGTTTGTACCTGACCCACACGGGGACAGTGACTAATCCGCTCCGGGATACTGACTGATCCACACCGGGGTTTGTATCTAATCCACACCAGGATAGTAACTGACCCACACCGGGATAGTGACAGATCCGCTCCGGGATTTGTATCTGACCCACACCGGCATAGTGACTGATACACACCGAGATAGTGTCTGACCTACACCGGGATAGTGAATGATCCACACCGGGATAGTGTCTGATCCACACCGGGATAGTGACTGATCCACACCGGGATATTGTCTGACCCACACTGGGATAGAGACTGATCCACAGCGGGATAGTGACTGATCCACACCGGGATAGTGACTGATCCACACCGGGGTTTGTATCTGTCCCACACCGGGATAGTGACTGATCCACACCGGGGTTTGTATCTGACCCACACCGGGATAGTGACTGATCCGCTGCGGGGTTTGTATCTGACCCACACCGGGATAGTGACTGATCCGCTCCGGGGTTTGTATCTGACACCCACCGGGATAGTTACTGATCCATTCCGGGGTTTGTATCTGACCCACACCGGGATAGTGACTGATCCACACCGGGATAGTGACTGATCCACTCCAGGATAGTGACTGATCCACACCGGGATAGAGACTAATCCACACCGGGGTTTGTATCTGATCCACACCGGGATAGTGACTGATCCACACCGGGGTTTGTATCTGACCCACACCGGGATAGTGACTGATCCACTCCGGGGGTTTGTATCTGACCTACACCGGGATAGTGACTGATCCACTCCGGGGTTTGTACCTGACCCACACGGGGACAGTGACTAATCCGCTCCGGGATACTGACTGATCCACACCGGGGTTTGTATCTAATCCACACCAGGATAGTAACTGACCCACACCGGGATAGTGACAGATCCGCTCCGGGGTTTGTATCTGACCCACACCGGCATAGTGACTGATACACACCGAGATAGTGTCTGACCTACACCGGGATAGTGAATGATCCACACCGGGATAGTGTCTGATCCACACCGGGATAGTGACTGATCCACACCGGGATAGTGACTGATCCACACCGGGATATTGTCTGACCCACACTGGGAGAGTGACTGATCCACACCGGGATAGAGACTGATCCACACCGGGATAGTGACTGACCCATACCGGGATAGTGACTGTTCCACTCCGGGGTTTGTATCTGACCCACACAGGGATGGTGACTGATCCACAGCGGGATAGTGACTGATCCACACCGGGATAGTGACTGATCCACACCGGGGTTTGTATCTGACCCACACCGGGCTAGTGACTGATCCACACCGGGATAGTGACTGATCCGCTCCAGGATAGTGACTGATCCACACCGGGATAGAGACTAATCCACACCGGGGTTTGTATCTGATCCACACCGGGATAGTGACTGATCCACACCGGGGTTTGTATCTGACCCACACCGGGATAGTGACTGATCCACTCCTGGGTATTGTATCTGACCTACACCGGGATAGTGACTGATCCACTCCGGGGTTTGTACCTGACCCGCACGGGGACAGTGACTAATCCGCTCCGGGATACTGACTGATCCACACCGGGGTTTGTATCTAATCCACACCAGGATAGTAACTGACCCACACCGGGATAGTGACAGATCCGCTCCGGGGTTTGTATCTGACCCACACCGGCATAGTGACTGATACACACCGAGATAGTGTCTGACCAACACCGGGATAGTGACTGACCCACACCGGAGTTTGTATCTAATCCACACCAGGATAGTAACTGACCCACACCGGGATAGTGACAGATCCGCTCCGGGGTTTGTATCTGACCCACACCGGCATAGTGACTGATACACACCGAGATAGTGTCTGACCTACACCGGGATAGTGAATGATCCACACCGGGATAGTGTCTGATCCACACCGGGATAGTGACTGATCCACACCGGGATAGAGACTGATCCACATGGGGATAGTGACTGACCCATACCGGGATAGTGACTGTTCCACTGCGGGGTTTGTATCTGACCCACACCGGGATGGTGACTGATCCACAGCGGGATAGTGACTGATCCACACCGGGATAGTGACTGATCCACACCGGGGTTTGTATCTGACCCACACCGGGATAGTGACTGATCCGCTCCGGGGTTTGTATCTGACACCCACCGGGATAGTTACTGATCCACACCGGGGTTTGTATCTGACCCACACCGGGATAGTGACTGATCCACACCGGGATAGTGACTGATCCGCTCCAGGATAGTGACTGATCCACACCGGGATAGTGACTGACCCACACCGGGATAGTGACTGATCCGCTCCGGGATTTTTATCTGACCCACGCCGGGATAGTGACTGATCCACACCGGGATAGTGACTGATCCACACCGGGGTTTGTATCTGACCCACACCGGGGTTTGTATCTGACCCACACCGGGATAGTGACTGATCCACACCGGGATAGTGACTGATCCGCGCCAGGGTTTGTATCTGACCCACACCGGGATAGTGACTGATCCGCACCGGGGTTTGTATCTGACCCACACTGGGATAGTGACTGATCCACTCCGGGATAGTGACTGTTTCGCTCTGGGATAATGACTGATCCACACCGGGATAGTGACTGATCCGCTCCGGGATAGTGACTGACCCACACCGGGGTTTGTATCTGATCCACACCGGGACAGTGACTGACCCACACCAGGATAGTGACTGACCCACACTGGGATAGTGACTGATCCACACCGGGGTTTGTTTCTGACCCACACAGGGATAGTGACTGACCCATACCGCGATAGTGACTGATCCACACCGGGGTTTGTATCTGACCCACACCGGGATAGTGACTGATCCACACTGGGATAGTGACTGATCCACACCGGGATAGTGACTGATCCACTCCGGGGTTTGTATCTGACCCAGAACGAGATAGTGACTGATCCACTCCGGGATAGTAACTGACACACACCGGGATAGTTTTGACTCACACCGGGATAGTGACTGACCCACGCCAGATAGTGACTGACCCGTTCCGGGATAGTGTCTGACCCACACCGGGATAGTGACTGACCCACACCGGGATAGTGAGAGACCCGTTCGGGGATAGTGACTGACCCACACCGGGATAGTGACTGACCCGTTCCAGGATAGTGTCTGACCCACACCGGGATAGTGACTGACCCACACCGGGATAGTGACAGATCTACACCGGGATAGTGACTGACCCACACCGGGGTTTGTATCTGACCCACACGGGGATAGTGACTGATCCACACTGGGATAGTGACTGAACCACACCGGGAGAGTGATTGATCCACACCGGGATGGTGATTGATCCACAGCGGGATAGGGACTGATCCACACCGGGATAGTGACTGATCCACACCGGGGTTTGTATCTGTCCCTCACCGGGATAGTGACTGACCCACACCGGGATAGTGATTGATCCGCTCCAGGATAGTGACTGACCCACACTGGGATAGTGACCGATCCAAACCGGGATAGTGACTGGTACACACCGGGATAGTGACTGATCCACACCGGGGTTTGTATCTGACCCACACCGGGATAGTGACTGATCCACACCGGGGTTTGTATCTGACCCACACCGGGATAGTGACTGATCCACACCGGGATAGAGACTAATCCACACCGGGGTTTGTATCTGATCCACACCGGGATAGTGACTGATCCACACCGGGGTTTGTATCTGACCCACACCGGGATAGTGACTGATCCACTCCAGGGGTTTGTATCTGACCTACACCGGGATAGTGACTGATCCACTCCGGGGTTTGTACCTGACCCACACGGGGACAGTGACTAATCCGCTCCGGGATACTGACTGATCCACACCGGGGTTTGTATCTAATCCACACCAGGATAGTAACTGACCCACACCGGGATAGTGACAGATCCGCTCTGGGGTTTGTATCTGACCCACACCGGCATAGTGACTGATACACACCGAGATAGTGTCTGACCTACACCGGGATAGTGAATGATCCACACCGGGATAGTGTCTGATCCACACCGGGATAGTGACTGATCCACACCGGGATATTGTCTGACCCACACTGGGATAGTGACTGATCCACACCGGGATAGAGACTGATCCACACGGGGATAGTGACTGACCCACACCGGGATAGTGACTGTTCCACTCCGGGGTTTGTATCTGACCCACACTGGGATGGTGACTGATCCACAGCGGGATAGTGACTGATCCACACCGGGATAGTGACTGATCCACACCGGGGTTTGTATCTGTCCCACACCGGGATAGTGACTAATCCACACCGGGGTTTGTATCTGACCCACACCGGGATAGTGACTGATCCGCTGCGGGGTTTGTATCTGACCCACACCGGGATAGTGACTGATCCGCTCCGGGGTTTGTATCTGACACCCACCGGGATAGTTACTGATCCACACCGGGGTTTGTATCTGACCCACACCGGGATAGTGACTGATCCACACCGGGATAGTGACTGATCCGCTCCAGGATAGTGACTGATCCACACCGGGATAGAGACTAATCCACACCGGGGTTTGTATCTGATCCACACCGGGATAGTGACTGATCCACACCGGGGTTTGTATCTGACCCACACCGGGATAGTGACTGATCCACTCCGGGGGTTTGTATCTGACCTACACCGGGATAGTGACTGATCCACTCCGGGGTTTGTACCTGACCCACACGGGGACAGTGACTAATCCGCTCCGGGATACTGACTGATCCACACCGGGGTTTGTATCTAATCCACACCAGGATAGTAACTGACCCACACCGGGATAGTGACAGATCCACTCCGGGGTTTGTATCTGACCCACACCGGCATAGTGACTGATACACACCGAGATAGTGTCTGACCTACACCGGGATAGTGAATGATCCACACCGGGATAGTGTCTGATCCACACCGGGATAGTGACTGATCCACACCGGGATAGTGACTGATCCACACCGGGATATTGTCTGACCCACACTGGGAGAGTGACTGATCCACACCGGGATAGAGACTGATCCACATGGGGATAGTGACTGACCCATACCGGGATAGTGACTGTTCCACTCCGGGGTTTGTATCTGACCCACACCGGGATGGTGACTGATCCACAGCGGGATAGTGACTGATCCACACCGGGATAGTGATTGATCCACACCGGGGTTTGTATCTGACCCACACCGGGATAGTGACTGATCCGCTCCGGGGTTTGTATCTGACACCCACCGGGATAGTTACTGATCCACACCGGGGTTTGTATCTGACCCACACCGGGATAGTGACTGATCCACACCGGGATAGTGACTGATCCGCTCCAGGATAGTGACTGATCCACACCGGGATAGTGACTGACCCACACCGGGATAGTGACTGATCCGCTCCGGGATTTTTATCTGACCCACGCCGGGATAGTGACTGATCCACACCGGGATAGTGACTGATCCACACCGGGGTTTGTATCTGACCCACACCGGGGTTTGTATCTGACCCACACCGGGATAGTGACTGATCCACACCGGGATAGTGACTGATCCGCGCCAGGGTTTGTATCTGACCCACACCGGCATAGTGACTGATACACACCGAGATAGTGTCTGACCTACACGGGGATAGTGAATGATCCACACCGGGATAGTGTCTGATCCACACCGGGATAGTGACTGATCCACACCGGGATATTGTCTGACCCACACTGGGATAGAGACTGATCCACAGCGGGATAGTGACTGATCCACACCGGGATAGTGACTGATCCACACCGGGGTTTGTATCTGTCCCACACCGGGATAGTGACTGATCCACACCGGGGTTTGTATCTGACCCACACCGGGATAGTGACTGATCCGCTGCGGGGTTTGTATCTGACCCACACCGGGATAGTGACTGATCCGCTCCGGGGTTTGTATCTGACACCCACCGGGATAGTTACTGATCCACACCGGGGTTTGTATCTGACCCACACCGGGATAGTGACTGATCCACACCGGGATAGTGACTGATCCACACCGGGATAGTGACTGATCCACACCGGGATATTGTCTGACCCACACTGGGAGAGTGACTGATCCACACCGGGATAGAGACTGATCCACATGGGGATAGTGACTGACCCATACCGGGATAGAGACTGTTCCACTCCGGGGTTTGTATCTGACCCACACCGGGATGGTGACTGATCCACAGCGGGATAGTGACTGATCCACACCGGGATAGTGACTGATCCACACCGGGGTTTGTATCTGACCCACACCGGGATAGTGACTGATCCGCTCCGGGGTTTGTATCTGACACCCACCGGGATAGTTACTGATCCACACCGGGGTTTGTATCTGACCCACACCGGGATAGTGACTGATCCACACCGGGATAGTGACTGATCCGCTCCAGGATAGTGACTGATCCACACCGGGATAGTGACTGACCCACACCGGGATAGTGACTGATCCGCTCCGGGATTTTTATCTGACCCACGCCGGGATAGTGACTGATCCACACCGGGATAGTGACTGATCCACACCGGGGTTTGTATCTGACCCACACCGGGGTTTGTATCTGACCCACACCGGGATAGTGACTGATCCACACCGGGATAGTGACTGATCCGCGCCAGGGTTTGTATCTGACCCACACCGGGGTTTGTATCTGACCCACACCGGGATAGTGACAGATCCGCTCCGGGGTTTGTATCTGACCCACACCGGCATAGTGACTGATACACACCGAGATAGTGTCTGACCTACACGGGGATAGTGAATGATCCACACCGGGATAGTGTCTGATCCACACCGGGATAGTGACTGATCCACACCGGGATATTGTCTGACCCACACTGGGATAGAGACTGATCCACAGCGGGATAGTGACTGATCCACACCGGGATAGTGACTGATCCACACCGGGGTTTGTATCTGTCCCACACCGGGATAGTGACTGATCCACACCGGGGTTTGTATCTGACCCACACCGGGATAGTGACTGATCCGCTGCGGGGTTTGTATCTGACCCACACCGGGATAGTGACTGATCCGCTCCGGGGTTTGTATCTGACACCCACCGGGATAGTTACTGATCCACACCGGGGTTTGTATCTGACCCACACCGGGATAGTGACTGATCCACACCGGGATAGTGACTGATCCGCTCCAGGATAGTGACTGATCCACACCGGGATAGAGACTAATCCACACCGGGGTTTGTATCTGATCCACACCGGGATAGTGACTGATCCACACCGGGGTTTGTATCTGACCCACACGGGGACAGTGACTAATCTGCTCCGGGATACTGACTGATCCACACCGGGGTTTGTATCTAATCCACACCAGGATAGTAACTGACCCACACCGGGATAGTGACAGATCCGCTCCGGGGTTTGTATCTGACCCACACCGGCATAGTGACTGATACACACCGAGATAGTGTCTGACCTACACCGGGATAGTGAATGATCCACACCGGGATAGTGTCTGATCCACACCGGGATAGTGACTGATCCACTCCGGGATATTGTCTGACCCACACTGGGATAGCGACTGATCCACAGCGGGATAGTGACTGATCCACACTGGGATAGTGACTGACCAACACCGGGGTTTGTATCTGTCCCACACCGGGATAGTGACTGATCCACACCGGGGTTTGTATCTGACCCACACCAGGATAGTGACTGATCCGCTGCGGGGTTTGTATCTGACCCACACCGGGATAGTGACTGATCCGCTCCGGGGTTTGTATCTGACACCCACCGGGATAGTTACTGATCCACACCGGGATTTGTATCTGACCCACACCGGAATAGTGACTGATCCACACCGGGATAGTGACTGATCCGCTCCAGGATAGTGACTGATCCACACCGGGATAGTGACTGACCCACACCGGGATAGTGACTGATCCGCTCCGGGGTTTGTATCTGACCCACACCAGGATAGTGACTGATCCACACCGGGATAGCGACTGATCCGCACTGGGATAGTGACTGATCCACACCGGGATAGTGACTGATCTGCTCCGGGGTTTGTATCTGACCCACACCGGGATAGTGACTGATCCTCACCAGGATAGTGACTGATCCACACCGGGATAGTGACTGATCCGCTCCGGGGTTTGTATCTCACCCACACCGGGATAGTGACTGATCCACTCCGGGATAGTGACTGATCCGCTCTGGGATAGTGACTGATCCACACCGGGATAGTGACTGATCCGCTCCGGGATAGTGACTGATCCGCTCCGGGATAGTGACTGACCCACACCGGGATAGTGACTGACCCACACCGGGGTTTGTATCTGTCCCACACCGGGATAGTGACTGATCCACACCGGGATAGTGACTGATCCACACCGGGGTTTGTATCTGACCCACACCGGGATACTGACTGATCCGCTGCGGGGTTTGTATCTGACCTACACGGGGATAGTGACTGATCCGCTCCGGGGTTTGTATCTGATTTACACGGGGATAGTGACTGATCCGCTGCGGGGTTTGTATCTGACCCACACCGGGATAGTGACTGATCCGCACCGGGATAGTGACTGATCCGCTCCGGGGATGTATCTGACACCCACCGGGATAGTTACTGATCCACACTGGGGTTTGTATCTGACGCAACCGGGCTATTGACTGATCCACACCGGAATAGTGACTGATCCGCTCCAAAATAGTGACTGATCCAAACCGGGATAGTGACTGGTACACACCGGGATAGTGACTGATCCACACCGGGGTTTGTATCTGACCCACACCGGGATAGTGACTGATCCACACCGGGATAGAGACTAATCCACACCGGGGTTTGTATCTGATCCACACCGGGATAGTGACTGATCCACACCGGGGTTTGTATCTGACCCACACCGGGATAGTGACTGATCCACTCCGGGGGTTTGTATCTGACCTACACCGGGATAGTGACTGATCCACTCCGGGGTTTGTACCTGACCCACACGGGGACAGTGACTAATCCGCTCCGGGATAGTGACTGATCCACACCGGGGTTTGTATCCAATCCACACCAGGATAGTAACTGACCCACACCGGGATAGTGACAGATCCGCTCCGGGGTTTGTATCTGACCCACACCGGCACAGTGACTGATACACACCGAGATAGTGTCTGACCTACACCGGGATAGTGAATGATCCACACCGGGATAGTGTCTGATCCACACCGAGATAGTGACTGATCCACACCGGAATATTGTCTGACCCACACTGGGATAGTGACTGATCCACACCGGGATAGAGACTGATCCACACGGGGATAGTGACTGACCCACACCGGGATAGTGACTGTTCCACTCCGGGGTTTGTATCTGACCCACACCGGGATGGTGACTGATCCACAGCGGGATAGTGACTGATCCACACTGGGATAGTGACTGATCCACACCGGGGTTTGTATCTGTCCCACACCGGGATAGTGACTGATCCACACCGGGGTTTGTATCTGTCCCACACCGGGATAGTGACTGATCCACACCGGGGTTTGTATCTGACCCACACCGGGATAGTGACTGATCCGCTGCGGGGTTTGTATCTGACCCACACCGGGATAGTGACTGATCCGCTCCGGGGTTTGTATCTGACCCACATCGGGATAGTGACTGATCCACACCGGGATAGTGACTGATCGGCTCCAGGATAGTGACTGATCCACACCGGGATAGTGACTGACCCACACCGGGATAGTGACTGATCCGCTCCGGGGTTTGTATCTGACCCACGCCGGGATAGTGACTGATCCACACCGGGATAGTGACTGATCCACA